>CM060561.1:62156943-62631943 GCA_030625065.1 Alectoris magna
ACCAAATCTTTTATTTATTTGTTTGTTTGTTTGTTTGTTTGTTTATTTATCTTTGCTCAAGGAAGTTGTGGATTCTCCTTCTCTGGAGATATTCAAGACCCACCTGGACTCCTACCTGTGCAAGCAGTTCTAAAAGATGAACACTAAGAAAAGACAACACAGCCTACCACTATCTCTTTTATAGAGAGTAATTTATGTCTTCTCCCTACAAAAATCAATGAACAAAACAATTTTAGAATCAAGCAGATCAATTTATTATTATTTTTCAAATCAAAGTGTTATCTCACATGCTCTCAGTCCACAGCCATTTGACAGTACGACGGTATGTTATCTTTTAATGGGCATATATTGCTTACGTTTGAGTTGGAGAAGAAGTAAAAATCCGCAGGCTGACCTTTTAAAAAATGTGGAGTACAAACAGTAGTCTCAATAATGATTACTGTATTGCTGTATCTAGGGGAAAAGTTAGCTGTGTCTTGGATGTGCCATTCCTTCCTCTCCTGCCGTGCTTGGGTTTTCTCGTCCAGAAAAGATCTTAGATGCACAGACTATCAGGAATCACAGCGTATCCTCATACTCTGGGCAGCTCTCTCTGCTTTGAATAACCTGAGGACTAGGAGTATACAGAGAGCCCCACTGTACTTTCTTATAGACATTGCTTCTTCTGTTGTAGTGGATCCCCTGATGTCCTGACACTGATCCAGCAAAATGTCCACTTTCCTTTCACACCAGTCAGGCACAAACCACATGAGGTGGAATTAAGAAGAAAACAACCAAGAATAAGACACTAGCAATTAGTTCAGGAATTTTTCACTCATTAAACATTTCAGAAGTTGACCCTTGCTGGGAAATTGTCTGCACTTCATGGCTGCAATTATAACTTCTGTGGAAATCTTAGTGAAGCTAATGAGTGCTTTCATGTACAGACAGTCTGCTGGATTGGTTTCATCACTCGCAACATGGCCTGGGAGGGTGACTGTACCTACAGTGAGAGCCGTGCCAGGCTACTCTGCACCCTCACTTTGCAAATACTGCACCTGCCTGAGCAGTGGGCAAAAGGGAGGAGGAAGGAGGTAGCTCAGTGCTGTTTTCCTTTAGGACAGAGCTCAGAAATGACTCAGAAAGTCAGTAGCACAGAATGAAACTGAATGCAGATCTTCCCAAGTAAATTTCAGGCTTTGAGGCACCAGGCTTCTTGTACCTCTTTGCTGCAAGAAAATAAAGAACATTTTTGAGCAATGTCGGCATTGAATCTTTCCAGTTGATATACTTTGTCCAAGCATCTCTCTTTCACTCTAGTTTCCTTTAATAGACTACAAGTTACAGACCAATATGCAGGTAGTAATAATGAATGATATAATTAATTGGATAATTCTATTTTTCTTCAGTAAAAGCTTAATATAAGAAAGCATGAGATTCCTTTCAACCATTGTTGTTATTTGCATATGCTGAAACCACAAAGGACATTGATTATTTTAACTGTGCTCAATTTGCCTTTAAAACAGACATTCTAAAAAGCAAAAGAGCTTAAATAAACATGAAAGTAATCTAATACTGGTATAAACATGAAAGATAATAAGATTACTATGAATTGATCTAAATATTACTTAAAATAATTAGAAATGATTTTTTCATGGTATACCATTTACGTTAAGCTGCTTTTTAATGCTACGTAGAAAAACAAGCGGAGAATTACTTTCCAGAATTTTAGTGGTTGTTTATGAGATTCAGTAAAACAATGGCAAACTATGCCTTTACCTTTAATGCTTTATATTTTGCCATAACATTTGTAAACCAATTATTCTGGTTTTGCACCAGCCACTTTTGTAAGGGCAGGATTGTTGCCATTTTAATACTGTATCATTTGATTATTTTAAATCATGAACTGATTTGTTTTTTCTTTCTTGGCACCATTTCTACTAGTTAACTTTATGAAAAGCAGTAATATGGAGAAAATAAGCCATGCTAATAATCCTAATGGCTACCAAACAAAAATAGTATACATAAAAAATACCAGTTAAATTTCAGTGCCATTTGTAAAATTAGCTATGGGGGCCAACCCTCAAAGTAATCAAGTTTGGTATTGATTTCTTTGCTTCAGTCCCAGAAGAATTAATGGAAGTTTGGAACTTGTAAGGAACACAGAATTTGTTTTTATTCCTAAGGATTACAGGAATCATCTCCATAGAACTAAATTTTGGGAAGTAGGATTAAAATCTGATATCACCAGGTTTGTGTCAAGATTTAAAGATCTGACTGGTGTTTCATCCAGTGTGGCAACTGTTTTCTAATTTAAGATGTTCTTCTTCGAAGTATACGGAAACTAACTTTATAATTTTGATAATCTGTTTTCCAGTAATAAATTGAATATCTCAAATGCTAGAGTGAATTTAAGAATATATTCCCAGAGGAAAGAAATCAGGTTAGTGTGATAGAAATATAAGCACTAAGTTTTCCACTGCATACCAAAATCTACAAAAAAAGATGAATGCCATTTTGTTTATAAGATTACGACTTATTCATCAAGTTGTTTTATTAGGTGGAATTCATCTTCAGTTGTATTTGGAAATCAGGTGGGAAGGGCCTGGAGAGAGATCTAAACAATAGCTTTCGGTAGTCCTGTGCAGAACCAGGAGTAGGACGCCACTATCCTTGTGGATCCCTTACAACTCAGGATATTCTGTGATGCTGTGACTATCTAATTCTATAAATTCAGTGTGAAAAGAACCTTGATACATGACAGCCATTGTTAATCTCGGTGGGTGAAAGAATAATTACTGCCTGATGCATTCTTTTCCTCAGCTTGTCATCTGAGTTGTGACTTTTGGATCCATCCCAATGGATGTTTGTCCCTGTGCAAACAAAGATGATGGTTTTGAGTCCTACTGAAACCACAGACTTACCTTAAACCAAGGCAATTTCCAGGCAGCATTATCTCTAAGGAGCCCCACAAAAAATGTACCTTAAAGCAACTGATTTCCAAAACCTGGCATGGAATGCTTGTGGCAAGGAAAAGAGAAGACAGGGCCAGACATCAGAACTGTACACTGGTTGCCATAGACTGATTGGGAGAATACAGAGGAAAACATTTACTTTAGAAGACTCAAATACAACACTCAGTTTCCGATTCTCATGCCTTCTATCCTTCATGTTTTCCCACCACCATCTTCCTTAAGGTTGGATATATCTGCATTCCTTCTGTACTTGCTTCTTCTAGGGAAACTCCCAAGCCTGCACAATTTTGTAGAAAAGGCTGTCACTGACTGTATGTATGACTGAGCTGTAATGCTAATTCAAGACCTCACAAGCTTAAAAAGCAAGGTGTGCTCCTGCCTATCTCACTTCCAAAATAAAGACTTATCCAATAGCCAGGAGCTGGTTTTCCCTCTCTCATACTCATGGGGATGCACTCTTTACTGCCTGATGAATGGTGTGCTCACCTTGTGAGTGAATTAGGATCATATCCCAACTGCTTCTGAACAGAAATCTCCCACAAGGTGACTTAATCCATAGGCTAGTGAATAGGTGCCTCTTAATCTCTCCCACTGGAAGTGCTCTATTTCTAGTACATAATTAGCATTCATCTCAGAAGGGACTGTGACTGGATTCTCCCACATCCCAGGGGAGTGCCCTGACCACTGGACTGTAGAATTCATTTGTCATTTTCCTTTTTCTTCTAGCCTAGTGAATATTTCATTAGTTTTATATGCAGATAAACACACACAAAATCATATATTCACACATACATAGAATAATATATAATTATGCGAATCTTTGCCTTCTTTCTTCAACTGTAAAACTGGAAAAAAACACCACAAAAACAAACAAACAAACAAAAAAAACCAACCATACAAGTAATGGGCAGAAATGTACTGCATTCATTTAAAAACAAGAAAAAAAAAAAAAAAAAAAAAAAGCCAAACCAAACTAAACCAAACAAAATGGAGCAATGAAGCATTTTTATGTAAGGAAGCAATTTTTTTTAAGTATTAACATTACTGCCTCACAAGTGGCTGAAACACATCTTTGGCCTATTGCAATGAATCCCTGTATGTATATATTAAAGCTGTGCAAGAAAAGCCCAAACCACAAGTAACTCCCTGGGTTTCAGTTTTCTTTACAAACTCAACACTTAGTTAAGGTTCACTGAAAGGACATTATAACCCTGGAAAGTCCATTAGTGATGTAATGCAAATCTCTCATATGGCCTACTGTGCACAGCATATTCATAGATATCAGCATTTGCTTCCTATTTAAGGATTACTATTATTGTAGCGCTCCAAAGATGCAGAGCTGCTTCATGTAGACATTGCTAAATGGACCCAAAATGCAGGGAAAGATGGAGGCAATAAAAATATTATTTGAAATCCAAAGTTATTATTTTTAATCCAAAGTTATGGTCATAACAAATCATTTACCAAAGTTTGTAACTCAATTATTCCTACACTGAATATCACGATCAGCCTACAGGATTAGTTGTTTTATTTGCACTTGAGGAAGGGGAATTTGCTTTATCTTACACAAAGTCATAGAATCATAGAAGCATAGAATAGTATAAGTTGGAGGAGACCTTTAAGATGATCTAACCCCCTTGCTATGTACAGTGACAACTCCCACTAGACCAACTAGACCAGGTTGCTCAAAACCTCATCCAGCCTGTTTTTGAACATCTCCAGGGTGGAGGCATCTGCTACCTGTCTGGGCAACCTGTTACAAAATCTCACCACGCTCACAGTAAATAATTTCTTTCTAATATCTGGTCTAAATCTATCCTTTTCCAGTTTAAAGCCATTTCTTCATGTCCTGTCGCTACCTGCTCTTACAAAAAGTTCCTCCCCATCTTCCCTGTATGGTCCTTTCAGGTACTGGAAGGTCACTATAAGGTCCCCCAGAGCCTTCTCTCCTCCAGGCAGCAGAACCCTAGCTGTCTCAGCCTGTCCTCATAGAGGAGGTTCTCCAGCCTTCTGATTATCTTTGTGGCCCTCCTCTGGACCCATTCGAACAGCCTGATGACCTTCTTGTGTTGAAGGCCCCAGAACTGGATGCGGAACTCCAGGTGGGGTCTCACAAGAGCAGAGTTGAAGGCAGAATCACCTTCCTCAACTTGCTGGTCACTCTTCTCTTGATGCAACCCAGGATACAGTTGGCTTTCTGGTCTGCAAGTGCACATTGATCGCTCATGTTGAGTCTTTCATCAACCAACACCACCAAATCCTTCTCCCAAGCCATTCTCTGTCCAACCAGTATTTGTGCTTGAGATTGCCCTGACCCAAGTGCAGAGCCTCGTATTTTGTCTTGCTGAACTTCATAAGGTTGACATACAATCATCGAATCATCATAGATTGGCTTGGGTTGGAAGGGACCCCACCTCTCAAGCCTGTCCAGGTCAATCTGGATAGCATCCCTTTCCTTTAGTGTGTCAACTGCACCACTCATCTAGGTGTCATCTGCAAACTTGCCGAAGGTGCACTTAATCCAGCTGTCCATGTCAGGTACAAAGATGTTAAATAGCACTAGTCCCTACACTGATCCCTGAGGAATGTCACTTGTTAGTGGTCTCCACTTGGACACTGATCTGTTGACCGCAGCTCTCTGAAGGCGACCATCCAGCCAATTCTTCATCCAGAAAATGGTCCATCTATCAAATCCATTTTTCTCCAATTTGGTGACCAGGATGTCATCTGGGACAGTGTCAAATGCTTTGCACAAGTTCAGGTAGATGAGGTCAGTTGCTCTGCCATTTTCCACAGATGCTGTAACTCTATCATAAAAGGCCATCAAGTTTGTCAAGCATGACTCATCCTCAGTGAAGCCATGTTGGTTACCACCAGTCAACTCATCTTCACATTCATTTATGTTCAAAAATATTCATTTACCTGTCACAAATGCATTTCCAATATATCAAAATCGGAACTCCAAATGATATTCTGGCATATGCACTGAATAAAATGACTTGAAACACTGCAAGGGTAAGTTTTTTAACTGTTACCATGGAGGGACACTAAGCAGCCATCCCTGAAATGACTGCATTTGGCTTGTCTAGCTGGCATCTCACCACAGGATTAAAAATATCTGCCACATTGTGGCGGCATATCCCTAATTTCAGTTGCATATCTTGACTTTGTAGCAACTTCTTCAGAGCTTTACTGAGTAGGACACAGCAGAACACTGAAGGGATGCTCTCCTTTCCTAGCCTCTTAATTCAGCTCTTTCTTTAGTCAGAGAACAGAAGTGTAGATTTGTCACTAAGTAACAGACAGTTTGCTTTCAGTCATCTCGGAAGTGAGCTACCTTTGAAGCCTCTGTTTCTTTATGCCCCTGGCAGAAAATAGTGGATAAATTTAATCTAAGAAATGAATTCCTGCTTATAACTGTTATTTGATAAATCTTATTATTCTGACTATTCAACAGAAACCACTCCTGCACAGTAGTTATTATTCTCACACAGTTCTAATCCATACCATGTAGCTTTTGTACATAGATTAGTATTCTATTATATCTCAACTAAATATTGCTTATATAATCTAATTAGCTATTTTGCAAATAAATGCATTCTGACTGGAGTTACACTATCTGAACAGTAATGTTAAGGTTAGAATGCTTAAAGAAAAAAACAGTTGCTTATCTGAAATTTCTGCTGCATTAATTAAACATCCAGCTGTCCTTGCAAAAATTATAGAACCCTACTTAGTCTCCTTTCTGCATATCACATACCCTCTCTGTAAAATATTTTTAGACAATGCATGAGATAAAATAACATTACACGACAAGTGTTTGTTGCCGAACACCTGGCAACCCATGTTCTTTTAGCTCTGCTCCTGTGCTGAATATCGGGTGAAGCCCACCCGGGCCAAAGAACTGCACGTGCATACCAATTTGGCAAGCAGTAAAATGGCGTTTATTGCGTCGTGCGATTTACCTATATACCTATGCCCCTTCGTCTACGCCCCCCTTATGCATATATTAATCCTTCGTCATTAAGAGAGGGGGTCCTGCCACGTCACATCCCGAATCCTCGCTGTCGCCTACTACAACAAGTGTTTATAATTCCAAAAATGTCCTGCTAATGCTGAAAATATTGACATTTCTTCCAGAGGTTCTGACGGAAAATACAATACACTGTTTTACATCAATTGAATAATTAGAGATTATGATAATTCCTGCAAGTCTTTCACAGTCAGAAAACTCAGAGAAAATTTCAAAAGAAGAGATTTGTGTAAAGGTGGGTGTTGTGTTATGCTGTCTCTTTTCCTACATCAGTGATATACCCAAGAAAAAAAATCAAAACTCTGCTGAGGAAAAGTAGTGGCAATGTTCAAGTACACAGTGGGAAAGCCCAAATCACAAGTGGCAAAATGCGTTGACAGTGTGCTCCACTGTGTAGGGGGTGTGGTGTATGAAGGCAATAATGGAGTATTTAACCTCTCTGCATTCAAATCTGGTGAGGAAGAAAATGATAACCACTTGTAAGGATTTATGAGGTTACTTCTAAAATTCTTTAGCAAAAACATCAGTGACTTAACGCCATTTCCTCTCTCCTTCTTCCCTTTATTATTGTGTGCATATTTTACGTGTGTTTTATATACATTTGTCAGGAGAATATTAATGTTCTGCTTTATGATTACCACCACCTTTCTAATCATTGCTTTTTATTATTCTTGTTCAGTACAGCTTAGCCACTGAGCATGAGCAATGAAACGGAGGAAAAAAGAAAAGCAAATACTGTATTATATCATCATCTGGGGAGCATGATTGTTTCTGCTGTGTTAATTTACACTAAAATCTATGACCCAGTGAGTCTGATTGATTGCCAAGGGCAGAAATCCAGCCCCTGGCCTAGTTTATTTTGTGAACTGTAGCCTCAGATATCGCTGCAAGCCACAATGATATTGATTTGATATACACTAGATGGCTCTTTATGCTCTTTGGGAAATTTATTGTACAGAGTCAGAGCTCAGACAGATGGGGAGAAGCAGCTCTTTAAATTGAAGAGGGTTATCACGGTTTGACTCCCAGGTCACTCGGGTTACCAAGTGGCCTGAGTGCGGCTGGGTCGGAGCAGGCTCAGGGGATTTGTGCTCATCAGTTTTGAATGTCAAATCTCCTTGCTGGACTTGAGTTATTGCTAATAGGAACTTGCTTGGGCCTATAACATTTGGTTGGCCTATAAGTTGAACAGCACAACCCTTCCTTCATGTCACGGTCCTTTAAATTATGGCTGAGCATGCCACCTTTGCTCTGGACGTTTAGTGGGAGATAGTCACATGTTATAAAGGGACCTGCCTCTGAGCTGGACCACAGCACTACAGCTGTTCCGTGCAGAAAGGCTGTAACTATACGTTCCCTGCTCCAGATCACGTCTCTGCCTTGTCTGCTGGCTGTCAGTTGCTGACACACTACTGCCACCTTGTTTGTGTAGAGCATTTATTTGATGGCTGTTGGTTCTCTGGTCAAAGGAAATGAGAGCACAGCTCTGCTTTTACTACTTCTAAGAGGAAGGGAGAGGAAGTCTACAGAGATGGCTGGTTTTGGGACAGAAACAACTGATGTGGTGGAAAATCCCATACTATTGGGTAAAGAGTGTATAAGAAAAGGTGCTCCCAATTTGGGACAAAGCATGCTTTCAGATTTTCTACACAAAACAAGGTCAGGTCTGCCCTGGGTAGCCTAAGTCCCATCCACATTTGCACTAAAGAAAGGCCAATTGATGACCAATATTTCATGCTACAGTAAGTGCTGATGAGACCAGATAAAAAAATCTGTGAATTGAAAGGGACAGATTATTTTGTATAACATATATTAATTTTTTACTAGTTGCAGAAGAGCATCTATGTGTTTTAGAAGGTATTTTCAACAGTTATAAATTACATACAGTCCACAATTCCTCATAGAACACATATATCATCAGCATTTGAGTTGTGTATTTCTGTAGAAATCGTGAAAAGGATTATCAACCTGATTCAGAGAAGCAGAGAACTGACTTAGAGGAAGTTATCCCACACTGGTGCAAGAGGTGTGATAGGGCTCCACGTTACCATTACTGAGAGAAAGATAACACTGCTCCCACTTTAATGAGTAGCTGCTGATCTCCTTCTATAGAAAAAATATGAGTACTCAATTTTTCTTCAGGCAGCTTATGATTTACATAGCAATGGGAGAAATGGTAATATTTTTTCTTAAGTAGGTTCTCAGTTCTCTTGGTCTGATTTTTGATGAAGCTGAGATATAATGAAAAGATTCTAGCAAACTAAAATTACAACATTTATTTCCATAGGAAAAAAAAAATATATATATATATATACATAATGTGCCTTTTGGAAATAGTTGTTATATTCCACTTTGCTTATCTGTCTAAAACAAAGAAATCTCAGGAGGTTTGTGGTAAACAACCTAGCCTAGCCTTTTGGATTCTGTTCTTGGCAATACACTGCAACTGTAGCTGCATATGATAGATCCACTATTACCATTTAAATATAATGCTGCCTGGCTTGTGGTCTGAGATTCCTGGGATTTTATTCTTTTTTATTTGAAGTGAATACTAATTGAGAAAGTTACACATTTATCTAGCTCCTGAAGAGTAACATCCACCTCACCTACTGTAAATTAATATGTAGCAGATGGTGAGCTGCGATAGTTTGACAGCCTACTTACAGTACCATCATTTTAACCTCTTTCTGAAAAAAAAAAAAAAAAAAAAAAAATCCCATTAGCTTTTCTGCTGTTGGGCTCATAACCCCCCAAAGTATCCTTAGTTATCATATCATGGGATTTTCTGCTATGCCAACGAAGAAAATAATTAAAGATAGATACCCTCTTCTATTTAAATGCTTGTTCTAATTTTACTGGGTATATCTTTTCCTCTTAACTTCTCCAATAATTTCAATTTAAATCTTTATTTAGAATGAGATTTTTCTTCCAAGGGGGATTTTTTTTTTTTTATCTTCAGGGACAACTTACTGCACTGCAGAAGCAAACACAGAAGCCTTTCCGTATATTATGATTAATGTGGTGTAAGGAGCTCCCCTTGCTAGAAACGCAGAATCAAAGGAAGCAGAGCCCATAAGTAGAATTTAAATTCAATACACATTGGAATCTCATGGTTCAATTCAAAGTGGCTCTGAAGGAAGTAATTAGACACTTACCAAGCCTTTCCATAAGAAACAACTTTCTCTAAGATTGGCCTTCTCAACGTCTTCATTCAAAGTATTCAGTTACATTTTTCCCTTTTATTCTTTCTGATAAAGGAGCACATTTTGAAGATATGGGAATTTATGTTAAGAGCTTCAATTTTAAGCATCCTTTAAAATAAATGGGTTAATTGAATATTTTATTTTGATTGGTTCATGGAAGCATTTTATTTATTGCAGAATATAAATACATAGATCTGCAAGAACACGTAGCGCATATTTAGAACTCTTCAGGACAGGCTGAAACAAGATATGATTCAGTTTTGTAGTACTGTTCACTTGTATAGATTTTTGGAAGTCAACGAGAAAATTCTCAGTGACTCTGGAAATAATATCTGGCTTGTAAGTCTCAGTTTTACAAGATAACATGTCCTATAACTTATGGACTTGACCACCTAAGATTGACTTCTTAGCCCAATATTTTAACTAAAGCCTCCAAAATGTTGCCTTAACTCTTTCACATTTTACAGAAAACTGGAACAAAACTTCACTTGTGAAATTGTGTGATTTGATTTTTGTTCATATTTCATACAATATGAGAACATGAATGGGTCACCAATGCATAACCAAAGACACATGCAAATTGCCATCTTCAGCATTTAGCCCATCTCCACAACTTTTACTATCTTTAACAGTTTTAATACGCGTACACACACAGTACTTTCTCTCTCACAAACATTTATAAAAAAGCACATGCTGACTGGCACATAAACAGGGATAAGGAATTAACATTTAAAAATAACTCCAACTCTTTTTGTGGAGCATTGTTTTAAATTTCTCTTTTCCTTTTTTTTTTTTTTTTTTTTTTTTTTTTGAGTGGACATAAAAGGTCTCTGCTCTTATGTCTGATGCCGGGAAATCTGGCATGTTTCAAGCTCTTTCTACATCAGTATCATGTACACCAGGAGAGTGTGATCCATTCTCATTATTTTTGAACTGCCATATGGATTACTGAGTATTTTTTTCTCTGGCTATATATTCAGTCAAGGAAGGGCAACAGAAGCTATAAATTGCATTCACAGGGCACCAAAACCAGATCCAAATCTTATAAATGGCACGAAGATTTTGCAACTGCTATTCCCAACCAAGCATTGCAAAGGCATAGATGAGAGCAGCTGGCTTGGGAACAGGAGTGACACGGAGTAGCTGTGAGCCTCAAATTGGGAAGGACGAATTTTACCTCACCAGTCCCTTTACACAGCCATTACACAGAACCCAATTACTCTGGCTTCATGTGAGTGCAGAGGATTGAATTTCACCTAGAGAGTCAGAAATACAAATAAACATTTTATTAAATAATTAGAGTCCATAATTGTGGATTACCTTTCATTTATATTAAAGGAAGGCTCAGTACTGTTAGATCCCCAGAATGTTGTTTGGCGTTTACATCACATCTGATTTCTAACTGACATTTCAGGATTGTTTGTTCTCTTTCCTTCCAGATTTTTTTTTCTATTTAAATTGATTCCAGATATCAGAAATACAATTAATTTCTCCTCAGCATATATTGAGATAGCAGGCTAAAACAGCAGACTTAGCACAATTTAATTTTGTTTCCAATAAAAAATACTTTACTTTTGAAACTTTTAATTTTAATACTTTCTCTTCACAAGTCTGAGTGGTAACCAAAACATTTTTTAGTTGTTTCCTTGATTTTATATACCATAGAGAATGTCAGTAATGTCCCTTAACACACAGTCAAGTAACATAATAAATCCCCCATCATATTTCAGTATAGCAATGTCAGCAGGAGGCTTAAATATGACTTTGAAATGCTTTCAGCCTCTTGTTTTTATTAAAGGAAATAGGTCTTGAGTTTTAATAACACTTAAAGTACTTGTGGCTGATTTAAACTTTATTCCTTATTTGAAAAGCTTAATTTGGATCTTGATTAAAATTTTTAGATGAAGCTAGATTTCGAGTTGCCATCTTTCATAGAGGTCTGGCATTATAAGTGACCAGGAGCAGGAGCAAGTGACTCAGTTACTCTTAGGGAGAGAGCAGAAAGATCTGACCAGATCTCAGAAAAACTGCCCATGGTCAAACCTCTTCAACATTTCCAGGCTGGAGGGGAAGATAGTGAGTTGTCTCTTGTTGCTACCACAGGCTTGTGCACTGCAAGCTGGCCAAAGCAACTAAAAAGAGACAAATAATCTATTATGACTCTATCATTGTATTTAAGACCTACACAATTTCTCAAGCACTTGAGCAAAATCTTGAATCTCAAAAATAGATCAAAGAATCCAAATACGTTTCCCATTCCCACTGCTAAATTTCTAGAATAAAGAAAATGTACCATTTTTGTTACGACAAAAATGACAATATGCCATTATTGGTCTATTTTCAATTTATATTGTAATAAATTGCTAAAACAATGCTACCTGAAGCGACATTAAAATCACCACGTTGGTTTGAAAACAACTTTTATTTTATTTTATTTCATTTTTTATTTTTTATTATCATCTGTGGTCATTATTCAGAGCTACATTAATTGCAGCTACATGAAAAGAACAAAGTTCTTCTCATAAGGGTAAATCAGATATCAACACTATCCTCATCATTGCTAAAATGCGTTGGACAAGGATGTGTAGAATTCAGATACAGTAAGAATAGAAGTGCTCAGTGAAACGTTTTATTCTGGTCTTTTCTGTGACAAGCCACTTTGAATAATCTCTTTCGTGCTTTTCTCTTTTTGTTAGAAAAAAATAAAATAAAATAAAAAGTAATCTAACAAAACTTTTAAATCTCACATATTAGAGAATTAGTCCTTAGCAAGTCATTCCTATATACACAGTACTGAAAATGTGTTAAGTTGTTTTTTTTTTTCTTTCTCTGAATTTATTAAGGTTTAATTTCTATCCATCTGATCTTAATATACTTCTGTTTAGTAGATCAAATTGCTCTCTGTTATCAAATTTCTGTTTGTCTTAGTACAGCCCCATACTGGGAAGTCTTGTTCAGCTGATTATCTCCCATTGACCTTGCCTTCACCTGAGGAGTCCTTTTCATCATCACCATTTTATACAGTACTATCCTCCATCCCATAAATATACCCTCCACTCTTTGTGAGCAGCTCTAGGTTTCTATAACTGGCTACATTACAGTGATCCAATTTGCCAAGCAATCCAGATAGATCTGAAGTACTGACATGTCTTCTTTATCATCTCCTGTACTTCAAACCTTTGTGACATTTGTAAACTTTATCAGTAACTATTTAAAGTTGTCTTTATGGGTATTACAGATATAACTATAATGGAATAAATTATGAATAAAAGTATAAATAGAATAAAGTGTGGCACCATTTATTTTATTTTTTTTCGAGATCCTATTTAGAATCACAGCCATTTGATGATAATTTCTGTTTAGAAGTACTTTTTGAGACTTACAGTTTACCAGTCTTTAATCCATTTCATATATTACATGTTGATTTCGTATCGCTCTCATTTCTTAATCAAAGTGTTGTGTGGTAATAAGTGGAATGCCTTACTGAAATCTCAGTACTCTATATCAACTTGATTATCTTTAGCAACCAAATTTGTAATCTTATTAAAAATATATTAAGTTAGCTTGATAAGATCTATTTCTGGTACAACCGTATTGACTGAGAGCAGTTATTTCACTCTTTTGATTCTTTATACATCAAGTCTCTTATCAGCCATCCCATCATCATTTTCTAGTGTTATTATGATAACAGCAGGCTTGCGGTTACTGATGTCATCCCATTTTCCCTTTTAAAATATCAGTACCTCATTGGCTTTCTTCCAGCCTTCAGGAAATTTCTTGGTATTTTACAAATTGCTGAAAAGCAACAATAATCCTGAATGTTAATGCTTTAAAATTCTTGGAAGCAAATTGTTTAGATCTACTGATCTGAAAACACCCAACTTGATAAACTTCTTAGTAGTCTCTTCCAGTTCAACGGGGATAAAACCATCAAAACTCAGCAGCCTGATATCTCCTCACAGAGGATGAAGCAATTTTATAAAAAAAGAAATCCTTTTTCATGTGCTACTCCATTGATTATTTATTAAACTTATAACTAGAAATTTGTTGCTTTCAGAATTTTCTGCTTTGTTTCCTTTCTCTTTTGGTACAGGATATATTCTCAGAAGAAAATGTTTTCCTATTCAGCATTTGTTTAAGTGCCTTTAGGAGGGAACTGACCACACTCTATAACCATGATCATTCACCTTGCAGTTTTCACTACTCTCAGAGTCACACCTCATCCCCTTGCTCTCATGTATGGACTTTATGAATATCACTTGGTGGACTGTCTTCTCAGAGGTTTTCTTGTAGTTTCAGTCCCAAGAAGATGAGCATATATTTAGCCACACTGAGTTCAATGTAGGAGTCCTACGGTGTAATCGAACTCTGGGTTAAGGTTCATTAAGAGTAGGAAGGAAAATCCACAAGAAGATGTCTACATGTGCTGTAGATGTCGAATGTCCCAATGTTGTCCAGCCTGCATAGCCAGTGGAAATCAAGGAAGTGATTTAGCTCACCTTCAAGCAACTCCTTCTCTTACTAGTATTGAATTGTTATTACAGTATATTAAAAAATTAAATCCTGAGATACTTGGACATAATGAAGCTTTTCTGAAAGTCAGTGAAAAATGAAAGAGAAGACTTGGAACTCTTAATATTTTCTTATAGATTAAACTGAGGGGCAAGAACTTCCCAGCTCGCTCATAAACTTTCTCAAGGTATTACAGTGTTTTGATTTGACATAAGTTTCAGTGTAGGCTTGTGGTAAACTCAACACCTTCAATAGATGTGGGATTTCAGTGGTGAAGAGTATATCCATAAAATTGCTTAGAACTATGAGATAAGAAATGATATGTCAGCCAACTCGAATAATTTAATAATTTTCATTAGCAAAAATAAATAAATAAATAGAAATCAGCAAGTCTAAGATAATGTTAATGAGTTATTATCAAGTTGGTACCTGAATGCCAGAATTATTCCAGGGTTTACTCATATTTTCAGTGTGTTGAAACTTGACAAACAGCAAGATTGACACAGAACAGCTCCTGTTTGGAGAATCACTAAAGGTGTTTAGTAATCCAACTGCTTTTTGCTCTTAGTAAACTGAATATGATAATATTTTTCACACTTCCTAAATGAGAAAATATATTCTACTATGGTATATTTCACATTATTTGGGCAATGTATCTGTGGAAGAAAAATCTGTGGGGCCATGTCCAAAGTTTACAATCACACTACACATAAAAGGTCTTCAGTACTCAGTTTCAGTACTTTTCAACTTCCTTTAATTTTTATGTATGAGAAATATATCCATAGCAGCCTTATCTTCCTTAGCTTAATACCAGCCTGGAGACTGCACTCCCTGCTGAAAGCTAAGAGATTTATTTCCTTGATTCCTAACTTTATGTTTATTTCTTTTCTGTACCTTTTAGGTCTTCTTTAACTTAAGTATTTTAGATGCAAGGTGTTCTGCAGCATCAGTCAGAATTCTCTGCCTACTGCAGTTTCTTTGCATCTTTCATCACAAAAATTAGAAACTCTCATGTAAAGTGCTTAGAATATGACATAAAGCCACTTTTCCCCACTGTAAAAAAAGGAAAATTTAGTAGTCCTCATCAAAATACTTGCTCACTTATAGACACTGATGTACTTTAAGTTGCTTTCTAGAATTTTACGTTGATTTCACTCTAAATAAAGGTTAAGAAATTTGGGAATCATACTTATTTTAAATGAAAACAATAGTGGAGAAGGAAACAAGATTTCACAAGTCTGTACAATAACCTCACATACATTCATAAGCATCTCCCCTATGAGGAACGACTAAGTGAACTGGGTCTGTTTAGCCTTGAGAAAAGAAGGCTGAGAGGGGATTTGATCCAGGTTTATAAATACCTGAGGTGTGGGGGCCATAGTGGTGAAGCTGGACTCTTTTCAGTAGTGCGTGGGGACAGCACAAGGGGAAATGGGATGAAGCTAGGGCATAGGAAGTTCCGCACGAATGTGCGCAAGAACTTCTTTATGGTGAGGGTGATGGAGCACTGGAACAGGCTGCCCAGGGGGGTTGTGGAGTCTCCTTCTCTGGAGATATTCAAGACCCGCCTGGACGCCTACCTGTGCGACCTGCTGTAGGGAACCTGCTTTGGCAGGGGGGTTGGACTCGATGATCTCTGGAGGTCCCTTCCAACCCCTACAATTCTGTGATTCTGTGATTCTGTGTGAAATGTATATAAAGAAATATACACAGAAGATACTACTACTTGCTATAAAATTAAGTAAACTTTTAAATATAGCTATACCATGGTTCCTGACTTTGGACCATACAGACAGCTTTTCTTTTGTGAACTTACAGTGATAACTGGTGGTCAGTATATACTAAGTTTTATTATTTGAGGAAAATTATTACCTTGAGCAAACTAATATATCCTCCCTTTTAATTCTAGTCATTTTAGAATTACTGAGTCTTGGTTTTGCAAATACCATTAAAACATGAGTTCCATTTTGAAAAATAACATAGAAATCTGCCCTATTGAAAGCCAGCATGATTTAGCTTGCTCAGTGACAGACTGGAAACCATGTTTTGGAACCTTCTTATTATTAGTAATCCAGTGCTGAGTTGGCCTTTCAGAATCAGCTAAATACTGAACTCTAATCAAACAGAAAATAAATAAATAAATAAATAAATAAAAATAGTGCAAGTCTCCTTCCTAGTCATATCAAGTCAAGTTTCTTTCCTACCTTATTGATCATTTAATATACATAGTGGCCTACAAACATTTCAGAAGTTGTAAATACAGAGAAAAAAATAGCACAATAATTTTGGAAGTCTCGAGGTCTTTACATTCCCGTTCAGGAATACAGAACATTTACAGAAGTGAGCTATTGGACAAAGCATGGGTGTCTTTGAGGAAACATGGCATTACGTGATAGATTTGCTCTTCTACAAACTTCCTTGGACTTTATGCTTCCTGAGCCAAGCTCTCCCAGCCTGTCATTTGCAGGAGGATTAAATGGATAGTCCTGCTTTGAATAATGCTACTGAATGATGTTTGACCTCCTTCTGTGTAAAAGAAGTTGATAGATCATTTTTAATAAATCTGTTTCCAACTGAGCTATATAATAAGGGTGCAAGGGAAAGAAAGCTGGGGGTAAGCAGAAAGGGTACAACAGCATATGGAAAGTTTGTATAAAACTTATGATGTTAACATGACTTCTTTCACCTAAGGAGAACCTATAAACTTACCTATTTTCTCAGCCTACAAATTCCTTAGTATATCCCTGGGGACGGCTGAATGGTTCAATTCAAAGGATTTTTTTTAATGTCAGTAACCCTAATCTTCATCATTATTTCTAATTCCTCAGTACGAAACCAGAAATATTGATGATCTAATACATTTTACAGAGCAGCACACTACCTTCTTTATGGCACTTACATCATTATGTAATATGTTATAAAGCAACTTGCATGTTGTAAAACTCATTAAAAAGATATATTTTTTTCTCTTAGCTTGAGTTCACGATGGCCAAAATTGAGGTGGAAGGCTATTAAACTTCCAGAAATCCTAGCATTACACGTTCCTTTCAAATGCTCTTTTCTGCCCTCTTACTTGGTGTTTTTCTGTCACATTTTCAGTATTTCTGATGTGGGTCTATTGAGAGGTAATTTCTCAGCACGGCAGCTGAAGTAAGACTCCTATGGGATTAGTAACCCAACCTTATAAATCGTTACCTGGTTTCTGTCATTTACCCTGATTTGGTCAGGACAGTCACTAACTGAATGAAAGTGGCAAAACCCAAAGTGAAAGTAGAATGACATTGAAATATAATATAAAATTATAAATTAAACTGTTTCCAAAAATGACTGCATGGATTTTAACACTTCAGCTTTTACAGTCAGAGCTTTATCATCAGTGAAGTATCAGCCATTTTGTCAGGGAAAACCACAGATTAAGAAAATATGATGAGCATTTTAAAAATTAATGTAGTGTTTTTAGCTTCTTACTGTTTTCATCACTTCTCAGGTCCCTTTGTTCACCATCCTACTGCATACTGTACCATGCATTTCTTGTTCTGACTGTGTGCAATTTTTGGACACAAGTGTTGACTAATACCAGGGCACATGTTTATTTCTCTAGTGATTGGGAAAATTAGGGGCTATCATAGAATCACAGAATCCTTAGAGTTGAAAGGGACCCTTAATGATCATCTAGTCCAACTCCCCTGCAATGAACAGGAACATCCACATCTAAATCAGGTTGCTCAGAGTCTGGTCCCAGAACGGCCTTGAATGCCTCCAGGGATGGGGCATTCACAGCCCCTCTGAGTGACCTGTTACAGTGTCTCACCACTCTCACTGTAAAAGAGTTTTTCCTTATATCCAATCCAAATCTACCCTCAATAAGTTTGAAACCATTTCCCCTTTTCCTATCACCATAGACCCTGCTAAAGAGTCTGTTTGGCTCTTTCTTGTAGCTTCTCTTTAGATACTGAAAGGTCACAATCAGGTCAACTCAGAGCCTTCCCTTCTCCAGGCTTAGTGGCCCCAGCTCCCTCAGTCTGTCCTTGTAGGACTGTAATTATACCAAACTATCATCAGGAATAAATTACAATTCTGTTCCCATTGAAAGTGCTTGATTCCAGAAGGGCTATGTTTTAGCCTTCAAGTGTAACTTGATCTGCTAGCAATGGCCACTCTGTCAACAGCATTCCACTTCATTTATAATTCAAGAATTAGTGTAGCTTCTCATAGCTAGCAGCAAGGAGGCAAATACTGCTTTTGCAAAGGCAGAGCAGGACTCATTTGTTTGGGAGTAGTAGCTCAGGTGATGTGTGGTAGTAGGCCAGAACTGTAATGCAAACCAGCCTACAGAGCACTGGAACAGGCTGCCCAGAGAAGTTGTTGAGTCTTCTCTGGAGATACTCAAAACTCATCTGGACACTTTCATGTGCATCCTACTCTATGGAACCTGCTTTAGCAGGAGGTTGAACTAGATGATTCCTAGATGTCCTTGCCAGCTCCTAAGATTCTGTGATTATACAGCAAAATGTCTTCTGTTTAATTCGGAGATAACAAAAAATTAAAAACTGATTTGCACTATTAATTTGCATACAACTTCACTCATGTTTTAATCAGGTGACTACTGAGACTTTGTCTACATCTGGGTCTGGAAAGATCCTGTCTCTATGTGAACATTACTCTGTCTTTGTATAGACACTGAAACCAAGGAACCCTTTTCACTTTTGCAAGCCTTCTCTGTTGAAATTAATTTCATAGGGTCAGTCATGACAAACATACACTCCAGGTATTTATGGAGGAAAAAGCCAGGTATAAAGCGGGTTTTTATGTAGGATTCTGCATGCTGAACCAGGAGACAAATAATTAAACTTGTTGTGATATATTCAGAACAGGAGTGTTTTTTGCTTTCTGAGAAACAGTGCTGCTAATTTAAAGAAATATCACTGCCTGAAGAGTAAAACAGATCAAATAAACTACAGACCATACCCTCTTAGTGCTAATTATGGTTTTAATTAAGAAATGTTATCATGATGAGGTCTGCTGGAGGAAGAGTCCTTCATATGTTTTTCTGGACCAGTAAATGGAAGATAAGTTCTCACTCATGGAGTTTTTAGTGATACTTTTCGTAGCATTTATTGTCTTCACTAAAGCCACAGTATGTAGAGCCATTTAGCTACAGAGAAAACTCCAACAAACATTGCATGAAGTCCAGTCTGACTACAGACATTACAAACAGTAAGAAAATGAACTACTTTGATGGCTTCTCCCATTTATTTTGTATTGGTCAGCAGTACTCAAATCCAATCTGGGGAATGTGATAGATCTCATCTATGGCTATCTCACCAGGATGTGTGTTCTGGTAGTTCTCAGTCTCCCCTCATCATCATGAATCAAGTTATTTCACTGCAGGAGAGATGGGAGTATGAGGGAGGTAACTTCTGTTTTTCTTCATATTCCTTAAAACCTGAGTTTTTCTGGACAAGAAAGATGGAATTGAGAAGCTAGGGACAATTATTTTTTTTTGAGCTTGCAAGAGAAACATTTTATTAACTGACTATATAATATTGGGACTCTCCTCTGAACTGGAACTCTGTCTGTTGGAGACAGACATTTAATGGAAATTATAGAAAGACTGTTGTTGAGGTAAGATAGATAGGAGTTGACCAGAACAGGAAGACTAATGCACATGTATGATAAACTTACCCAATAAATGGCACCTGGCCCTCATGTTGAACTTTCCACCTGGATGTCCTCCTTTTGCCCCCTTCATTTTAATATTCTTTCTTTAGTTTAATCCATGTCTATCTCTAGTAACATAACTGTAGCTAATTGGGTTAAATCAGATTTATGTGTTGCAAGTGAAATTACAAATGGTTCAGAAAGTTTTTTCTTTTTTCTATGCAATTGTTTTAGGATGCGTGGAAGGAGGCTGCTAATTCGGAACTGAATTAGAACTGGTGAGTCTGCTGTTTCCCTAGTTAACATCAGTTCTTATTACAAGCCACATTGTTGTTTTCTAGGGAAAGTAAAGGACAAACGGCCAAAGGAGTCTGATCATGTGAGAAACCTCCCAGAATGACCATCAGCTTTCAAGTAGTTTAAACTGAACCAGGTCTAGCAGTTTCTTTACAAATGCACCACACCTGTGGATGGCATACCCCAAGCCTGTGAGTATACTGGGAGGAGATGCTTTTGCTAGTCCTTTGTACGACTGTTACCGTGTTAAAATGCCTGTTCCTTATAGGCCACATATTAGGTAGGCAAGTTTTAGGTTTTGTGTGTGTGTGGTTTTTTAATTTTTTTTTTTACAATAATTATTTTAACTAAATCTGTGGACAGGCTTTTTGTATGCATTGCCCACCTCCTGTCTGTTCCAGTGCCTCTGAGCAAAGGTCGGTGCTGGGGTCTGGCTTCCATTTCCCCACTGGGTATGGAGGTGGGATGGATTGGGTGCAGGGTGCTCCTGAATGACCTGCCTGTGCTTTGGGGGTCCAGGGAGCTCTTCCTGGGGGAAATATATGAGAGAAGTTATGCCGGTGCCAGAGTGTGTACCTTTATCAGGCAATTAATTTGGAAAAGTATAAGCTTATAATACATGATCTGGATGACGGAGATCACCGGATGAAATGCTATTAAAGAGGTTTGGGGGCTTTTTTTCTTTCTTTCTTTATATCGTTGGGATTTTTATTATTATTATTTTTTCTCCTCTACCCCCTTCCGAGTGAGCTGTTGGCATTTGGGCTGCAGGGGGTGCAAGAGCTCCATTGAAGCCTGTGGGGCTGAGTGCCTCGGCAGGTCAGACCCCACATTGAATAGGCCTTTATCACTGCAAGGGAGCCCGGCTTCTCCATGAATCCAGCCCTGTAAGAGGGGATCAAATCAGCATGCATCCTGGCAGTGTAAGCTGCAGTCTTAAACTCAAAGCTGTAAGTGAGATCTCAGAAAAGGGAGCAAGCTTGTATTCATCCTGTGAATCTCCCCCCAAGAATACAGCATGCCAAATCAGCAGAATCTCTTCTGTTGATCGCAGGAAGAGGTCTTTACCCTGGATGAGAATGCCAAACTAGTTTCTTCTCCAAGAAAATGTTATCAAGGGAAAAATGCAGTGTGTTAGCTGCACAGAAAAGAATATATAGAAAGATGGAGTAAATGAAAGGCTGTTGATGAGGATTTTTCCTAGCATTATAGTTCCAGTTCATGTTTTTTTCTTGTCAGGGGAATCCTGTGAATGATGTGCCTCTCATTTATTTATTTATTTTCCGCCTGTGGTGTGCACTATCTCTACTCACTTATTTTTAAGCAGGAGTACACTTCACTTTTGAACTCAGTGTTTCAGCACGCCACTTAAGAGACTGCTCCATTTAAGTGATTGTCACTCAAATTAGTCCCATTGTTTTGTGATATATAGCCTTCTGCCCTGCCTGGATTAGCCAGCTCAGTGACAGTGACAAACATGCATTGGTTGTTGTTAGAGGATTCTCACATGGGAGAGCACATGTACATCCAGTCAGGACACACACGTTTCCCACCAAAGAGAGGGAGAGTTTTAGCAAACTGGTATTTATTGCTTGTTCCTGCATGCATGTTTTGTGTGTTTGATGTCACAGCTCGACAACAGGAAATAAGGTATTGAAGGAATGTTCCGGCATGTAAAGACGTTGCTCCCAAAGGATTAACAGAGCACCTCTGCAGTTAAAGTATGAACTGATTATTCACAGCTTGGAATTTTCTAACACTGAAATTAGGGTTAAGCCTCAAAATAACAGGTACAAAAGAAGGATCTAAATCTGCGCAGCCTGAGTTGGCAACGCATAGAGGGAACTAAAGCCAACGGAAGCTGTGTGAGACACTTGAAAAAATCATTTTGTTCCCACAAGTGCAAAAGCATCAGGGAGAAAAAGAATTCAATAATACTTTTATTCAATGATATATCAAATTTATAGGAAGAATGTTTAGAAAAAAAGCGCTACATAAGCAAGACTTTCCCAAGTAAACATATGTAACAAAGCTGGTACTCTTATGAGGGAATATTGTAATAACTTCCTTAAATACTTTCAATCTTAAATAATATTAAAAAATTGTTTGCCCTGTGCTATCTTTAATATTTGCAGTGATATAAAACTGTCATTCCTTCTCTGAAGTAAATTAATTTTATAATATTTATCAATCTGCTCTATACAGATAGGGAAAAGAAGAAATTAATTTCTCCTCCCTTAGAATAGTAAATTTATTCCAGAACAAAACTGCAAATTCAGAAAACGTGACAGAAATGAAATTTCTATAGGCAGATAATGCTGGTAGAATCAGCTATGCAGATTTCTACTGTCTTCTTTGGCAGGATGCCTACTGAAATGAATTCTAAAGAGCAAAACAGTTTTCATGATCAGAACAAGGAGGATTTCGCTATGGTGTTGTAAAAGGTTAGGAAAATTTTGCGTTAATTGTTTTATTATTTTTCTACTAAAAATACAATCCTAGAAAACCAATCAGACCAAAACTTAGGTGTCAAGTTCAGATAATTTTTTCCCCAACTGTCCTAAGTGCAGTGTTTAACAATATTTTTTTAAATTATTTTTCTTGGATTTTTTGTTGAGAAACTTTTCATAAGTACTTGCAAAAAGCTGCATTTCAGTTCTTCATATTTTCGTACATTACACAGCAAATTTTAATACATTTCCATGAATGTTAGCAGAAAGAACAGATATCATATATGCAATTTAAATAAGAAGATCTAATGCAGTGTTTTCCATTTCTTTGATTTTATTTATCTATTTATTTATGTATATACTTTTAACTGAACGACACCACTGGAATTTCAAATGTTATTTTTTCTTTGGTTATGAAATACATTACATAAAATATGTACGTAATTTAAAAGTTGATTCATCTGTAGATATAATCATCTGGCAAAATGTGAAAAAAGAATGGACCACTTTGGTATGTCTGTCTGAACTGACAGGACTCTGCTTCATTATGAATTAGGGGTTCAGCACATACATGTAACCTATGACAGTTATATGGGATGCTATGCATTAGAATATAAACATACAGTATTGATTTGCTCTAAGATTTTTTTTCTTCCCTATTTTTTTAATGGGAGAAATGCTGCTTTTAAATGCATTTTTTATTACATCACAGAATTTCATATGTTGCTATTTTTTTTTTTTTTCCTGGAAGTTAGAAGTGTTTCCTGTGTGCATAACTTCATGAGTAATTTTTCTTCAGAAGCTGCCAGAAACTACATTCTAATCTTAATTATTAAAAACAGTCACCTCTTACGATAAAGCTGTTTTTGGACAAGGCTGCACAGAATTTTTCTAGAAGCAGCTCACTCATGTTAACAGTGACATCGGTTTTAAAGAATAAAATCATTCAGTGTGAATCATGAAGTTATTAATGATTTGCTACATGAAAAAATCAAAATAGATTTTTTTTTTTCAAACTCACAACTTTTATTCTGTTTTATGTTTCTTTTGCCATGCATTGAGCTTGTGAGCAGAAAGCATTAGGAGGACTTTTTATCTTGATTAAAGATTGACGTGCATAACTCTTCGTGCACCGAAATCAAAATATGCCCCTTTGAGTAATGGCACTCGACCTTTAACAACTCAAGAGCCATTTAAAATCACAAAGAGGCACGCAAGTAAAAAATACAGAAATGTTTGTGACAATCTTATTAAAATATATGAAGGAATGCATTCATCAAAAACAGTTAAGAAAATCCAAAGGCCTCTTCAATTTGTGTCTTTGGGCAAAGTAATTGATTGAACAGATTGTATGTTTTTACAAGAAGAAAAAAAAAAAAAGAAACTTTACATACGTAAATGGAAGGGAATGGTGAAAGATATCATCCAACAAGTTTGCAAAATAGCTGAAAAGAAACAGAACTGAGACAGCATGGCACACTCAGACCCATGATAAAAGCTCTATACAGGCCTCTGGAGGATAAATTCCATAGGTTGATTTCCACTGCCATTAAATAATGTAGGTGCTGAGGTTTTCATTTTCCTTTAGCATTCCTTTTAAAGTTATTCATTATGTGGAAACCAACTAACATTTTTAATGCAGATTCTGCTTTTGACGAAGTTTCTTGCAACAACAGCCTTTCCATCGCTGAATGTGTATTTGGCTGCAAAAGCAGGCAGAAGTCTCTTCTCTGAATATATTCAGTTATCTAACCTGAAAATCTCTGCTGCATATGCTGCATTTGTTCCATGAAATAAATACCTACTTGATTTTCAGAATAAAACTGAACAAAAGCTGAGTTAAGAATTGCAATAGCAATCCACAGTAGAAATGAAATTCTTCATATGTGTGCTACTGCTGCTGCAGGCTGCTTCACCAGGGTGTCAGTTCTGAAGCCCAGAGCCAAATTCAGCCTTTTGCTACTTCCTTTCAGACCTCTTGAAGTCTAAGGGGCTATGGAGGGTAAGGAATTTGGTTTTTTACTTATTATGAAGCTGTTTAATGCAAGATACATGGTGAAGAAGTGCCAACCATGAAATGTAAATGCTGAAAAATGACTCTGTTTAACTCCTTGTTGCTTTACAATGCTATGGACAAAAATTGGACCTGACATTTCTCTTTGATCTGGTTTACCAATCTCGCTCTGCTGCTATCAGCAGCATGTGACAGCTGCAGACATTAGCTAGGGAAGAGGGAATAGGGAAAAAAGAAATGTAATCCTCCCCATGGCCTTCATTGGAGAATAGTGAATCAGAGCCAGACGCTACGCTTTGGACAGGACTTGAAAAAAGAATGTTCTTCTTCTGGAAAATGTCACACATACCAGGATTCTGGGGAACACAGTCAAATTGGCTAATTTCATGGCAAAATGAAGAAATGAGGAGAAAAAGATGGAAGCCACAACCGAAAAGGTGGAGGCCACAGAATCTATGCCGAAAATGAGATGTTCTGTTTCACTGTGATTACACAAAGCAAGTTAGAATGCGCATCTTGTTCATCAGTGTTTATCTTCCTTTGAATTTTGCTATGTTTTTGGTCTCAATAGCAGCAAAGAAGAACAACGACAGAGAAAGGGATGGAGCGACTTACACATGAATAAAGATAGTGTTCCCTTCAGCTTTTAAAAGAGACAACAAAAATGGAAAATGATAGATATCAATAAAATTATAATTAGAGATGATTGAAGAATAAACAACTTATGGTATTTTTTACAGTACAAGACTTGGAGGGCACCTGAAGAAATAATCAGCAAATTTAAACCACATACACAAAAAAAGTAACTCTATAACTCTAGAGAATTAAGGTAAGAGTGAACAAACCTGAGGAAGATTAGCCCAGTCATGCTAGAAACTGTCTCACCTTTCATGTTTTCCTGTATTTCTGCTTCCACATGTGCCCTGAATTCTCTACCATCTGGCTGATCATTATGGTGGTTCTGACATTCCTATTGTGGGTTACTCTAATCATAGAATCATAGAAACTGCACCACATCCAAACGACTCTTAAACACATCCAGGGACGGTGACTCAACCACCTCCCTGGGGAGCCTATTCCAATGTTTAACCACCCTTTCTGTAAAGAAGTGTTTCCTAACGTCCAACCTAAACCTACCTTGGCGCAACTTGAGGCCATTTCCCCTCATCTTGTCACCTGTCACCAGTGAGAAGAGACCTGCCCTGCTCTCACTGTAAGCATCTTTCAGGTACTGGAAGAGAGTAATAAGCTCTCCCCTCAGCTGCCTCTTCCCCAGACTAAACAGCCGCAACTCCCTCAGCCTCTCCTCATAGGGCTGATTTTCCAAGCCCTTCACTAGCTTCGTTGCCTTTCTCTGGACCTGCTCCAGTACCTCCACATCCTTTCTGTACTGAGGTGCCCAAAACTGAACACAGTACTCGAGGTGAGGCCTCACCAATGCCAAGTACAGGGCAGGATGACTTCCCTAGTCCTGCTCTCCACACCATTCCTGATACAAGCCAGGAGGCCATTGGCCTTCTTGGCCACCAGTGCACACCGCTGGCTCACATTCAGCCAACTGTCCATCAGTACGCCAAGGTCCCTTTCCATCAGGCAGCCTTCCAGCTACACTTCCCCAAGCCTGTAGGGTTGCCTGGGGTTGTTGTGACCAAAATGCAGTGAATGACTCAATGAATGAGTATCCAGCCTTTTGGCTTGCCTGGGACTCATTTTTGAATAAAAGTTGTCTGAGGCCCCATATACATAGGTTGCTCCAAAAGTAATGCCTCCTATTTATTTCTGTGGAAATAACAACAGGTACAAAGAGCACAATAACACTGACAGAAAAAATTCTCAGCTACAAAACACTGTTTGTCAACATAGTCACCACCATTGGCTATGCATTTTCACTAGTGATTAACAAGAGCCTGTATGCCGCACTCATAACCATCTGCACCGCTGAAGGTGACCCACTGTCAGCACTGCTGAAGCCCACCACCCACAGTCTCACTGTGCTCACATTCACTGCTTGGCCTTCATAAGCATTGAGCTAGCATCAGTGAATATCAATGGGTGCCATTTTTTTTTCTAAATGGAGGAATTCAGTGGCACACCTTTGCTTTATACACACTTCTATGTCAGATGCCATTGTGTCAGTCTGCCCTTCTGCTGCCATCTGCCACACCACAACAAAATTAAATGGAATACTGGTGGAAAGATTTAAACTCTACTGTTGTACCACCAACATCTACTTCTGATAGGCCAATATAATAAAACAAGAGGCATTACTTTCAGGGCAGCCCTCATAAAATATACAATACCATTAATATATAAGTAACAAAACAGTCGTCTAATTTTAAATATTTTTCTTAAAAGATGATCCAAGGGATGGATCACCTCTCCTATGAGGCTGAAAGAGCTGGGGCTTTTCAGTCTGGAGAAGTTTCTGGGGAGTTCTGATTACAGCTTTTCAGTATCTGAAAGGGTGCTGCAAGAAGGAAGGGAACAGACTCTTTACCAGGGTCTACAGTGACAGGAAACGGGGAAATGGTTTCAAACTTACTGAGGGTAGATTTGGATTGGATGTAAGGAAAATGTCTTCTACAGTGAGGGTGGTGAGACAAGTTTCTGAACTGAAAAAAGTTTCCCAAAGAGGTGGTGGATGCCCCATCCCTGGAGACATTCAAGTCCAGGCTGGACCAGGCCCTGAGCAACCTTATGCTTAGGTTGTGGATGTCCCTGTTCACTGCAGGGGAGTTGGACTAGATGGCCTTCAAAGGTTCCTTCTTACTCTAAGGATTCTATGATTCAGTGATTCTCTTTTTTAAACTCCTTTTTCAAAGCAGAAAGCACGGCTCTGTATTCTACACTGTTCAGGGCCGTGCGTTTAGCCAGTGTATCGAAATGCATACAATTATTTGCCATCACTCGAGTCAGCACTGCACAGCACTGCCCTCCCTGTGCCCTGCTTTCAGTAGACACAGTCTTAATAGCACACTGATGATTTGACTGATCCTGAGCAAAGGGTGCGTGCCTTGGACCACTCTGTGATGAAGAGTCCCCACCTTTAAATCAAGGGGTGTGGGTGGGTCACACTGCAAACTATGCTGGACTGTGTGGGGTCCACAGGCTGCAGGTTGGGCATGCCTGCTCTAATGTTTCCATTTCTAAGACTTAAATTCAGCATGCTTTCTTGTGAAGGTTTGCTTGTGTTAATTGTTGAAGACAAGGAATACAAAAGCTAGCAGCAAACGTTGCTCACTGTTTTAACTTGTACATTATCTTATTCATCTTATATATATATACATATATTATATTTAATTTTAAAAATGCTTGTTTCTACATGCATCCTTTTGCTCCTTTGACCACCTCTTGACATTGTTATTTTCCATGCAGAACATTGCATCATAGAATCATAGAATAACTTGACCTGGAAAGGCCCTCAAAGCCCACCCAGCCCCACCTCCTACTGTGGGCAGGGCTGCCCCCCCACCAGCTCAGCTGCCCAAGGCCCCATCCAACCTGGCCTTGAGCACCTCCAGGGATGGGGCACCCACAGCTTCCCTGGGCAGCTGTGCCAGTGCCTCACCGCCCTCTGAGCAAAGAATTTCCTTCTATTATCTAATATAAATATCTCCTCTTCTAGTTTAAAGCCATTCCCCTTTGTCCTATCACTATCTACCCATGTTAAAATCAGTCCCAATACTGCAATTTGTTTACCTAATGCCAGTATATTTTTTTCTGTTATTCCTTATTTTTATTTTACTTAAATCGTAGAACATTTCAAACTATCAACATAATTAAAGCAATACTTAGCATTTTAAGTTATGGTTTCCTTTCTTTATTGTGCCATAATATCTAGCATATTAGTATATTAGTATGCTTTACTAAAGTGATGACTTATATTTGGTTAGCTGCTGTATCAGAAACAACAAGTTTCTTGCCGTTGTGATTACTGAATACAGTAGCTTCTAGTGAACTTGGTAATAAAAGTAATGGAAAAGACTAAGGCACTACTGAGGCTAATAGGAATCCTAGGTCCCCGAGACCTCTATGAAAATCTAAAGAAAACTCTGTTCTTCATGGAGGAGGACCAAGTTAGGGAATGTTTAAATAATCTGAACTGTAACCAAGTCTGTGCCAGCCGCAAATGCCAAGGGAGCTGTCTGATGTCATTTTGAGACCACTTTTGATTATCTTTGAAAGGTCATGGTGACTGGGAATTTCCTGATGACTAGAAGAAAGAAAATGTCATCCCTGTCTTCAAGAAGAGCAAGAAAGAGGGTCCAGAGAACTACTGAAGTTAGCTTCACTGATTGCATGCAGTATGATGCAGGGAGGAATCTATTCAGGAAGGTATTTTTGGACACATGAAGGACCAGAGATGGGTGTAGTCAGGATTGGTTTAGAAAGGGGAAATCATACTTCACCAATCTGGTAGCCTTCTATAAGATGACTGACTTGGGTGAGGGGAGAGTGGTCAGTGTTTTCTTGACTTTAGTAAGACTTCCAGCACTGTCCGCTATGAATTTCTCATTGACAACCTGATGAGTCACAGCTAGGTAAAAGGACAGTGAGGTGGATGGAGAACATTTTGAACTGCTGCACTTAAAGGACTGTGATCAGGAGATTGAAGTCTAGATGGAGGTCAGTTATAACTGTTGTAATTTATGGATTGGTAATTGAGTCAGTGTGGTTTAACATCTTCATTAAAGATTTCAGTGATGGTACAGAGTGCACCCTCAGATTTGCATACAAGGAGTGAATGACAAGCCAGATGACTACACTCCTATTAAGTGAGATCTAGAGAAGTTATAGAACCGGGCCAGCAGGAATCTCCTAAAGTTGAGTCAAGAGAAATAACAAGCGTTGCTCTAGAAAGAAAGAAGCCCCAGGCACATATCCCATTCAGTCTGGGAGCTGACTGACTGGAAAGCAGCTTTGCAGAAAAGGCTCTGGGGCTCCTGGTGCACACCAAATGAAACATAGGCCAGCAACGTGCCCTTGCAGCAAAGGTGTCTAGCAACACCCAGACTGCATTAGAAAGAGTTTCATCATCAGGTCAAGAATGTGATTCTTCTTTTCTACTCAGCCATAATGAGAGCATATCTAGAGTGGTGTACCATGATCTGGGCTGCCCAGTATATGAGAGAAATGGGCATGCCAGGGAAAAGCCAGTGAAAGGCCACAGAGATACTGAAGGTATTGCAGTATTTAACATATGAAAAGAGACTGAGAGAGCTGAAATCATTTAGGTTATGAAAAGGAAGGCTCAAGGGCAAATCTTACCATAGTGTGATAGAAGTCAGAACAGAAAATGGACCCATACTCATCTCAGTGATATCTAATAAAAATATGAAAGGAAATGGGCTCATAATGAAACTCAGGAAATTCTGCTTAAACATAAGAAGAAAAAAAATGCTTTAAGAGTATTTGTTCACTGGAATAGGTTGCTATGAGTGGCTGTGGAGCCTGTGTCTGTGAAGTTATTCAAAACACAACTGGTCAGTATCCTGAACAAACTGTTCTATTTTAACCTGCCTTGAGTAGGGAATTGAACTACATGATCTCCAGAGGTTGTTTCTCATCGTACTTATTTTGTGATGCTTCAAGAACATTTAGCAATGATGTCCACTTGCGAGGTAGTATCAGCAAAACGTTGCATACAAAAACTAAGAGCATATCTGTGCTAAGCAATAGAGTCGTGTACATGGAAGGGAAGATCAGAAACTATGACAGGATATCTGTACAATAAACAGATTTCTGCTTGATTCTGCACTGTACTGTATGGATGTACATCTATGCCCTTTCCAGATCTTTCCAGAAGTGTTACAGAGATATAACTTAACAGATTTCAAACTTCAAAGAAATGTCAGTGGAGGACTGTTCTTGAGTAGACTGCATCTAGTAAAGATTTCAAGCCTAATAATATTCAAAACTTTAATTTGGAAGTAAATACAGAACTGCAGTTGACAAAATCTGTGAGGATTGAGAGAGCGACTGACAGTGTTGGCAGCTAGGTGGACAAATCCAGATACATTAGTGAAAAAGATGCATTTATAGGGGAAAAAAACAACAACAACAAACAACAACAACAACAAAAAAAAAAAAACAGCAGCACAAAATTACATGCTAAGGAGTACTGTGTGTAGCTAGAGTATGGAGAATTGCATTCTGAGAAGCAATTGATCCTGACAGTGGAGTATTTGAATGGTGATGTTCATATAAAATCTATGCTCCATGGAAATGAGAACGGGGAATAAACAAATATGTAGATATGTAAATGTGCTTATTTTTAATATCCACATTTTAAAGGATCCCCAAAATTGAAGAAAAGAACCACACCAATTATTTGAGGCCTGAGAGGAGGCATTTTACTGCACAAAAACATAAAGATCATTCTGTTTATCATATTAAAAATGTCAGAGGTGATTTGATCTCACATTAAAAGTAGCGTCAAGAGAGAGTATGGGGAACTAAAGGCTCTTTAATCTAGTAGAGAGAAGCATAATTAGAACCAATGTCTGGAGGCTGAGGCAAGTCAGAGTCATCTGAGAAATCAAGTATACAATTTTACAGTAGGTCTGAGAAGCCCTTAATACTGGTTACTGAGGTAAAGTAATATATTTTCCTTCTCATGGTGTCTTCAGCTCAGGACTGGTTGTCTCTTTGAAATAGATGGTACTCCAAGGGATTGTGGCGCATACAGTGAAAACAAGACGAAAAACAGGCTTCCTATCAGTCAGCAGGTCAGTTTCACTTGACTGATAATGGATGCCCTACAATTGAGATCTATGTCACCACAACTGTGGAATGAAATGCTCTGCTCTGTTACTGACTATTTGAATTTCTTTTAAGATGAACTGAATGGCAGATCACAACAATTGGTTTCAACCTTAAAATCTATGCTTTACATTAGAGAGCTCTTTACTATGCGTTTCTAACCTTAGCTATCCTGCCCTGTCCTGCCCAAGCAGCTATAAGGCCATCAGCTCTATGGGCTGATATAAGTGTTTGCAAATAACAAACACTGTATGTGTAAGATGTTAACAGTATACTAAATAATGTATAAACTGAACTTGCATGGAAATGAAGGATCAATTTCAAGGCACCTTAGTTAGACTCAAGTTTAACGCTTATGTCATGAATCCATCTTAATGCAATGTATCAACAGGTTAACATTTTATAACATAAATACTGGAAGAGAATCCCTTCGTTCTCCTCAACTTCTTACATTTTCATGAGCTCAGTACGCTGAAACAATAATCTTAAGAGTAAGGAAAAACAGGACTAAATTACAAGTTGCAGAGGCTATTGTCAATTTTACAGATCCAACAATAGCCTGCAGGGTTCCAGGTTTGTTTCTAGCTGCTCAGGAAGCTTGTGTGATTTGCTCACACATTTTTCTTATACCCCAGAGCTGTGCATCTGCTGGAGTCAGGGATCTAATATTCTCTTTGAACTTCCTTAGCATCCAAGTACATGCTGTGATCCATAATTAGTGCACGCACATACATACATACATGCTAGCTATATTAACTCCTAAGCGTCAGAAGTTTTGCTGTGTCCAACACCTGGTTTAGGCATTGTACATGAATACAACTCTTGCCCTAACCTTGACATGGAAAGTCTGCAGACATGTAGAAAACATAATATTTTTGCATTTCAGATGTGTACTACTTTATGATACAATTTTCCAGACGTGATGCAGTATTTAGGAGGCAACTGAAAATGGCACAGAAGCCCAAATTGTCAGTATAGTTTCCACTGTGTCCTTTTTGCCAGGCCATTACTTCAAAGTTAGGATTTTTCTTTTACCCTTCTCTGTGCTTGTTGAGTAATATCCCTGCTAATATCCCTGGAGGACAAAGGTGCGTTATCTGTCCATAGGGCAGCATGGCTAAGACATTATCAAATATGTATCACTTCAGGAGGGAGGCATCTGAAGCCAAAGGGCAGCTTTTTTCTAAACACACTTAGACACTGCAGTCTGTAGGATATGCAAATACATCTGACAAGTTGTTCCATTTGTGAGTAGTCTTTCTAGAGACATGAATGAGTATGTAGAAATCTATTTAAAAAACAAAACAAAACAAAACAAAACTGGATTAAACTTGCCAGATTCTATGGCAAAGTCTCCATTAACATGGGAAACAGTGAAGTCTCCAGGGCTGCTTGGTACTCCACTGTGAACACTTAATAGGTTTATTATGGAAGAACAACACTTGTTGAGTCATTGTTTGCAATTAGGAGCACTCCAATTTCTGTTAATGATGGTGATTCACATAAACCTGTGCTCATTTTACAGTAATGAGCAAGAGGTTAAACAACTTATATTCTTGAGACATCCAATCTGTTTTAATGGCAGTAAATAAGGGGGGGAGGAAGCAGATACATTAAAGGGTACTGGTAAATGTTGCATTGTGGAATGCAGTAGTAATGTAGAGGTATTGTACCTCTGTTTAATTTTGAGCCTTAGCCTCCCAGTTACTGGAAGAATTGTTATGTTTAGTCACACAGTTATATTCAGTGACACAGTTATGGAGCCATGGAATTATTATTTAGGATATTCCAACAGCTATGCATGAAACTTTGCAACATTATTCAGAGGCTGAAGAGGGACTTCTGTTAATGAGTTATGTCAATAGTCATGAAAGTGCAAATTAATTAACATCCATGATAGAATATTAGCTGCATAATATACTAACTGAAATCAAAATAGCTTTCAAGGCTAAGGTTTTTCTGATATCATGCAAGCAAAGGTATACTCTCCTATTTTTTCATATACTTAAAGTGCCAAGTGATCTTCTTTCAGGAAGACTTGTAGTTTGGCCAGTGTGTGACTTAGTAGTAGGTGGAAGAGTATGTCTCATGAGGTTCCCATTGGGCACAGCAAGAGATATGGCATGGAACCAAGCTGTATAACAGGGAATAAGTACAGTTCAATATGGCTTCCAGAGCAGGGAGATTTAAACTCATCACCTGAAAATTATTTCTTCTCCTCTACTCCATGGCATTACTGATCACTCAAGCTGGTTTCGAGGAACTCTTATGCCTGAAATGTGGATTAAAAGTAGATGATTTTGGTGTTTTCTGAATGACTGTAAAACAATCATTTATCCCTCCAAGCTCTACATGAAACAAAGAAAATGAATATATTGCAATAAATACAAGCATATTCTTCCTTTCCTTCTATCACATGCAGGTTATTTCAGTTTCCTTAGAAAAAACAAACATGAAGCTATTTTCAATCAGAAATTACATGCACATGACTCTGCATCTGTATCTCTGTATTTTTTTTCTACAGACCTTTACAAAGTAGACAATGTGGATGCCTTTTGCTCTCTATGCAGTTAGAACATACCATAAAGCTAAAACCAGATCTGTCAAAGGAACCACAGCAGTTTCCTGCTTTATTTCATTCAGAGAACCAGATGAAAATTTCCTTTACAAATATAGTACATTTGGGCCTTTAGCTATAGTGAACTACCACTGGAGAATGATAGTTTATCATTCACAGCAGTGAAAAAGGAGGTCATACAGGGATCACGTCTCCAATGACATAAACATGAGACTTTTCTCACAAGCTGTCAAACTTCAATTGTTGGTGAGATCTGTTGTGTCAGTGTTTCATAATAATTGCTTCTAAGTCTTGTTAAAGGTCTAAAACAAATTACCTGAGTGACATACTTTTGGCACCAGAGAAAGAATGGTGTGGGGAATACACATTGCATAACAGACTTGCCTATTAAGATTTTGTTTGAGTTTATTGCAGCCATTTCACTATTATTTCCCATTATTTGAAATACCATAATAAGAGTTGCAAGTTGTCTCATGCTCACAAGGAAGCATTTGTTCCCTGGATAATAGGCTAGCTGGCCAACATACTCTCATTCAAAACAATAGATGTCTTTTTAAGAAGAGGTGTTCTGAACAAACCAAAAAAGTTAATCCTTTCAGTTATGAAGGCATTTCTTTAGAATTAAAAAGTAATATTGACTGTCTGCATTGTAACAGAAACTGCTTCTTCTAAATCTCATGCAGTAAATGGTTGGCATGTTATATACACTAATGGAAATCAACAGCTCTCCTATACTAATCTACAGTAATACTCTTACCTGCAAAAATGTATAAAAGAATATATATAGAGATTATATATATATGAGTATATTTCCTTGTTAACAGCCGAAGAGAAAGTGAAATAACTTACTGCTTGCAAATGCTGCTCCTGTTTGAGATTAATACTGAGATTTACACTGGTTTTGTGCTTTTTTTTTTCTTTTCTTTTTTTTTTTTTTTTTTAAACATCGACCAAGCATGCAAACAAAAATCCCAGTGAGACCAACCCACCCATCTCCTTTTTTCTCTCAGAAGCATATTTTATAAGGGAGGTCAGATGGGTGAGCACAGCATCTTGCAAAACTTACAATATCAATAAGGAGTTAATTCAAGTATAAAATAACTCACTGGCAGACGAGGGACAAATACTTGATTACATGTTTGTGGCTATCAGTTTGTTAGACTTTTATTTAAAAAGTAAACAAACAGCCCAAATCCCTCTCTGCTTTCAGGACCAGGTCTATTTTTCAGGCACAAACTGCTTTTTGGATTTGATAAACAGGACACATCAACTAACAATTTAAACTCCAAAGCCATAGTAATAGATATGTGGCTTTTTCCCAGAGGCTTCAAGTTAAAATGCTACAAGCACTGCAGAATGGCAGCTAAACACATGTCCCCAGGGCTCTGCATGGCTTCATTCTGCACAATGATGGAAATGTGGAAAACACGTTGAATGCAGATTTGGATATTTCCACCAAGCTGCAAAAGCCAAGAGGATTTTGTTGGATATGTCAGAGGATCAGACTCTCATTGCTTGGGTTAAAGCAAAAAGTTACTGTGCTGAACTTCAATTTTTACCTTGTTCAGGACCAAAGAAAGTACTACCAATTAAAAGCTCGCAAATAAGACATTCTTAAGATCAGCATACTACATTGCACAAATCAATACACTTACATTATAACTTTTTTATTTTTTTTTTCATCTGAGAGGTTTTCTTTACACTCTCATGCTACTCATTTTTTTGAGTTTTGTTTGTTTAAATGCCACCCCAACACATGAATTTGATTTGGTATTGTTCTCGCTTGGTCCTACAGAGTAGTGTGCAGTGCTGTTACTCATTCCTTTCAGTTTCAGAGGACTGAGGAATCACCATGCTGGTGCTGTGCTTTCCACCCCAGCACAGCCGGGGCCTGGGACATGGAGGAGATCCCCCCTGACCTGCACAACACAAGGTTTTCTGAAGAGTACTCCTTAATTAGAAAGATGGAATCTCCCAGGGAAAAGTAGTTGATATGCAAGAAGAATTTTTCCTTTTGATTACTAGTTATTACTTTAAGAAGTCACATAGTCATGGAGTTGATGATTAGCAACTATGTAATTTCCTTAAAATTGCCTTTGCTTGGTACTGATAACAGTATAGAATGGGGGGCTGTTGCCCTGACAGAGGTTTGTATTTGCAGCTTGCTTCTGCCTTTGTAGCCTACTTTAAACAGCATAAAAGCTGTAGTGTGTAGGGACTGATTAGTATTCTAAAATAGTTTAAGAGTCCTCTGATGGGCCTCCTTCACATGTATTGTGTAAATCATGAATAACGGTGCCAAAGCAGACATAAATTAAGCCGTGTAAGTTAGCATATAATTAGCAAGTGCAGTTATATGGATCTCTCTCTGGTAATGTATTTTTAACACAGTCAGCAGCAAAGATTCAAGAAGAGTCATCCCTGCTAGGTAAGGAGCCCTGTTTCATTATGTGTTTGCTCGGTACAAGAAAAGTCCAGTGTGGTCTACATTCCACTGGAGATTCGGAGTATTATTGCAGAATAATGCTGATAATGCTAAAAAGTGATTGCCATGATTATGACGGTGACGTGTATGTGAAGTTTCACAAACAACTCTTCCCATAGTACTTGGCATCAGACCACCATTCTGCAAAAACAGTCATCCCACTCCATTTCCAAAATAAGACAAAGCCTTCACCTCTTGCTGAGAAAATACAGTTCTACAGAACTATGCACCATTTATCACATATGGCTTGTCAAACCAAAGCAAGCACTCTTCTTCAACTGCCCACAAACTGACAGTGAGAAATATTGTTCTGTCATATTTTATTCTCCACATACATTCTAGAAACAACCCTATTTCAGATCTATTGTTCAGCTACAATCTGGACAGCCCAAACTACTCTTCCCACCCTCCAAAGTATATGGTGGCTGTAAAACCACAAAACAGCTCCCTGATTCACCTCCTAATATAGCCCAAATACCACACTGTAAGAACTTTATGGTACATGAGGAGTTTCATGCCTAATTACTGTATTTGTGTCAGCAAAATTAGAGGCTCAGTCTAGAAAATTTTGCTTCATGTTTTTTCAAAGCTTGATTTCATGCATACATAGTTTCCTTTTTTTGATTAGTAATATTTTTCAACTCAGGTCTAGATTTGGGAATCAAAATCATTCGAAATGCAATGAATTTTACTTGAACCTTTTTCATGTTCTAAAAATCTTAAAGTTGATTTTATCCATATGGTGATATATATCTTAGTTGGGAAATCCAAATTAAAAAAGTTTTTTGGTTTTTGTTTGTTTTTTGTTTTTTTTTTTTAACAATGATTTACAAAACTATAGTCTGTAAATCTGAAACAACAAAAAGGAGTAAAAGATTTTTTCTTTTTAGGCAGAAAACACATGTTCTGTGAAAAGTCCATTTGATCTTTTTTGATAAAAATGATTTGTACGGAGCTTAAAGCCAGTACATTCCTCTAGCCTCAAAGTAGGCTAACAGAATGCCTGCAGCCTTTCTCAACCTTATCCTGCTGAGTAAAATTCAGAGTGTGTTTGCCTTGTTCAGACTTCATCAGTCCATCCCATTCTTTTTATAAGGATCTGATAAAAAATAGGTTTTTGGAATAAAGTTCTTATGGTGTTCTGGTAACGTCCTGTTACATTTTGCCTTGCATTGTGGCTGGCTCAAAGATAAATGTTCCCTCTTCTGGCTGCTGAGATTTTGGGTTTTGTGTTTATTCTAAGGCTGAGTTGACTGTTGGAATAAGTAGCAGGGGGAGAGGGCACTGATCAAGTGTCTGTGGCAATTCTATCAGTACAGGTATTTCCAAATCTTTGACCTGAAATTAGAGTACTTTTGCCCTACGTTTGTGAGGAACAGCCTTTCCTACAACAATCTGAAGGAATGATCAGACAGGCTGCTGAATATGAATTTGATCCTATTGACTTAAGTGACACGGGATATGACCATAGACCTTCTGTGATTTATATGGTACTGTAAGCTAAAATATCTTTTGCAGAGTGATGGTCAGTGCAGTTCTCTGACAGCTAATTATGTGACTCTTATAATTTGGAAGTACTAAACAAGATTTCTGTCATAAACAACATCATAAATCTGGAATAATTCTAGTTTTATTGTAATGCAATACATAGAAGTTTGGATTTTCAGCTGAGATTCCTTTACATTTTTCCTTCTATGCATGCTGGTGAAGTGTACTGGCTGGATCTAGGCTTACTATAAAACGCTGTTTCTGCAATCATAAATGATAGATTCTACCAGTGAATTCATGGAAAACAAATAAATGAATAGAACCTGTAATTTTGTCAAACCAGTTGAGTGGAGGATGTTGCCTGGTTTATAAAAATGATGAAACATATACATATAAATATGTAGTTGTTTTTAATTAGGGAGCCAAAAATCATAAAAATTGCTAGTGCCAGACCTTTTGCATTTACTTGCCTTGTTTTGCTATGAAATCCAGTGGACAATATGTTTTTTACAAGCTAATTGAAAAGTCTCAAAATTTTGGTTAACTCTGGTTTAAATTCCACACTGCTACAAATAAAAACTTTAATGTGCGTTATTCATACAGTGATGATGCACCACAGTGTTTACCACATCAGCCAATCAGATGTTAGTAAGCTTCTAGGCTAGATGAAGTCAGATGTTGCAACTGCAAGGCAATTTCCTTTTCTGAATTGCGATCAATATTTACTAGCCTTCTACAATGTTGCCTATGCTTGCTTGATCAGCATCTGCTTCTGAAGACCATTGATTGTCCAGAAGGCCTTTTCAAAGGCAGATAATGCTCTTTTCAAATACACTTTGTATTGATCAGCAAAAAGAAAGTTTTTGGTGGTGCAGAGTGCAAAAGCCATTTATAGAGATTAAGGACAATGACATATCACTGTGGGTCACAGTGAGGTTGAATTAATATGGGCTAATGCATGTTCTACTTTTGAAAACAATAGACAAAAGTATTTGAGGATTTAAGTGATAGTATGCCTTCACTTGCAAAATACCTGCTATACCATCTCCAGGGAATTAGAGCTTTCTCCTGCAAAAATGAATTGCTTGTACCTACTTTCCCATGTGACTCTTCATATTCTATGATGTTCTATGAAACATTAATATATTGACTTGACGGACTATGGAATTTGATACAAACAAAACCAAACAAATAAAATCTTAGACATTTTAAAGCAGTGGGAAATCAAGAGAGATCAATGCAATCAGAGCTTGTACGGAAAATACCTTGGATTTCCATTAAAACATAAAAAGTAACCAAACAAACAAATGAAAAACAACTGCAGAAGAGTATTAAGCCAGAAATAAACTTCACTGACTTTCATAAACTTTACACTTGATACTTCTTCCTGCTCTTTTTTTTTCCTAAGAAATACAATGCACCTGAGTTTTGTCCAGAAATACAAAGATGCATTCTGAAAGTTGGTGTATCATCCTGAATGAAAAAGAATGTTTGCTTTTTTTTTTTCCTTTTTTTTTTTTTTTTTTTTTTTCCTACAGAGTTTAACATGGGACTGACATTAGGAAGAATTAAGAGGACTTTATGCCATAGAGCAGTTATGCTTCTAAAATAAGAAAGAGTGAGCTTATGACTCAATGGTCTGCTGTTCCCTACATCTCTGCAGCAATAATAACTGTATTATATCTATGAAAAAAAGCATTTGGTTTCCTAGCAGGAGTTCTCTGCAAATGCCAAGATTGACAATGGAAATATGGCATGTACTTCCTATTAAAGTAAACAGCAGTGGCCTATATATTCAAGGACAAAATTCTGCTCCAAGTCTTTTGGTAATGTCAATAACATGCATTTTACTTAAATGAAACCTGTGTTTCGCCTGAGCTTTTTGTTTAAAAGGTTTTGGACTTCTGCAAGGCCTTTGACTTGGATAGATTTGAAGGATGTACTTATTCAGTGAGTAAAGGATTGGTTGGAAGCTCACAGCCAAATGATTGTGGTCAATGTCTTTGTGCCCAGGTAGAGGCTGGTCAGAAGTGGTGTCGCCCAAGGGTCCATCCTGGGACAAGTGCTCTTCAACATCACAGAATCACAGGATCACAGAATGTCAGGGACCTTGAAGATCATCTAGTCCAGTCCCCCTGCCAGAGAAGGAAACATCTTTATCAATGATATAGATGATGGAATTGAGGGCGCACCCTCAACAAGTATGCAGATGGTGTCAAGCTGAGAGGTGCAGCTGACACAATACAAGGAAGGGGTGCCATCCAGAGGGACCAGGACAAGCTGGAGAAGTTGATCCATGTGAACCCAATGAGGTACAACAAGGCTAAGTGCAAAGTGGTGCACTTGGTTTGGACAGCCCAGATATATATACAGACTCTGAGAAGAACAACTTGAGAGCAGCCCTGCAGAGAGGGACTTTGGGATCCTGGTGGATGAACAGCTTGATGCAAGCTAGTGGTGTGTGCATTTGGCCTGAAAGGCCAACAGTATCCTGGGCTGCATCAATGGAGGGGTGGCCAGCAGGGAGTGGGAGGTTCGATGAGGCCTTGGGCAGCCTGATCTGATGGGTGGCAACCCTGTCCATGGTAGAGGGTTTGGAACTAGATGATCTTTAAGATCCCTTTGAACCCAAGCCATTCTGTGTGGCTAAATATATGTGTGACATAAGAGTGATAGGAAATACACTAATTTTGCTTTCTCACCTTTCTATACAAAAACGAGTTTTGTTTGTTTGTTTGTTTGACCATGAGGCTTCCGATGAAATCTTTCACTGTTTTAAACTCACTGAGCTGCTTTATCATACGTTTTTCTTGAGTTTCCTGCATGTCAGATCCATGGAGGAGGCCACTGGCTGCAAATGTTTTATCATTCTTCCTTTGTAATGCTATTACATTATATATTTAATATGAAGGATCCTGTTAAAGTGAAACTTAAACTGGGTTAATCTGAGAGTTCATCTTGTAGGATTGTTTTCTGCTGTCCAGCATAGGAGCTCTGAAGTTTCTTTGCCTTAAGACATGCATTTTACTCCCGTTCCACATGTATGGCGCGTCTTCACTAGATTGCGTTTACAGCCCCACCCCTTTCATCAGATGTCAGATGATCCTTTGGTTGTAATAATTTTTTCGTAAGACATAACATATTTGGTTAAATGAATTTCTGTGTGAATATTTTATTCAGAATAGAAGATTTTCATACAATTTAAAATATCTACTGTCATTTAAATGATTTTGAGATTCTATATGAGAAGAATCATTTAAACTCAGTACATGTGTGTTATTCATTTTTAGAAGTCCATAGTCTTTGTTTTTAACATCTTAGTTCCTTTGAAAGAGGTCTTCAACTTGTTCTGTGAGAAAAAAACATCTTCCATTGATATCAGTATTTGTCATATTTGTTTTTCAATGAAGGTTCTCTCCATTTTGCACATATCATAAATGACAATATTAAGCTCTGTAACAAATGTTTTAACAGCTGAATATCTCATGTCAGTGAGAAAAGTATCAGCTGTCACTATGATTAATGAGCAAACTCCAGTGGAAGAAATAACATGAATACTTTACGTACAAAGAGGTATGGTAATACAGATATTTTGTTACCCATGTTTACAAACAAACGAAATATACTGCACACCCACATAACATGTGTTTATGGTTGACATAATTGAAGAAAATATGCCAAGAATTGCACTTTTCATAAAAACAATATATGTTTGTTGAATATGTAGTACTAAATTAAGTACAGCTTAAGATTAAATATTTTAGAGAAAAGAATCCTCAATCCTAAAAGAAACCATGAAGGAAGAAACTGGAAAAAAAAGAAAAAAAGAAAAAAGAAAAAAAAAAGAAAAAAACAGGAGATCTGAAGACAGAAATTATGATAATTATTTTTACATTTATATGCTGTTAAGGGATTTGGCAAAATAATGTGTTTTCAAGTGCTAGTTATTACTGCACACAAACAGTTTTTACAATTTAAACCGATGCTTTCTGTCTTGAGAAAATAAGTAAGAACTGTTTGTTCACTGAAAGAGGCAAAAATACAGCTGATATGTTTATTTTAATTTAAAAATTAAGTAAATATATATATATATATATATAAGTATATCTATGTTGTAGCACAGTTTAAGGTTTTATTTTTCTTAAAGCTTGACAGCATGGTAATCAAGCCACATAAAAGATTCTTTGACATTATCACAATGAAATAAACCATTTAGAGCTTTTGAAAATTGAAAATCTTTTCTCCTACAAGTATTCTCAGATCTTTTTATAGAGCAGTTTAGCTGCTCAAGAATTAGTCTTCTATTCTTCTCCTTTGTAGAATTTTCAGAGATTTCTGTCACAGTTCTTTAAGAATAACTTCCCATTAATTCTTCAATCCACCTTACCAGTTATAAGACAGAGGCAGCAGAAGCTCATGTAACACCTCTCCATATACTAAGAGGCACTTCCTGCTGAGTACTTCTGCTATATGCTGTACAACTTTATAGAATCTAATAGAAGATATAATTGTGTATGCTTATGTTAGTGCTCAAGAGATATTTCACTTTTGCTAAAAGTTATTTTCAGTTCTTTTCATCAAGACCCAAACTCTGGTTGGACTAATGCAAAAAAGGTCAAAAATGATCCCCGTGACAACAGACAAATCTGTACTATCCTTTCAGTAGGCTACTTTTCCAGTTCTTTTTTAATGTCTGGATTTCAGTGCAGTTTGTTTCCTACCTCACAGAACACTGCAGATACGTAAGACAAAATCTTAAGACAAAATGCTTGTTAAGACAACTGTTGAATTCTAGGAGGCTGTGGTTTTACTCAATAGCTGAAAAGATCATCTTGTTTAAATGCATGCAAAACATATGGTTTGTTTTTCATGGAGCAGAGAAATGATCAGAATAATTTTATGTCTTCTGTTACCCATTCTAAAGATGAGATCTCCCGAGTGACGGGGAAACAGAGATGGATTCATCTCAGGGTACATTTTTCACAGAGTTTCCCTACATCCAGAGGTGAATGCATGTCTTCTTCAACAGCAGCAAAAAGCAAAAAGTACCACAAAAACAAAACAAAACAAAAGTACCACAAAAAACGCAATCTTACTCAGAAACGTTTGTGCACCTTCACCTGGATGAAGAAGATGTGGACTGGACTGCATCCACACATCATGAGATGCAAAAAAACAGATGGAAGAAACAGTCCTTCTACATCACTGCACTACTCCTCTGGACCTATCCTCATATTTGAAGTACTTACACCACTGAGGTTCCTTCTCCAGCACTGCCAGCTGATCACCACGAGTAATGATGCCAAACAGTTCAAATTTGCTTAATCAGTGAAGGTAGATAAGCCATTCATTGGGGCTTAAACAACATTTCTCATGTATGATCACCTGAACCTGTCATGCTGCTGCTGATTTACCCTACAACGTGTTTTCAGGTGGCTGCTCAGGTATACAGTTCTCCTGTCCTATTATAATCCGATGCTGTCTTGATTCAGTATGTGTATCACTGCAGGCAAAGAGGCCATCAGCTGCCAGTCTGCAGTCAAAAACAAACAAGCAAACAGAAACAGATAAAAGCTAAAGAACAGCAGGCATTTTTAGGCTCCCCAACTATCCTTTGACACATGTGATTCATAATCCTGCAATGTAGAGACTATATGTCTCATCGGCATTGAAAATTCCATTGTCCTGGAAGGATTAGGTGTTCCAGCTGGTGCTCTTGTTATGGGCTTAACTTCTCAAGGTCAGAAGTTTTGTCTGAGAAACTGTATTTCAAGAAGCTGGCCACAACACAGAAGCAAACCTGGCACTTGGCTGACAGAGACACGGCCTATCTCTGTCCATGCAATAAACATCACTGCATGCTGGAGATCTGGCCAGCTGGGCTCATTTTGCTGACTTTCTCAAGGACAACCTCAGCACTTTGTGTCTCAGGTTGCTTAGTACAATTTTGATGCTGCATGGGCGTAACTGAAAAAAAAATGCTCAATGGAGCACTTTCCCAGCCTATCTTTGGGGAAGAGTTAAATGTTGGGGGTTGGCTTTTGGAAGGTTCTGGACTTCCATGGCATTGTCTTGAAATGAGCTGGAAGTGTCTCCCCTTTGTTCCTTCTTTTTTTTATCCAGATCTTTCAAATCAATAAAAATGATTTCTGACGTATAGACTACCAGTGATATTGTAAAAGCTCCTTTGTTTACTCATATATTTTGGTGAACTACATTGCTGTTATGATACTGGAAAGTCAAGGTGAAGATTTACGCTTGTTCTTAAATTACTCCTTAAGTTTTGTACACACTTATAGAGAACACAGAAATCAGCAGTTTCCTAATCTTTGTGGTGGTTGTTGTTGTTGCTGAACTGTTTAATACCATTATTATCTAGACAGAATGTTCTAAAAGGACTTGTTATTTAAATCTGAGCTTTTCTTATCCACTTACTTTATTATAGCTTGAAATAATAATAAAAAAGATATCTTATTTTTTGGATACTGTAAACCAATAAGATAATCACCCAGGAACTCTACTAATGTTAGTTATTCCCTGGATACAGAAGTAATGGCTAGGTCTCCTGCTGCTTTAGACTCGTTGTCATTCAGGCACTTCTGCAACTGCTGCAACAGAACAGCTTCAGAAACAAGTAAAGTTTAAAAGAGTAGGTGCTAAATCACAGCTACATTTTATTCATATTCTCTGAAGCAGAGCTGCGTTTGCAGTCAATTGCTTCCCTGTTGTAGCCAATCCAGTGCAAGGCTTTCAAAAGCTGTTGTGTTCCCATGGCAATAGGAGTTGTTACTTTAGCAGAGAAACTCCATTGCAAGAAAACACCCTGAGGTACCAAGCTAGAAAAATAAATTCATCCTTCAAGAAAAGTTCAGAATCTCTTAACATGGCAGAGCTGATTATCTTTTACACTTCTACTATTTGTATAGAGTATGCTTTTGTATGTGTAAACACAACTCACGGGCAGCACTGCAAAACTGCACTTCTGGCACTGCTGAGAGTACTGTAAGTCTTGTCCTGAAGGGCTGTGTGTGACTGATCTTATGGGAGAACAAGTAAGGAGGTGAAGCCACGATCTGCACATGCTCAGGTTTGTAATACAGACAGGGTATGCATACTTACTTAGTTATGCAACTTAGGTCATGTTTGGGTGAGCCTTTCCAGGAAGAGCAGAAAGTAAACCTGCATCAGTCCCACCAAATTCCATTCTTTGATAAAACCTGTAAGGATACTGACTTTTGGGTGAAATGCAAAATGTGTATGTGTTCATTCTTCCATGTATTCGTTGTAGTCAAAAGAATGAGTCTTGAGGTCATTCTCAAAAATTCATCAGGCACTTCTTTATTTTAGACATTCAATTACTATTTCTTTCCTTCTTTATCACAGATTTCACTCACACAAATTCCTCAGCTTTAAAAAATATATGCCACGTTGCTCAGATATTTACTTACTTGAAAAGTTTCCTTAAGATCAATGTAAGTTTTCCTTGATTCTACATTAATTGCTTTTAATAGATAGTTTAGAATTGATTTTGATCTCAATGTTGTCTCACTACCATTGTCAATGGCTTGCTATTGCTGAGAACCAGGTATACTCTAATGTTAGTATGCAGGTATATGCAGGTATGCCCTATATTATTTATGTGAGGAAGCAATGCGTCTTCCTCACTATGGATGATTAGGGCTGCAGAACTGTTGTATGAACTACGTGGAGTGCTTTTCCATAGTAGCATTACCTCTGTATTTAGAGAAATCAAGCCATAAGTCTTTTCCTGTGTATGGAGAACTAGCATGTTATACAAACCTTTAAGTACTCTATAAATATAAATATTAAACTTTAAGAAGTCAGCATATGACCTCTTCAGTGATAAGACAGTATATTTATATAATGAGGAGAAAAAATTAGTCAAGAAAAGACTCAGTTCTTAAGATCTGATTTTGCATATCTGTTACATTTCCTGGAAAATTCAGATTATTTAAGGACGAAAGGTTCTTCTTTTATGATTGTAAGTCTAAGTGCTCATTCTTATATGAAATAAGTTACAGTGAGGTCTCCTCAGTAGAAAACAATGTGAAGAAGCAGTAAACAGTTCATACAGATCCATTCTGGTATTTTCAGTATTTGAAATGATTTGGATGAGGTCGCTGCCAGGCTTGAGATTGACCAGTTTACATTTTTGCATATAATTTAAAATACAATTAGCTATATTGTAAATCTCTAAATTCTATAAGTAAAGTAATATTAAAAAAACCCAACACTTGAAGGAATAGAAAATGTTGAAATACAAGACAACATCCGCTTATAAATGTGATTTGTAAATGTAAAAAAATTATTTTATGGCCAAGAAGCTCAGATTTAACATAAATTTTGAAGGGGGGGGGGGGAGGGGTGGTGGTATTTTACATTTCCTTGCTCCTCCATTAAATTTAAGCTTGGGAATTCATAGGGTACATTTCACTTGAATTATAACATACTCAATTGGATGATAGACTCCAGGATTGCCAATGTGTTGATCAATTCCTGCACAAATCTGTGCAATGACTGGTTAATTCTGACAGAACATTCAAGATGAATGAAGTGACACCAGTCAGCTCTATTACTTTCTTACTTGTTTTGTGTCTGTCACTGTAGAAGTAAGGGTTGCCTGTCATATCTCTACAGTGGTCATTCTGTCTAAACTTTACTGTTTGGACAGTAAGAAGGTTGTCTCATGGGTATTATCAGAAGTGTGGAAGCACTACTTAAATCCTCAGTATGTCTTAAATGATGCATTTGGAAGCTACGTAAAGTGGTATGTAGAAGACATGATAAGCACTCCCCAAAAGGCTGTATTTGTCATTGCTATTTTACTTATAAAATGTGTCTTAAGATGAAATGAGTCTTAGAGAAGTAGGAATGAAATTCAAGGGAGTTATCCTACTCCCGCACTGTAAGCCAATACAGATTTTTAAGGGCTGGGATGCTATTAAAGATTTCTGCCTTGAAAAGCTTATAGCTGCCAGTCCTGATTTTGCTTTTGCTATGAGTAATTTAGTTTATCTGAAAATGTTGTATTTTAGACTCCAGAGAATCTCAGTACGTGTATAACATTAAGCATGTGTTTACAGAATCAGTACTTAAATGGATTTCAGTAAGAAATGAAGAGAAGAAGATAAATAATAATAGGTGGAGCAAACAGCAGATGTGCTTGTTTTTCCACTGCTTGTTTTAAAAACTTTTTCCTTTCTCTTAGCTTGGAATATTCCCACTGTCTCACCAAAGCGAAAGGGAGATTTATCAGGATTCTACTGGCTCTTCTGTACAATGACAATGTTTTTGTAGTCAGACAGACTTTTTCTTTTCAAGACTTCTCTTCGTTCATTAGTCAAAAGCATTAAATTAACAATAAAAAGTACTTATTCATCCCAGCCTTTAGTGTGTGTAAGTCGTTCAGTCTAATTGCACTTTTTCTTAAAACTCCTCCATCATTTTAATGGGAGGATGAGGCTTTTTGGTTGACCTTTTTCACTGACCACTTTGGGATCTGGCATTTGTCATATATTTCTTGTGTGTTTTCTGGAAACCACCCCAGATTTTCATTCTTATAAATAAAAGACCTTTGGAGCTTGAAAATATGTGTATATACCTGAACATGTATAAATGTGTACCTGTACATTCTTTCAAAAAAGATGGTGATAATGATTTTGTTGTGGTAGTACCTAAAAACATGGTAATTGCTCTTTTGAAATATATAGACATACTCCTTGCAGAAAAATGGTTGTTATCTGGAATAATAAAGCAGATAAAGCAGAAGAAAGTTATACAGAATACCACAAAAGACAACTCATTTGACAAACACAGCCTTGTTTCCAGCTCTGTTAGGGCAGTTAGTATGTAGAGAAAAGTGGATGGAATAGGAAGGGAAAAAAGAAAGAAAAGATGATTGAAGGAAGTTAAGAAATACGGGAGGTCATGTCAAGACAGGACATGGAGGGCTGCAAGGGTGAAAGCTATGGCAATAATTCACTGAGACTTCCTACTTGAATGCATCATTTTGATGTAATTTCCTCATGATAGCTCCCAGTCAGCATTCTGCAGCAAGAGTAGAGAAGAAGTCATAATCCGCACTGTTTCAGACTCTGTAGTAGAGAGTAGACGGCAAACATGAGTAAGTAAGGAAAAAAAAAAAAAAAAGTAGTTTTGCGGGATCAGTAGGAGAGACAGAAAAGCTATTTTGGGGGGGGGGGGAGGGGAGGGGACGGAAGAGGAACTGATGGGATAGAGAATACAGAAAATCCCTGTCCAAGAACATGATATGACCTGGTGGTTACAATAATGCCCAGCTAGAGGAAAGGTGAAGATTTCAGTACTCTTATATAGTGGAATTCTCTTATAACCTGGATGAGTCCTCTGCGGAGGCCCCTCTAGATGTGGTTTGTTCACTAGCCAGCTACAAAAGTATCTAGGCTGTATGAGTAATCTAAATTCAGATTTGATAAGAGATGTAGTGGTCACCAAAAAACATGGTTTACTGTGGAGTGTTGTGTTTTGGAACTGCTGTTATAAACAAAACGCTGTTACATGAGAGGATGGCACCAACCTCCTCTGCCAGCTATGGTTTTAAAGAAAGGTCAGACTGGGAGAAGCAGCTATAGCTTTGAGTAGTAGAAAGTCACCTGTTCTCCAGAAAACCAATTCTTACTAGTTCTCCTGTCCCACTTTTCTTGATGCTTCCCACTGTGCACTTTCAGAAACTTCCCAGTAATTGAGCCAACTTTTTGCTTATCACATCTTTTTTTGCCTCTTATCTTTCTTTGTCTAATGAATAGGAAGCCTCTTGCCTCTCCTTGAGATAGTAAATGTGTCTAGGCTTACTTTTGAAAGTGCTGCTGGAAGCTTTCAATGAGAGCTTCTAGAATTACAATGACATTTTTTCCACACTCTGAACTTTCTCTCTAGAACATGTCACATGTTGTTACAGCTGAGAAGGCACTTTTCTATTTTCTCCCATCCTCCTCAGCATTCAAATTTATATCAATTAGTATCACATTTTCTGTTATATTTTAATTCAGCTAAAATGCAAGAAATCGGGTAGGACAAAATGTTCCCACCAAGATGCATTCGTTTCCTTTGCTGAATCATTGCTCTTGCCTTTCTTTGCTTTCTGACCTCAGGAAAAATGCCACTAGGACATCATCACTAGCATTCTTCTAAGATGTTGGTTCTTCTGGTCACTTCCCACTCATAACAAAATAGTAGCTTGTGTGAGCAAGTGCAGATGACCTGGAATTGCATTTACATTTTTAGATCATGCTGTTAGCTGGAGGGAAACTCTTATGTTTTACAGTCATTTACAGAAAAGTCAAAGTGATTATCCAGTACTTAAATCAATAGAGTACTCTGTAATCACCTTGAAGAAAAGCTTTCTTCATTCATGAATCAAAAACCCCCACTACTTAGCATTTTTATATTGCATAGTTTTATGTTATAAAAGCAACATATCATGAAGAGCAAAACTATTGTGTTTTTCTTTCTCCTGAGCCAGACTGATCCAAAATTCTTTTTGCTTTGCTTATGAATCACTGCATTTCTCAGTTTTGGAACTTTAAGCAAACTTTTAGTCAAATGTTTAATTTCAAAGATTATTCTAACAGGCTTATACTTAATCAATTTATAAGTTTATAAGATTAAGTCTTATAATTAATCTTTCTGAGACAGAAGCTGTAAGCTGAGACATCCTGTATGTGACATAGCTGTCATTAACTATCAGTGTTGTTCAGTCTCCACAAAATAGCATTAAACTTCCCTACAACATTACTATAAAAATACTACCTGAAACTGAGATAAGTACCAACATATATTAAGTATTGTACAGATTCTAATTGTCACAAAAAGAATCCTAGAAAAGTCTTCTTTTTTGTGTGTTTTTTTCTTTCTTTCTTTCTTTCTTTCTTTCTTTCTTTTTTTTTTTTTTTTTTCCCCCTTTCTTTTGACTTAATAAATGACTTCATTAAGAGGAGTTTTCTGTGAATGAAAATGCATTGGTATTTCAAATAATTTCCATTTGAGCTAAGAGGAATGTAGTACAGTACAGTTAGCAAAGTTTGCTGCAGGGAGAAAGAATTTTCTTTTAGTGCTGGTGAGGATATTTTTTCTCAGGTTAGGAATGGCATGGAAAATTCCTCTCTTATGAAAGCAGATTTGGTGCAAGTCTCTAATACTCCCCTAGGATACTGGATAATAGGACTTTGTTCATGTTTAGATCAGTCCATTGATGCTTTACCATTCTGGTTCTTTAAATACAATAATTTATTTTCTCTCTTCATTGAAATCACTTTGCCTTATTTTATTCATCCGCTGAATTTGGATTGATGGACACTTATATTTTCTGTTCAGCATTCATCTCAAATTAAACACGGAATATGTCAGACGTGAAGCTGGTGTAACACAGAAATACAGTAGGAAAATAACAGCACTGAGTATACTCAGTATACTCATGTATACTGAGATGAGAAAACAGAGTTCAAGTTGAGCTGAAAATATGAAATGCACTATTTGCAGTGTAATTCTGGCTTTGCTAACTAACAGGATAAATATTGATATTTCCTATCCTAGAAATGAGATAAATAGCTAAATTAAAATAATAGCTAAATAAAATGAAGGGGAAAATAACTTTTACTGTATCAACTTGAAAATGAGACCAAAACAATAAATAAGTTCATTTCAAAGAAGAATAATTGTGGAAAAGAGTGGCTCAGTGTTGCAAAAGTGTTTTTGTTCTTAAAAAAAAATGAAAAAATAAAAATGCAATGGATATTACTACCTAAAAAATAGTAACTTCTTACATTTACCTAGAGATTTCTAAGTAAGTTCTTTCATTTGTCATTTTGAGAAATGATAGCGCTCATTGATTCTCCTTTGGTGAATATTTTAAAAATAAACATCAGGCATATGTTTCTACAGAGCCTTGCCCCGACTCACTTCTTTAATAATCTACCTGAACTATGCAGCTACCATACAAAAGCATTAGAGCCCCTGATAGCGTATAAGCCTGTGTTTTATTTTTATGATTTTATGATAAAAATACCTATACTTGTAAGTCAAAGGAAAGAGCCTATGTGACTTGCTTACCCAAACCTGTAAGGCTGTGTTTCTTCCCTACTGAACACAGATATTAGAACTCCATCCCTTCCTTCCTTGTCCACGGATCAGACAGTTGTGTACCATTTTTATGTTGTTTTCTTCCTCCAGTGGGAGGGATGCTTGGTACCACCTGACTTCTGATAGCCTTAAAAAACCTCTTTCCATCCCTGAGAGACATGGTTGCAGGTGGCTGCTGTAGGATTTTGCTTCTGCTTTTAAAGCTGATGAGTGAGGAACGCTCAAAGCTGAAATGGTGTTTCTTATGCTCTTTTTTCTTTTCTTTTTGCCTTTTGATCTGTTCCCAAACTGCTTTTTGTATTTCTAGTATTCTTTTGTGAACATAAGTTGAATGGAAAAGTTGTTTCAATATGAGGAAGTGGCAAAGACTGTCTTCTCTTACCAAACTTGGCAGAGCATTTTAAAATAATGTAAAACAAATAAAAAGTTGGTGTTTTTTCCTTTATTTTTGTTTTTGGTAAATATGACTCCTCTCTCTCTCTTAGTGCAGTTTGAATCCATGATACCATACATACTTATATCAAATCTTCTACTGTCTATCATCTAGTTCCCCCAAACTGTATACTACACTATTTAAGAAGGACTTTCATGTATAAATTCCTTTCTGATATGGTGCTAGTTTTATTCCTGTGTATTGACTCAGGCTTTGTAAACATGATAGAGAAGTAATTGTTTTCTGTCCAATTAGCCCAACCTTTTCCTTGGCCATAAAACTTTATGCAAACTATTCCTTGCAGTCTTTGCAGTCCAGTGAAACAAAGATAGACTTATAACTTAAAGATCTTTTGGCAAACTGCTAACAAGAGGTTTTTTAAAAATATAAGACTTTCAGCTGATGGAAAAGTATAAGAGTAAAAAAAAAGACTGTAGTCTTGCACAGGCAGTAATGATGACAGCACCATTAATAACACGGATCATTAAAATTTAGAAAAAGCCATTCTTAATAAAGGATATAAATACATTTCTCAGGCAGAGCTATGAAATTTATAACTTTTTTATTGTCACCAGAGGACCTTCCTAGAGCTCTGCACCCCTCCACTGTCTGCCCTCTATCATAAATCACTGTGTGGTTAATAACCTAGATTACAACTACCAGTTGCATTTACAGAATTAAATATTGACTATGTGAAAATGTTATTACATTTTTACTGATCGGAAGACCACAGAACAGCCCTGCAGGACATGTAGCTGGACAGAAATATCAGTGTAATCTTTGTTAGAAACACAGTTATGGGATGCTTGGTAACAAGCAATAGAGTTTTCAGAAATAGAAAAGATATGGTGTAAAGCGAACTTCTTAATTTCATACCAGGCAGCACACATCAACAAAGACAAGTAATATATTAGAGACCACCTCACTTTTACTTGAGAAGTTTCAAGGCCAAATGCATGAAGTAATTTTTAAAGGTAAATCCCTATGCTGGCAGAGAGGTATGTCAGAAAGTCTAATAGCATTAATGCTCAGAGATCAGGGCTGAGAATTTAGGGAAGACTGAGCTACAACCACGTCAAGTAACTGGGCTTCTGCCAGGTTGGTTGGGAGACTAGCTTAGATTTTAAATCTTCATGAACGATTTTTCGGCCAACTTTGTGTCTTTTTTTTCTGTTTTCTCATTGGATAAATAATTCTAAGGGCCTCTTGAATTTTGTTTATATCACAACACATGAATTAACATGATAGTTAGAAAAAAAAAATGGTTTCCTGCTAAATTTGGATTTGACTAATTTTTACCTAATTAATTGGCTTAATTCTGTCCTATAAAACCTTGATATAATTTCATTATTAATCCAAATTTTTGCCAAGATTCCAGACAAATTCATGTTTAATAGTCACTTACCATGTCTCTATCACATTCTTGAACTTTTTCCTTGCCACTGTACCTGTTTATTTTAACTCTTTCTCATCAGAGGATGTTCAAGGAGCTTCCTGCTTCACACCATAAAAGCGGAGAAAGGAGAGTTACTGTCGAAGTCTCCCAGACATAATTTCTCTGCTGCACTGGAAATAAATCCGTGTTTTTATGCTGCAACATATTCTAATAATGATTTCAACACAATGCACAATGAATTATTTTTCAATACAGCATTGATTTGGATATTAATTAGTCAACTTGAAATCCAAGTAAGGAAGTTTTAACTTTCTCCTGCTAAAACTCTTTCTGTATTGAAAGAAATGGCCACCATACTGGTGTCTTTTAGATATAATTGCAAAAGTGTCATATTTGTGAAGTGTTTCATTTTTTCCTTTGATGTCTGCTTCTGTTCATAAAGTTCTGAGCACCCACTTGTCAGATAACTTTAATTATTATTTATTTTTTTATTATTTAATTATTTTTGTGTCATTTTCTAAATTTATTTCAGGCTAAGCTGACATAGAAGTCTAAACGTCTTTCTTTATTGCAGAATTGTTTGATTTATATCAATTAGTAACTGAGAGGGTATTTTTGGAAAGTTTTCCATTTTCTGCACATTAGTATAGTTAAGATTAAATATTTTTCCTTTCTTTTTAGTAATAATAGCATTTTAATAATACTTGACTTTTCCCAAGTTCTGTTTGACTTAAGGACTGGCATAATAGTTAATTTTTATACCAATGGGCTAGATGAAATTTATTATCATTAAAGGAGTTGTCCAAATTTATTCTGCTTTGCATATTGTTCTTGTTCTGTATATCAATGAAGAGTCTGGTGGAAAGGCATAGCAACCATATTTGAGAGAAGGAACTGAAGGAAGAAATTAGAAGTGTGAAGGGTTCTTATGTGGTTACAAATACATAAGTAATGGAGGAATAGGAAAATGACATGTACAGAAGAAAAGATGATAAGAGAAACAGAATTCCCACATGAAAGAAGATGTTTCTAAAGCTCCAGGATAAGTGGCATAAGACCTTCTGGCTGGCTCAATCTAGTCAAAAGCATCTCTAAGGGCAAGAAATATGGCAGCTCCCTTAATTTCTGATAACTCTCCTTCTTTCTTACGGCCTATTGAACCAACGAATATAAAAATGAGTGCAGGACTGAATAGCTAATCTTTGTCCACCAGTTAGTCTTAGTATCAGAAACTTTGATCTAAGTTAAGCTATATCTCAAATTTCTTTGATTTGAAATCTGAACCATTTGTATTCTCACCCACAGTACTTAATTATCTGAATGCTTGAATCTTTATGTAGCCTTTTGCTACTGCTGGCTTTTGAAGCATATGCAAACTGAGCAGAAATTTTGAAAAATGTATGATCTGAACTTGAAGAAGGAAGACAACGTCACTTCCACTTCCCAAATAAACATAGGTGAATAGACAGAAGGATTAAGATGTGTTCTGTTTAACTGAAAGGTATAATCATACCAAGGAGCAGGACATGGACTTTCATTTGAAGTATGCCATAAGAAGTATGGCATGCTTTCTGAGTATGAAGGTATGCTGAGACTTGAAGGAGCTTGGGGCTGCCCTCAGCTCAGGAGAGGAAGAACCAGCAGGAGATCATCTAGAAAGAGTTTTGCAGTAAACTGGATAGTATCACTTTAAGTTTTCTTCAGACCATTGTTTGATGTTTATCCCTGTATTTTTCTCGGATGAAGGCCAAATTCGAATGTCCACTGTAGTGGATTTTAAAGTACAATGTCTGACCTACCAAGTATTTGAAATACTTCCTAGTTTAGACAGGAGTTTGAACCATTAACTAGAAGATTTTTGCTATTCTCATTTTAGAATAATAATTTTGAAAAGTGAGGAAACTGTGATACTGAGATGAAAAATGGAGAAATAAAAGAAAAAGCTAAGAGTTTTTCCTGAAATTCATTTTAAAAATATTAAATGAAAATGCAGTCATTGTCATTTAAAAAACACTAAATGGCTTGCAGAATTATGATCCATTTTAATGTCTTGAATAAATACTCTTCTGCTTGATGATGTTACATTCCTTTATTTGAACTATAACTGTTTAACGGTGATAATCAAGTTTCCACTTACACACAAGTTGCAGAAGAGTTATGACAAATTAATTGTAACTACCTTAGATTAAACTATTTAGCCATCATCTTTTCTTTTTTTCCCCATTTTTCCCATTTTAGATGACTTCTGCATTACAAACTTGAGGCAAGCTGCATAGTAAGGTACATTAACATCTCAGTACAAATAGAACTCCCTAAATAACCTACTGAGGTTTTCAATTTCTAAGTAGAAAAATAACAGGATCCAACAAAATCCTATATGGAATTCTTTTATCTTTCTAAGTTTGCAATGGTAATGAAAAACTTTTTATAAAAATGAATATGTCAATATTTATATCATGACATTTTTTTTCCTACTAGAAAATATATTTTTAGTTATTACTGTTAGGAATTCACTGTTCTGACCCTGTTTGTAGTTGCATTCAGTAGGCCTTCACCTGAAGATCACCAAGCATCCAACTTAAAGACAGGTAGAGAAGGAACACACTTTTCACTGTTAATAGTTTATTCACTTCTTATGAAAAATGCAGAGAATGGATTATCTATTGGACTGCTGAATACAGACAATTCTCAGATTAATTTACACAATAGCATGCCCTTAATAGTATCCCAAATTAATGTTAATTGATATCTCAGTTGTTACATTCCTTCTGAGGTGGTACTGTAAGGTTTTCACACTATAAGTGGAGTTTCCCACTAACTTTCAGGGATGGAGGTGTGAAAGAGGACCAGCGTGCTGCTCATAGTAAGAAAAATATCTCCTTAGAAAATGATAGAAAATGCATTAACACTTGAAGCATGTCTCAATTTAAAGACAGACTATGTTTTGCATGGAGTCTTCTGTAGCTCTTGATAGGCTCATTGCATTCCATTCAAGAAGTATCACAGATGAGTACAAACCACAAAAAAATAATGAAAACTCTAAGCACAGAGCTTTCATTCACTCCTTGGAGACCTTAGTTTTTGGAGATGTATCTTTTTATGTGCCTGTATGTGTGCATGTGTGTTTGCATAGACAAGCACACAACGGGAGAACTGCAAAATACAGACTGTGTATTTGTCTTGCCATTATGGAGCCTTCTGTATAAGTCAGTTAACTACTAGCCCTTACTATTTCTACTATAAAATCTGTAAGAAATTGGGGAACTTGTCCTGCATAAAATATGATTCTGTTCATGAAAGTGTAAAACTACTAAGACCTATTTTTTCTTCCAGAAGAACCCGAACACTTAAGCCATCTGCATTCAGCAGTTCTACCATGCTGTTTATTCAAATGAGAATTCTTAACAAAAAGGTTACTTCATTGGGCCAGTTCAGCTTGTTTGCCCAGCAGGAGCTCCACACTTTATTTAAGCTTTTAAACTCCATATCACTAGCATGAGTTGATGTTTAGTGCACAATAGGGATACAGTATAGCCTAATATATGCATTTTTTCTTCAGAATTCTAACAGTTTAGTACTGAAGGAAATTTACACAAGCCTTATAGAAATTAAAGCAAGGCATTTATTTCATTCAGAGAATGCAGTGACTTCCAATGGTTGTACTGCTGAGGACTCTCAGCTTTGAAAGGGACCCTTTATTGTGCAGGAAGAAAGCTCAGATATAGCGCTAAGTGAAAATTTCAGAGTCCAGATTAGCATGCCTAGCAACTCACTGCTGTGTACCGTTTTTTCCCAGTCCCCTACTAGCTGAACTCTTTCCGTACATCTTTAATTGATTGGGTTAATATAAACCCTCAGCACTACCAGTGTTTGTGTGGCCCCCATAATAAGGCTATTGTGTGCTTCTCTCTACTCTTGTGTTCTCTATTTAGGAATGTGTCGCTCTGAGCAGTTCAAAAGCGTGAGCAAATGAAAAAAGCCACAATCACTTCATTAATGATTTGTAAACAGAATATCCAGTACTGACGCCACCTGCATAGGCTTTCAGAAGAAAAAAATACTGGGTTTGCTGAAGCTCTGTGTAGAATTGCTGTGGAATTTAATTCTGCAGTGTAAATAAATGCCCCAATTAACACTTTTACACTCAACCAAATGGCTGTATTTAGAGGAAACAGTTTCTTTCTTCAAGGAAAAATTCAAAGGAGACATGGGATAAAGATAAAAAAGAACACCCTAAAAACAAACAAGCAAAAAATAACCCTTAAATCTCTCCCAGTAAGATTTACACAAGACAGTACACAGCAGTGACTGCAGTTATAAAGGCAGACAGCAAAATGTGTTTAAAGAAGGAAAGTAAAGTAAGAAAAAAGTTCACTGAAAATTTCAAAATAGCAGCAAATGTGTTTATAACTTCAGTTTGCTGCTGCTGTAGGCCTCATTAAAGCAAGCCTTTGTTTTTTCCTTTTCAAACACTACCTATTATGACAGCTAGAAACAGCTTACCAGCTGCATACTGTCATCTCAGTCTGCCAAGATATCATGTAATCATTCTCAAAGACTGAAAATGGGTATCCACCACTGTCTTTGTGAAGATGTCAAAAAGCTTAAAATTGCTCTGCATGCATATAGTTCTAACTACACTGTGTAGCTGTTGATTTAAGAAAGACTTTTAGTAAACCCTACTGAAACAATATTTATCTACCGTATCTATCCAAATTAAAGGCAAGCTTCTTACATGGCAGCAGATATGCGCAGTTTTAAGACCTGTCAGATACTGTGAGGTTTCTTCAAAAGTTAGCAGAGAAAATAAGAGTCAGGCTTCTTTCTGAAATGCCATGCATTCAGCCAGTCACTGGTGGCTACAATAACAGAACAAACCCCTCATCAGCCAGGGGATCACCTTGCTCTTGTATCTGATCTGCTTGTCCTTCTGTACTCTGCCTGCTAAAGGGAACATGTTGTGAAGCAGGCATGAAGACATGAAAAGAAAGCTCTGAGTATTTTATCCTGCATTTCTAAAACTGACTGTGTCACATAAAAGCGCAGCATCCTAAGAGTAAACAGTGGAATTGGTCCACATTTTCACTAGAGTGGGTGAGGAGAGATTTGGACTGTGGTCAAAAAACATATTGCAGAGGAAATCTTTTGAAGAAACAATGGCCTCCAAGCAAGGTGTGGATTTTGCTATAGCCAAGAGAACAAGGACAGATTTCCTCCCTTCAGGGAAGTCTTTTGTAGCACTGTCTCTTCTTCATGGAAATGAAGCAGTAGTCTATCCTGAGACATATATTGCCCTATTTTATCCTCTTGCTTTGCCGCACTCTATACAATGCACATAAGGGCAAGATGAAACAAGCTTTGTCACCCTGAGACAAAAGGAAATGATTTTATTTTATTTTTTTCTAAAAGAAGATCAATTCTGAGCTCAGATAGAGGCAAAAACAAAACAAAACAAAACAAAAAACAAACATACAAACAAACAGCACCAAAACACAGGATCTCAAGATGCTCAGGAAGGAAATGGAATAAAGCAGAGGGTATTGCTGTGTTTATCGAAATACAGTGGTGACAAATTTGTCTTCAGTAGTGCTCCTCTTGTACCACATTCATCTGAAAAGGAGTGTAGAAAGGAAGCCAAAGTTTAAATTTTGAATAGTCCACCTTTACCAGTGCAAGTGTCCACATTAGGTACAAAACAACTCTGAAACTCCTGAACTAAGATGTCATTCTTTACTGTGCATCATGAGATGCCATCTATTTCCTGAATGTTTGGCTATTCCTCATTTTAATAGTTTATCTACCATTGACTAACTGTCCCATACAAAGATGTAAAGCAGGAATAACGGAAATTGAACATAATTCTAGGATCTGGAGGATGTATGTGTTTGCATCAAGAAAAATAATGGCACCATATTACTGTGCAGATCTTTGTCACTATTGTTGGCTTTACTCTCCATTCCTGCATATTGACTCATATACTACAGTTTTGAAGCACATTTTTGTAAAGTTTGTGGTAGTACTGGAAAAATTTCTTATTGTAAATATAGTCTAAAGCTCTACAAAAATAGCTAAAAGTTCTATGCAAATTGTTGAGCAAACAGAATTCTGATATAATCTGAAGTATTCCTTTCAGAAAATGCAACAAAGCATATCAGAAGAGATAGAGAAAGCATGAGTTAAAGGACAAGCAAAATTGATATGAGTAATTAGCAATTCAATCTTTCTCCAAAGTTGGAGGTTTCCGAGCATAACTGTTTGATATCTAGTGCTTTTCTTGCATAATATATATAAGAAATGGTGAAAAGCAAGTACAGAAAAATGCATAGTTCCCAAAATGTCTCACAAATGTACAGGCAAGATTATTACCCAGACTACTTTACAAAAGTGCATTTCATCTCCTATTTTAAGCACCGGTCAGCAGGGAGATATACCCTAGAATTTAATCATTTGATATGCCACCTGTACAACTGCAAAAGAAAAAGACACATATAACAGATCTCCTTAGGCATGCATTCAGAGGCTCCTAAAGTGATCAAACTAGGAAGATATTTACCTAATACTTGCATTTTCAATATTGGGGAGGTCTTCGCTCTTTCTTTCTTTTTTCTTTTTCTTTTCTTTTTTTTTTTTCTTTTTTAAAAAATATTTATTTGTCTTGTGAACTAAATATATAGCAGTCCACTTGGGCAATCTATGCCCAGCTAGGAATAGTACATTTCCACTTTAACTGTTCAGGAAACCAAGACAGGAGGAGACACCCTAGAGTCTACTTACTCAACTGACTCGACACATCATATCACATTATTCTTATTGTATTTAGCACACACTGAAGAAAAAAGAGACAGATTTTTTTTATTATTATTATTATTTATTTATTTTCCCCCAGAAACAGTACTGAAGTACCAACACACAGAAATATCCTTGATGCCTTTCAGACATGCTTATTATCCTAATAGGCATGACTTTTGAGAAAAGACATTTAGAACTTGGATGCCAGAATAACAGACAGCAGCATATTCAAGCATTAACAGATGAGTTGTACCAACACTAAAGTGTGTGATTTCTGTGAGTTCAAAAAACATGATACCCAATATGTGAGCATCCACAAATAACTTTTAACTTTGTTACATGATCCTTTAAAAATATATATATGAAATCCAAAAAAGAACACTGTGTCCTACAATTTGATCCTTGCTCATATTTCAGGGTTGTACTTTCTCTCTATTTTAATCTGATGAAAACGCAGTTTCTGACAGATAACCGAATCAGAGTAGCTCTCTTGCCCAGGAGAGTTCTGATTGTTGTAGTTGCTAGTGTGATATACTCACTACAAAGAGTGAGGCACAGCATCAAATCCTAGAGTAAATATCTGGCAGTGGAGTAATTATATGGAATTAGTTTAGAATGAATAACTTCTGATTGCTTGCAAAGTGTTGTAGAAACACTATTTCGATTTTTCAAGAGACATAACAGGTTTCCTTGAAAGTTTGTGGATATAGCCTAAAACTTTTTATGAATTACTATTAACAAATTCTTTCAAAGTGATATTCTGAGCTTTAGAATGACTACAGAGTTCTCATCCTACATACACATAAAAGACACTTTAATGTGTAAGGGGTATGATTCCAAAATTAAATGTGTGGCTTTGGGAAGAATGGCAAGTAACTATCTTGACCCCAAATGTACTCAGAATACCTATTTGTACAACTCTGTGTTTTGTATTTCATAATTAATAAATAAATAAATAGATAGATCTCAAATGAGCCTGGTCATAGATTGCCTTTTTAGGCAACAGGAACACAGGAAAGTGCTTGGCAGAAATGAGATGTTAGTCGTTTTTTGTTGTTGTTGTTATTGTTTTTGTTTTGTTTGTTTTTTAATTAATTTTCTTCTTCTTTTTTTTTTTTCAGCTCTACCTTTTCTTTAGATTCCCCAAATTGTTATATTTCCCAGAGTATGATGAAGAATTACATTTGTGGGATTTCAAATTACAGTGAAAGGAAATTGCACAGTGACCCTTCCTTATGTGCAAGCAAATCTTACAATTTTCTGCTGGAAAGGGAGTATGTGAGAGTGTGTGATACCGTTGAGAAAAGAAGCAGCCTTTGGCAGTGCTCGCAAGCTATATCCTACAAAGTAATTTCATAAAGTTGAGCTTTTGATTCATATAGGAGCTCATGCTCATTGGTATTTTGAAATTTGTTAATTCCGATTGCACAATCTGTAAATACCTTAGATTAGCCCTAAATTGACACATACTTGAATATGACAAAATCAATCCTCTGCACTACAAACACGAGTAACACATTTCTAAAAGAAACCAAAAAATCTTAACTCAGCTTTCTTAAGAAGTGCGGTCAAAGATTTACAATTCCACTTGGGAATGTTTTCTAATCTGCCACTCAGGGTAAATGGAAAATTACAGACAGATTTTTTCCATTCCAGGGAGGAACTGAACAGGGAGGAAAGACTGCTGTTCTTTGCAGTTGTGAACAGGAGCAGCTAAATTCACTCACCCCCCTCCATTTCCTTCATCATGAATTCATATTACTTTACAGCTTTCCGTGGCTTTTACTAAGGTGCAGACAAATACAATAATGTTCAGTTGCAGGGAAAAACAGCAAAATGAAAGGCATTATTCAAAAAGATATGCCTATTCTACTCTTCTTTGTGAATGACTTTTTATTTTTCAGATTGCAACACTATAATTCATAACCAAATCCTACTTGATGGACTCAGAAATTTCACAAAAACTGAAAAAAACAATTACAATTTGTGATATGATTTTTTAAAAAGATCTGGACATCTTGAAATTGTCTTCTCAAAGGGGAGCTTGAAAAGAGTTCAAACTTCAGTGACTTGCTTTTCATTCATTTTGAGGGAAGAAGCACATTTGTTTGTTTGCTCTTTCTTCCAGCAGTGCAATATTTACATCAATAACTAAGTGCAGTGGCAAAAAGTCAACTACCTTCAGCTTTGTCTTAAACTGTGAAAAGGATATTCATATCTTCCTGACTTATTAATAAGCTTAATGCATAATGATTACGATAATAACTAAACCATTAACTAAATGATACTTCTGTGGTATCTTAAAATTGCAGTTTTCAAACTGATTGACAGCTTTTAAATAGGACATTCCAATATCAAGTTGACTACTTCTTTGCACCACACAAAACAAAATTGGCAGCTAATGGTGTTGAAAAATGACTACTATACAATTTCACAAAAGCTCAGACAAACTTCTGTCTAAGTTGTTCATGATCACTGTGAGGCACAAGGCTTTCTAATAACTACTAACCTTGATGTGGTCTTGGTTCCCTCTAAAGGAGCACCAACTTAATTCTTTCCACCTGCCAAAGGTGGTGCTAGTTACTGTGAAAGTGTCAGCTTTTGGAGCAGGGTGGGAGTAGAGGGCTTGACCTGAGTTCATTAATTGTGTGTTTTGGCATAAATGTCTGTTTGCTTGTTTAATCTATCTCGGTGAGAGTGGAAGATAGCAGGTAAAATGGACATCTTTTTAATATAATCTATTTGCAACATCAGTTAATATACAACGTAATAAAAAGATTGTGAGACTCAACATATATCTCACTGTATTAATTTGGCAGATCTAAAGTAATTGAATCTGTACATATGATTTCTTCCTCTGAGAAGGTAGATACTTAATTCTATGTCTCAATTATCAAATGTATTTATGTGGTAGGAGCTATATTGCCATTACCCTTTCAAGGAACTTGTCTTATAGAAATAAGGAAAAAGCAGTAGATGTGTGTTAGTGTACTGTTTTTCCCCACTAGGAAGGCACAAATCATCTGGTATTTCTTTGTTTTTCTTGGTAGTTACATTCTGAAGATTCACTAGAAAGCTTGTTATTCTTTAGGGCAAAAAAGTTTGAAAATAGCATGCTTCAAATGTGTTTTACTTTTTGATATTGAGTGGCACTGCTGGTTTGATCCCTATGTGTTAAAATATTATCAGTTCTTTTCTATTCTTACCAAGAATAGATCCTTTCAAAGATGAAAACTAAACATGGTTTTTACTTCAGACTTTTTATTGTGACCCTTCAAACAGGAAAAAAAAAAAAATCCCTCACCATGAATTTTACAATGAGAAGAATAATCAAAAGATCTTTTCTATTCATATTTTTTATCTGGCTTTTGTCTTTTTTAGCTGTTTTGGTGACATTTCCTTTGAAAACATAGGTCTTTGTTTTATGCTTCTTGAAAGATTATAATTGATTCGGTTGCCGTCTGTGTGCACATGATGAGTATTTGTTGTGTAGGTGGAATCAGTACTGGCAGAATATTGCTGCATGCTGCATGTTGCATTATTCACTTTCATCTGCATGCAGCTCATGGCTGGCAGGCTCCTCACAGCTACCTTTAAAGTGGCTTATCCAATATAAAACTCTGGCTTGTTCAGTAGGAAGTCTAGTAGATCAGTTGTCATATTGGAAGTCTCCTGCTGAATTCAGGAGAGAATACAGGAGAGGGGGCATGCCAAAGTCTGATAGAGAATTGTTTGAGATGGTATTACTGTGCTCCAAAAAGCTCTGGTCATCTCTCTTAAAGTTGTCCCTTTGCAGGAAGAGCAACACCAGGTTGAATTTAGCAGGGATAAACACTTAGAAATAACCAGTATTTTTTCCTTAATTATCACTTTTATATAGTGTGCTGTCCAAAGAACAAAATGATGTCTTAGAAAGAAGGCACTTATTACTCTGTTCCTTATTGCATAAAATCCTAATATAAACAACTTTTCTATGCTGAGTCCCACATTTTTGCATTTGACCTTTTGTGAGAATCAGACAGCTGACTTCAAAGTGGTGATATAATAATGAAAGTCAATGAATATGCTTTTTTGTAGGTTGCTCTACAGTCTAACCATTTCTTCTTCTCAAGTCCATTTGTTAACTTGAGGGTTTCTATTGTGACATTGAAAGAAGAGGAACTGTAATGAATTTACATGCAGCAATTTTGAGTCCTTAGCTGACTTTTCCATCTGGGATGTTACTGCTCCCACAGCAAAATTGGAACATGTGTCTGCACCTCAGCTGCTTCAGCAGGAAATCTAAGGGCTTACATCACCAGTGGCAGTGGGCTGATGCTAAGCAGCCAAGCTTCTTACTTGGTCAGCTTTCCTCATTTGCTGACTGTATTGCTGGGGAAGAAACAGACTGGTGGGGTATTAATATCTTAAGCTTCTGCGCAGCATGACCTAGGGTTTGTCTGGTATTGAGTCTGGAAAAGGTCATGTAGGAGCAAAATGCAGTAAATAATTTTTGAATTGGAAAAGGTTGTTAAGCCATGCTGTTTAATTCTGTCTGTGATTCTTAAAGCTTACTTACATCAAACTTGCTCTCAAAACATGTGCTAGCTAGCAAGATTAGTTTTGTCAGTGCTTAGGGTGGTTTTGCAGTGGCAAAAGAAACCTTTAGACAGCAAACATTAAAGACCTAATGTAAGACTGAGAAATGTCCCTTTTAGCTCCTGTATATAGTATTTACTGGTCTGCATTATGGGCAATTTGTGCATAGGGGGAGCCATTACTGTATTGGATGTATGAATGAAGCAATGACACAGCTGGCCAAAAAAAAAAAAAAAAAAAAAGACAATTTTGATGCTACATCTATAATGCTTACTCCTTGTACTGAACCTATACATGCAATATGTTACTGAGTCTTAATCTGAGCCCTGAACGGGGATTTTGGCTTTTTTATACAGATATATTAGGTATACTGAAGTTCTCACTTGTGTGCTATCATCCATAATGCATCTGCACTGCTAGCCTTCTTGTTTTTCTAATTTTGACTTAATTCCTTTCTACCCGTTAATCACTGCCATCCTATAGTCTTTTTTCTATGCTGACTAGTTTGCAACAATAGTTACTAAAGCTTTTCCCGTGTTTATGTTACCTTTCTTTCATTCTATTACATATTCTTACTTTTTTTTAAGTGATGGGTGCCTGAGAAAACATATGTTTAGCATTTATTACTATTTCATGCAATGTTTGCAATTAAAAAAAATGTTTCGACAGGAGGTTAGAATAGTTAAATATGCTATAATATTCTTACAAAAATGATTCTTCAGTGGATAGCAAATCACCAGAATTTTTCATCAAGCTATCAAATATCTTCAGCTGATAGCTTGAGCCAGTTTACTTTATAGTGTTGTAGTGGTTACATTTGTAAGTTGCACTTTTTTGAAGGATTTAACTGAGGAGTTATTATCTACGTGTCTTCTGAAATAAATATGTTTCTTTTCCTGTTGTTATTGCCTTCAGTCAGAAGTATGTAACGCAAATTGCAGTAGGGAAAAAAGAAAATATTGTGTGTATGGGCAAAAAATGTTTATTCACAGATTTCTCAAGGGCCACTCAAGCAAGACACTGGGAGGGTTGTTTCTTTTTTTGCTTAAGGCTGAGTTTGTAGTCTTAGAATTTTTTCAACTTTGTTCCTCTTCCTTGCAAAACTAGGGTATACAGAGATGTGAAACAATATGTTTTCCCTTTCTCTGCTGATGGAAAGTAATTTCTGGTGTATCAGATTAGAATTCAAAGGATTTTTTTAGGTAGTTCAAAAACTGATTCTGATGCTATTTTTTCCTGGTTTCTCATTTTAAAATGGACATGCATGTAGATTAGTTTTTGTCAATTAAAGCCTTTAATGTTTGAATAATATTCATTGCCTTTTGATCTATTTATGATCTGGACATTCCTGTACAAGTTTGTGAGCCTTTTTTTTTTTTTTTTTGGTCCAGGAAATTTTCAAGATAGATATTTTGTTGCCATTTGACCATTCACATTTCATATTTTAAATAAAAATAATTTTAAAATATAGCGAGTCCTGTTAGATAGTGTGGGATGGAAATAAACTGTTGTTTAATCATGAGATTTATTTATTTTTTTTCATTTCAAATATAAAGCCTATAAAACAGAAGGAAAAAACAAAAAAAGCTATTGTAAGCTTTCATAGGAGTTCGAGTAAGCACACAATTAATGAAGAATGAAGAAAGTAAAGAATAATTACTAAATTTATGCTGTTTAATCCTTTTTTTTCAGAGAAATTCTGCTAATTTGGGGAAAGTTTCTTTTGTCACCTTCTAGGCACTGGATGACAAGAAATTTTCAGTGTATTTGTAATATTGTTAGAAATTAATATTTCATGCTGGCATTATTATTAAATTGCTTTCAACTGAGGATGATAATCATTTTGCCTAAAGGGACTCATTCTGACAGAATATCTATTTGATATCAAGGTGACAATTGACTTCTTTGACAATTCATGGATTTTCATGGATCTGTTGATTCATTTTTTATACTCTCTCTCAAAAAGGTATGCATAAATGCAGGCACATTGTGATAGTCCAGTCACAAAACTTGAAAACTGTTGTCTGTCCACACATCAAGACTCTTGTGTCAAACCACTAAAAATTTCAGTCAAAATATACTATGAAAAATGTGCATTAAATGTGTACTAAAGGTTTCAAAATGATTCCTCCTTTTTTTGTTGTGCTTGATATAGTACTATCACTGTCAAGGTTACACAAATTAGCACACCAAGTCAAAGCTCAACTCCTTCTCAAATACATTCTTATGAGAATCATATAAGGTTCTAATTTAAGTTACAGTATTGTAAGCACAAAACGGTGTGAGGTAACTTAGGATTTTACTTCAAATATAGATAAAACCAGAACTTGTTTTAATGTAGATGTCAGATTTTAGAATTATAATGACAGTTAATAATAAAAATATGCTTTCCATGTTTGATATTGACCTCTGATGGTTAGTTGCTGGGATTTCTGTAATTGGACCCAGGGAAAATTTGAGAATAGTGAAGCCAGAGAAAAGGTGTCTGGTTTGAAGCTCATAGCAATATTATTTTTTAATTTCTCTCATTCATCAATTTTAATTCTAGAAGACTTCAAGACCTCCGTCCATTATAACCTGTGTTCAAATGCTCTCATGATGATGAAGTGATGAGACCAAGTTACTGCAACACAGGTTGCAAGCTCTCTTCTGAAGCCATCCTACAACAGAATTGTGGGTTATGTTCATTTCTTGAGATCCATTTCCTGTAGCTCACTTAAGAGTGCCATTTAGCATTTTTTTGTGTGTTTTTTTTTGTTGTTTTGTTTTGTTTTTTAGTAGTTGTTGTAATGTTGCAAACATTTAAATAAATTAACAAGAATTATACCTTTAATCCCAAATAAAGGGAGATCTTAGCAGTTCTGAGCATGGGAGCATTGGCTTATCTTCAGTGTAATTGGTAGATTGAAATGTGTAGCTTTTTTTTGGTTGCTAGGGCAACGCATATGTTTATGTGTCACTTCTAACATTTCACCTCCAGTTTTACAGTATGGTCCAGAAAATCACTGTACACTGTTGTTGCTGTTTGGAAGCCATTCTCTATGCTGCCAATGATACCCAAGACCAATACCATGCAGCCTGTCTATGGGAATTAAATGCTGATAAATAACTTTCTCTCTAGAATTGATTTACCAGGTTTAGATGATGCTCTGGAAAGAGGCTTTGCCCTGAACTACAACAATTCAAATTGGCAGGTAGTAATATCCAAAATACTGAAGTCAGTAATACACACACTGCTGCTGATCTCTTGTATAAATAATTTTGACCACTGGGGTCTAAGACTAACCTCTTCATGTGGCATGCCAAAGAAAGAGGCATTTGTCATTCTGGTGTTTCAAAGAGTGTTTCTGAAAAGCTATCCTGCTTCAGTCTCTCCTTTTTACTATAGAAAAGCTAGGCAGTTAAATGGATTAATTACCTTTTCAGTGTAAGAGAAAAAAAGGAATGAGAGTCTTGTCTTTATCTCCTCTGATTTCAGAGGCTGACTAGACGCTTTTCAGATGCGCATATCCCTTTAATGACTTAATCATCTAATTAGGTGACTTGCAAAGGCTATTGGCAAATGAGCAGAGGGTTGTTTTCTAATTCCCATGTATCTGTTGATAGAGTAAAGGATTCTGGTATAGTCTCTGTCCTTTTCCCCCATTCAAGATTTTGGAGATAGAGAGTTAAGATTAAAGAAAGATGAGCAAGGTCTTTGAATAGGAAATACAAACTGGCTAAGAAACTGTTAGCTTTATTTTAAACTTCTTCAGCTTTATAGCAACAAAGTTCACTTAAAGGTTAAGTTTAAACTGCTTAAAACAATCCCTCAATTTTCAAGTTGCCTTTTCTATGCTCCTATGTAATACACATCAAACCTGCTTTAAGACTTCAGTCCTGTTGAACTCACACATTTCACCGTATGTTGAAATGTGCACTTAACAAATGGTCTTTACATGTAAATACTGAATCAATATAGTATGAGTTCTTTTGTGATCATGGGAAAACAGTGTTTTCTAAAGGTTAAAGTAAGTAGCCAGGAAACATGACTTTGAGTTTGTGTTTTACTCAAGCACCTAGTCAGTGCTACTGGTGTTAGTTAGGGAAGTGTGGGCTTCATTTCTTGTTGAGCTCAGTGTCTGTGCTGACTTCTGGCATTTCAAACATATCAATTTCAGTTTTACTGTAAATGCCAGAAAAATGCTGTGCCCTTTGATGTTATTTTGAAGCCATACATTACTGTGAAAATAGAACTTACTTGAGGAGACCTGAAAAAACTTTCTAAACCATCGCATAGCAATATGCATGCTAAAATAATTCATGGATTTTTGACATCATACTAGAAGTTGTTCATATGTAAAGCCAAACATTTTTATATTTCAGAGGCTCAGATGAGACTTGTGACTATCTTAACACTAGATTCCTTAGTAAAGCTTTTGAACATTAATGGTATTTCAACACATTACTCTGCAGACTGATGTTGCAAAAGTAAATTCAAATTAAAGAGTAAATGTAGTTAAGGAATGAACTTAACTTTGTGTCTGATGTCTGATATGCTGACTGTAAATTATGAGTGGAGGAGTTGTCAAAATTATGGGTTTTCAGGAGACACCAGTAACCAATTTTGAATATATTGAGAGATCCTAGTCACAGGATAAATGGAATTGTATCTTGCATCTTAGAGTTGCACAGACTTTTAAGGAGAGTAGATAAAAGATTTAGTGAGTTCTCACATCCAGAAACTCTCCAGCTAGTCCCATCATTCACCCTTCTGGAGGAACATGACCTTCAATCTTGCTCCATCACAGTATACACAAGTTACCAACTGCAGCCTTTTCACACACAAGTTAATGTACGTAAGTCACTCCAAAAGTAATTCCCCATATTTATTTTCTTGGAAACTGCAATGGATACAAAGAGCCCAGTAACTCTACTTGATGATAGTGCAAATTCTCAGCTTTAGAACAGTCTTTTTCAACACAGTCAACATCATTAGCTATGCACTTTCACCAGCAATGAATAGCCTGCACCAGTGGAAGTGACCCACTGTTGCTGTCACCACTGCCGAAATGCACCACCCAACACCTCACACTACTCACATCCAATGAGTGAGTCTCCAAAAGTGTTCCACAAGCATCAGTGATTGTCAGTGGCTATCACTTTTTTCTGTGTAGAGGAATTCAATGACACTTCTTTGCTTCATCCACACTTCCATGTCAGACTGTCCCTCTTCTGCCATCTGTTGCACAGCAACAAAATGTTACAGAAAGCTGATGGGAAGGTTCATCCTGTACTGTCAGGTCACCAATATCTGCTTCCATCTTCACGGGCCAACATAATAAAACAGGACACAACACTTTTGGAGCAGCCCTCACAATTTCGTCCTTTTGCTTGTCACTCATTATTCTTTGTTACAGGGTTTGCTTACTGCATTCAACAAATTGCTTTAAGATATGGTGAAGTGTCCATTCCTAAAAAGATTAAAAACTGTGGGTTAAAAAGTCACTACATACTCCAATTGAAAATTAACCTGCAACAGAAGAGACAGTTGTACAATAATACTGTTAAGCAGATGATATGACTTCCTTTTCTTTCCCTCTCTCTCTCCCTTTCTTCTTTTCCATACAAAGCAGTTAGTTTTGACTCTTTCTATGTTAAAGCTGTTTTGCCAGAAATGCCTCTAAAACTGTTTTTAGTGTACCTTTTATACTGCTTTTTGTTCTTCTAGAGAGATATTCTCCTGAACATTGTAAATATTATTTATAAAATGTATATTTTTATTGCTGTGATGAAAACAGTCACTACTTAGGAAATGGCAAAATTACTTGCTTCATTCTAATGCAAAATTAAAACCTTTAAAATATATATAAAAAAATACAATTATGAAAGAGAAGCTTCTACATTTGACTAATTTTATCTTGTACTCTTTAGCTGAGACGGATGAGATGAGAGTAGTGATTAGAATGTAGATGAATCTAATGTATTTTTATTTTGGTGAATAATGTAAGTCTACAACTAAACAAATAATTTAAAAACATTTAAAAAGCTTAGCTGAACTGCTCAGGCACATCTGTCCCTCCTCTTTCATTATTGACATCGATGGCTTAATATACCATTAAAACAAACTCCACTTTAAAAAATATATAAGACCTGACTCCTGTAGTACACTGACTGATGTCCTGTGAATTCCAGCACAGGCCTCAACAACCATATGGACTCGTACTGCACTGTTCATTAATATTGAATCCAAAAGTTGTCGGTGAAACCTTAGAGACATCTTTGTCTCTCAGTACAGGAAGATAGCATGTATACTTTAGAGACTGTCAGACCAAGAGGCCTATTTTCATTTGGAATAAATAACTGAGATTATATAAAATTTATACATTAATATTATTATCAGCAATATAGTCATCTGCATGATCATCTGGGGAAGCAATGGTCCAGTAATTTTTATTTCAAGTGTGTCACCAGCTGATACCATCTGCTCTTCCAGATATCCTATCCTGATATGGTCTCTGTCTGAAGTCTGCTTGCAGCAAGTATTGCTCCATACCGTGCAGTTGATTGTGATTGTATACTGGTCCTGCTTTTTGATGTAGGGCATTCTGTGGTCTCTTGCCTGATTGCTGAATCATGGAATTGTCTGACTTGGAAGGGATCAACACGGACAGTGAAGTACAATCTCTGGCTCCATGCAGGACCACTCAAAACTCAAATTCTATGTCTGGGTGCAGTGTCCAAGCTCTCCTTGAACTGTGGCACTTGGGGCTGTGCCCGCCACCCCAGGCAGCCTATTCCATGCCCACCATTTTCACGTGAAGAACCTTTTCCTGATGCCCACTCAGACCCTCCCCTGACACAGCTCCATGCCGTTCCCTCGGGCCCTGTCACTGTCACAGAGAGCAGAGCTCAGCGCTGCCCCCCCGCACCCTGTGAGGAGCTGAAGTTGCCATCAGCTCCTCTGCTCTGGGCTGAGCCAACCCAGGGACCTCAGCTGCTCCTCATACATCTTCCATTCTAGACCTCACCTCTTTCCTATCTGAGAAAAGCCTTGTTATAGTACTATATATATATATTTTTTTCAGCAAATAACACCTTCTCAGATCTTGAAAATTGTTTAGGAGCACTAGCACTGATCTTCACATTTTATGGTAATGAGTCAATATCTTCTGGGAAGAAAGATGTGTCCCAGTGATCCTCAGACATGCATCTTCCCTGAGATGGGGAGATGTGCAAGGAAAGCATTTTTAGGCATTTTGTATAACAAGTTGTCCAACAGGGCCTGAGCATGTCAGTAATGCCAAGGTGGTTAGGAAAGAAGTCCATCCAAGACTATGAAGTACTCTGGTTCACACAGTCATTAGGCCACAACTCTGCACAAAGAATTCTGAGGAAGTACTTCTATGTTTTCTATTACATGTAAAATGTATTCTAAGTACCCATGCTTCTCCCTGGCTCTCCATTCCCTGCCATTAGAGACTCAGTACTAAGTGGGATGTGCCATTGGTCTGACCAAACAGTTATTTGGTCATTCTAATGTTTTTTTTCTACAAAAGTATCAGCAGTGCTGGAACATCTCAAAAGATATGTAACATAATTTTTCTGCCTGTGGGGAACATATCTAATGTAATAAACTGTCATTACCGTACTGATGCAGAGCTAAATACCACAGACCCATCAAAGGCTTCTTTGTGACTATAAATTTACAACTGGATATGTCCACAGCTGACTTAAAATGCAAGGGTATGTGTTTAACTAACTGTGTTGGGTTTTTTTGTGTTTTGTTTTGTTGTTGTTGTTGTTTGTTTGTTTTTATGGGCAGATTAAAGTTACAGCTCACAAATCCCATGTAATAGAGCAGTAGTTTCAAAAGCATTTGCTGAATATTGGAAGATGCTTGAAAAGAGTAAGAAAGGGTGAAGTGTGCCTAAATGAAGATTTCTTTTTTGTGGGGTCCTGGGAGTGACACAAGAGAAACCTGGTCCCCTTTGTCTCCTATTGAAGATCTGACCAGGAGCACTCAGTCTTGTTTGGAGGATCTAATATCCAATGTGAAACAAGGAGAGCATGTATTGTTCCTGTCACCAGCGGCTCTATTAGAAACAATCGGTCCTTTTCCAAGGCTACATGGTGCATGATGTAATTCCATTTTCTTCCTGACTGCAGGAAAGGAAAATCAAGTAATTAAATGTGAGAAATCACTGGACAGGGAGGCTATTTCTGCTTGGGTGGATTTCCCTACACAGTTGCCTGGCCACAACTGTCAGAAGCTGGCCTAGAGAAAAGCAGCATGGCTCCAGACAAAAGCATGACACTGCCCCTGAATGCACTGCGTACCAAATACAGTTTGTTGTCAGGAACTGACAAGCCAGCCATGTCCAACTCAAGTGGCCTTGCTTCCCATCAGCTTGAAAAGGCCTGCCAGCCAGGAGGCTTCAGTCACAGTGCTATGCTTTACGCCCCCATTCCCATTGTTCTGGGGCTGCAGGGACCGGATTGGAGGCGTTGTCACACTACCAGAAGGCTAACAAGTGTTGTGAGACTGGGTGAGGGGGAAACAGGCTGGACATGCATTAAGGAGTTTTCAGGAAATAGCATCCTGTGGCCAAGATCAGCCTTGGTCACAAGCATCTCTTCCTTCAGTTATGGCTTGCCAGCTATGGCATACATAAAATCTTACTACTGAGAAGCATTTATGTGGGTTTTACTAAAACATCTAGCAGAATTTCAGTGTTATGGATGTGAGTAATAAAAGTCTTATCATATACAGCCCTAACATTCCAAAAGACTAAAATGCCTAAAAGTGAATAAAACCCTGCAAACAGGCAATAAACCTGTGGGGAATTTGAACCCAAAGTTTGGTAGGAGAAATGAAGCCATTTTAGTTCACTTTGATTGCTCTTTTTAATAGGTAGCTTACGAGGAGCCTATCACCTGTTTTTTATAAGTAACTATGTTTGACATTTCAATTTCATTCTTACAGCTTTTAATACATTTTTTATCTTGTACTCTTCTACAGATAATTTACTTCCCAGTGTTTCTTTGTAATAGCAACTGGAATGGAAGAAAAAAAGTTCTCATTTATGTGTAAATTTTGTTAACAAACTCATCTGCATAAATCACATTTCTTCCCAAGGATTTTATTGTGCAGAAGCTGTTCTTTCAATACAGTTAGAACTTTAAAATAGCTTTCAAAATCAGCTTGAAAATAAATTACAATGAAAAGAAGATCAGCACAACAAAACATTTTGATTTTGGCTTTAAAAAAGAGTAGGAGAAAAAAATCAAGGTAATAAGGGGTATTAAGGCCAAGGAAATTGTTTAATATCTATCTGGTTCTTATGGGGTTTTGAGGGTTATAAAACATATGACTTCAGCCTTCTTCATTTGTTAGTAATTGAAACTTGTGATCTATTATGTTTCATTTAAACACACTTAGAAAACATTATATGTGAAAAATAACTCCTTTTACCCATTTGTTCGTCCAGATTTTACATATAATATTAATTAATACAGGCTGTTTCTTTTCTCAGTTTGCAAAGTGGCAAACATTTTGTCTCAGGTTAGCATTTTTTGTTGCATCACCTTTGTAAAAATGTGTGAAAATAAATATGAACATTGATCATTACAGGCAGATCAGAATTGTGCCCAATTGTAAAAAAAAATGCATTGACATTGTAGGCAAGGCTGCTTACTGGTCCTGCTGTTCTTGTTCCCGCAGTTTCTGAAGGAAATGAGTATGTACACTGCTCATTACATTTGGACTGGTACTCACTGCTTCAGATTTCTTTTAATCCTCTCTAGAATGATCTGAGCATTCAGCAAAAAATTTAAGATCATTTCAACAGATCTCTTAGAATTATCAGTAAACTGTCCTATCTGTTGATATCAGAAAGGGCAGTATCATTTGTCTGGCACAACTTGAGAAAATTTCAGTTTCAGGTATCTTTTTCTCCTGATCAATAAATAAATAATGCATTGTGTGAATGGCAAAACCTTTTCTTCCTGGTAAGTGTAGCAGAGCATGTAAAACTTTGTTATATTAAGTATCAAATACTAATTTACAGTACTGAGGTGAAAACTGAAATTTCATGTCATTTTTACATGCATATAATATTGTTTAGCTGGTTTGAATATCTTATTATAGTAGCCCATCTTTCCAGTCTAGAAATTCACAAAAGTCATAATTGACTTGTAAATACTTTATTAGAGACTCTACACTCATTTCCTCTGTAGTCTTCAAAGATCTAGCATAGTGACTATCTGGAATGAATTCTGCACCTTGTTTTAGTAGCAGCTGCATTTGTGCATGGTTAAATTTAACTCTTAAAGTTGTGCAGTGGAATTATTTTCTCAACAACATAAAAATATAAGAAATTTAGCCTATTCTAATTCAATGTCTCCTTTAGAAAGCAGTTAACCAAAATACCTGATATGTTGGAACGGTGTATTTAAGAATCTTATGTATTTATGAGAACTATTGCACCCAAACCAGTGACTCAAAGCAAGTTGTGTCAAGCAATAATCATAATAATAATCAATCTGTTAACAACATTCTGTGCTTTTATATCTGATTGGTTACTATTATGATTATTAGAGAATTATTAGGTTAACTATGGCCGTGTTCTGGTTTCTGCAGGAAATGCAGGAAGGCTTTGGTGGTAATCTAGGCCCAAACTTTGAAAGTCAGGAAACACTGTTCCTTGAGTTAGAACTAAATTTGTAACCTAGATTATCAAATATGATAGCAAACACTGTATTGTGACTCTTTTAAATGGACTTTCATTATTTTTTGCTGTGGCTGTACATGGACCTATTGACTGACTACTTTTCCACTGAAGCAAATGCAGAAAGTGGGTGTAGGAATGTTCTGTTGGAAGACAGATTGGGATAGTTACCCCCATGAGAAAACGTGCAAACAAACAACAGTCTGTATAATCTCACAGAAAAGAATAGTAATTAATAAAAAACTAACCACAATGAACAGATTCTAATTTCTCCATGCACGAAGCAAGTTCCATTGTTTTTCTAAGCTTCTAAGTGCTTTTAGTGAGTTATCTTTAAAATATTTCTTCACAGTTCTAATTTTGCTTTTAAGCGTTTGAGTGCTGCCAGCTTTCCCTACATTTTCCTCTGTCTCTTCACAACCATGTACCATGTAAATATACTTGAATCTTTTCCATATCAGAAACAGAATCACAGAATCGTAGAATAGCTTAGTTGAAAGCGACCCTTAAAGGTCATCTAGTCGAACTCCCCTGCAATGAACAGGAATGACTACAGCAGATGAGGTTGCTTAGAGCTCTATTGTTCCTGACCTTGAATGTCTTCAAGGGTGAGGTATCTACCACCTGTTAGGGACATTTCACCACTGTTATAGTATCATAGAATCATAGAATGGCCTGGGTTGAAAAGGACCACAATGATCATCTAGTTTCAACCCCCCTGCTATGTGCAGGGTTGCCAACCACCAGACCAGGCTGCCCAGAGCCACATCCAGTCTGGCTTTGAATGCCTACAGGGATGGGGCAAAACTTCTTTCAGTCTAAATCTCCTCTCCTTTAATTTGAAACCACTTCCTCATGTCCTATCACAACAAACCCTGCTAAAGAGTCTGTCCCCTTCTTTATTATAGTCCCCTTTTAGATACTGAAAGGCTGCTCTCAGGCATCCCTGGAGCCATCTCTTCATCTCTTCATTTGAACAGCCCCAGTGCTCAGCCTGTCCTCACAGAGGAGGTGTTTAACCCATTGGATTGTTATTGTGGCCCTCTTCTGAATGCTCTCTGATAGATCCATGTCTCTCCTGTACTGAGGACTCCACATTTGGATGCAGTACTCCAGATGAGGTCTCATCAGCACAGAGCAGATGGGCCGAATCACCTCCCTCGGCCTGCTGGCCATGCTTCTTTTGATGCAGCCCAAGGTACGGTTGGCTTTTCTGGACTGCAAGGGCACAGTGCTGGCTGGAATGAGAGAAATGGTGTGCAATTCTGCTTTAAATCAAACTTGTGGTCAATGGAGTTAAATCCAGTTGGTGGCCGGTCACGAGTGGTGTCCCCCAAGGCTCAGTACTGGGGCTACTTCTGTTTAACATCTTCATTGATGATCTTGATGAGGGGATTGAATGAACCCTCAGTAAGTTTGCAGACAACACCAGGCTGGGAGGGAGTGTTGATCTGCAAGAGGGAAGAAGGACGCTGCAGAAGGACCTGGATAGACTGGATCGATGGGCCAAGGTTAACAGCATGAGTTTCAATAGGGCCAAGTGTTGGGTCCTGCATTTTGGCCACAACAACCCCAGGCAACCCTACAGGCTTGGGGAGGTGTGGCTGGAAAGCTGCCTGATAGAAAGGGACCTTGGTGTACTGATGGACAGTTGGCTGAATATGAGCCAGCACTGTGCCCTGGCAGCCAAGAATGATAATGGCATCCTGGCTTGTATCAGGAATGATGTGGAGAGCAGGACTAGGGAAGTCATCCTGCCCCTTTACTCGGCGTTGGTGAGGCCTCACCTCGAGTACTGTGTTCAGTTTTGGGCACCTCAGTACAGAAAGGACGTGGAGGTACTGGAGCAGGTCCAGAGAAGGGCAACGAGGCTAGTGAAGGGCTTGGAAAATCAGCCATATGAGAAGAGGCTGAAGGAGTTACGGCTGTTTAATCTGGGGAAGAGGCGGCTGAGGGGAGACCTTATTACTCTCTTCCAGTACCTGAAAGGTGCTTACAGTGAGAGCAGGGCTGGTCTCTTCTCACTGGTGACAGGTGACAAGATGAGGGGAAATGGCCTCAAGTTGCGCCAAGGTAGGTTTAGGTTGGACGTTAGGAAACACTTCTTTACAGAAAGGGTGGTTAAACATTGGAATAGGCTCCCCAGGGAGGTGGTTGAGTCACCATCCCTCGATGTGTTTAAGAGCCGTTTGGATGTGGTGCTTGGAGATATGATTTAGCAGAGTGTTGTTAAGAGTTAGGGTACTATGGTTAGGCTGCGGTTGGACTTGATGATCTTTGAGGTCCCTTCCAACCTGAGTGATTCTATGAAAAGTTTAAATCTATTCTTCTGATTCTGAGGTGGTAAATAATAGTGGAAAACAGACATTTGATGAGAGATTAATATTTGTCATCTAGTTCCTAAAATCCTTATTAAGCATTTGATAATGGCACCAGTGGTTTAGTGTACTTTCTTGTTTATTGTTGTTTTTTTTTTTTAATTCCCTTCTTTGAATTGAATTTGCCTGTATGTCAAAATGAGGTGTATTTAGCTCTCTTTCAGCCTTGCTTCATCAAAATCAGCTTCTCTGCTTGTTCTTTTATATACTGAAGCAAATGTGTTTTAAACACTGCTCAGTTTTATGTCATTTACAAGACCTGTAATGCCGTTCCTGAGCACAAAGAGAGTTCACTGTTGCACAAAGGTTAGAATGCCATGAGTGGTGATAAGCTAAAAACCTTTGGAAGGGTGTGAAAAAACTAAATGGAAAAAACAGCCTTGAGGAAATTGAGTTCTACTTATTTTTATAAATATGTTATTGTGTAGCATATGTACAATGAAAGGAAAGAAACGAAAAATATTCCCTTTTTAAATGTTTACCAGTTATTGCCTAAGCCAGAGTTAAGATTTCCTTTTGTTCCTCTGTATGTGATCTAACTTTAAAAGACCTCTAGTTTTTGATTGAGAGTTGTATGAGTTAAGATACAGTGAGAAAATGAAAGACAGATGTCTTGCACCTTAGTCTACATTTCGGAGTATTTTAGAGCTGTTCAGCACATCCAAGAGTCTGACCTTCTTTGGCAAAACTTCTTAATTTTCCCACACCTGCAGGTTTGCTGTCTTTTTTTTTTTTTTTTTCCAGTTCAACAGAAAGCGTAGCTAAAACAAGCATTCCAGTGTGCATGAATAGAACACACAGTAGGCAATTTGGGAACTCATTCATCACAGATCAATAGAACGGCTTGGATAGTGGATGAGATAGCAAACCATTTGATTTATTATGCCCAGTGTAATAATACATGATTTTAAAAGAAATTAAAATCACAAAACTAAAAATCTTTATCTTATTTATTACTCATTCCAGAAGAAATAAATAAACAATGCCAGACTTTAAAAACAAAAACAAGTCATCTGTGTCTGTGAAACGTGGTATATTTTCTTGCAAGATGTAAAAATGATGTTTTTATTAAAGATTTTGTTTCAATGTTTTTGCTATAAAGATACTATTATATACAATTAGAAAGAATTAACTAGTATTTAAAAAGCACAGGAATAGAGACACCACATGGAACACAATTTTGCAAATCTCTTTGGCCCCAGTTTGATCTTATTGACTGAGTTAGCCCTCTTGTAATAACACTGAAGTTATGGAGCTACAGTATTATAGCGTACCACACAATTATATCATAACTTAATGTAGTCAGAAATATGTATGAGAAAAACCAGAACAATGACAACCAGTGACTGTAAACATTTTTTCTTCAACATACTAGTTCTTTTTCTTGAATAGAAAATTCATGTCTATACCTTTTTTTTTTTCTCTGGACTTCAAAAATTCTGGAAAAGAGAGAGCATGACTTTGATACTCCTCTTCAAATTACACTTAATTTTAGGAAAAGGTGACAGTTAAATATTGCAAAAATATTTGCCTAGCATTCTGAGCCAAACTTATCATTATTTTCTGTGTAAACTGTGGAACTGAAGGCTCTCTCATCTTTTTCATATATGTTTCGGATCAGCCGTGCACCCCTGCACCAGAAAACAGTATATAGAAAGCCAGTATGTTATTCAGTCAAAAAGAACAGAAACCATGCTTAATGTTATGCTTAGTTTGTGGTTTTAAACAAAGACATATTATTTTTTATCAGAAATGATCTTTAAAAAGAAGCTGTTTTATTCTAGTATTTCAAAAGTGACAGTATTAAATTTGTGGGAAGGAGGGAGAGAAATTCTCTGAAGACAGAGACTAATGCTGTGTATCAAAATTAACAGATTTTAAAATAGATATAACTATAAAGTACTTACCATATGTAATAAATGTAAATTTTATTTTAGAAGATTTATTTATTGCATAGAGAAACCTCCATGAATTTTGAACTTGTGGAAATTTTTGTTTTGTTTTGGTTTGGGTTTTTTTTGATTTTGAGTGACCTCTGAGTAACCTTTGGTATGGAATTTTACCTGAAACTTCCCTGATATAAATGTTTTTAAAGATATGACAATGTGTTGGGTTTTTTGTTGTTGTTGTTGTTTTTTAAAAAGATTAAAAATAGCACATTTGTTATTTTCCTTATTTACGAATTTGAGGCTTTTTCTTTGGGGGGAAAGGGGAATATATCATATATCCCATAATAAGCTTAGAATTTAACCTTGCTTTCTTTCATACACTAATATTTTCTACTTGATCTCCAGGTATTTTTACTAAATGGTTTTTAATGAATTTTGACAAAAATGGTTTGACTATTTATGAATAAAAAAATGCCAAATTATTCACTTACATTCAGAAAATATACATAAGACTACAAACATCTAGGATTCAAATCTATCATGGATCTAAGACTTGACAAGCAAAAAATGGTTTTGAATGGTTTCCAGGGGAAATATGTTTTGACTGTTAAGTCTCATGTACTGATTGTGAGTGGGTTTCCAAGTGTGCTGCTTCTATGAGGTTAATCCTGCAAGCCTTTTTTTCAGTGATGCAGTACTGGGAGCTACTGCTTTCACCAGTGGTACAGGCCAGGCACCAGACTAGCAAAATGCTCTTTGAGGTTATTGGCACATGTGTACATATATAATGGTTTTGCAGAATGTAAATATCATAAATGATCTGCTTCCAAACATGTTAGCACACTGTATGTAATATCACATAAAATTAAAATCTTGCAGTGCTCACATCATAGGAAAATGTCTTGTGGCTAAAACTTGGAATAGAAACTTTTGGATCATTCTCTGCTGTTAAAACTTATAGTTTACTTAACCTAGACTTTTGGGAAAATATTTCTTTGGTAATTTTCAATTAGTACTCAGCTATTTATAGAGAGGATGTAAAAACAGTGTAGATTTTCAAAGTAGCTTAGTCTTCCTGCTTCAGAAATGCTGTATGAAATAATGGATGCTTTACATTCAACACGATGACGAGCATGAACCATGTCAATTCTTTTGAATCCACAAGCATTTCTGCACTTGGTAAAACAACATCTGACAAATACTTATTTCTGACATGATCTCCATTTTATCTGGACTGGCTCTGTATCTTCATAACTAGCACTTCTTCAAACTAAAAGACCATCAAATTTAAGCAGAAATATCTTGTCAGCAGGTCAAATACCAGTTAACAGTCCTATTTTGCATAACTCACGTACAGATTTACTCTGATTCCCCATTACTCTTTTGGCTGAACGTACATAACCTGAGCACACAATTGTTCATAGCACCTTAAGAGCTTTTTGGATAATTTTATAGGAAGGAGCTACCTTCTACTATAAAGACATATAAATGCTTTTATATTTATAATGACTGTAATTTATTTTATACATACCATATTTTTCTAATGCACATATATAAAGATGATAACCGAGAAGGGTTTAGAAACATAGAAGAAACTATTATGAGCTAGAATAGACTGGATTTTCAAGTTAAGCTATGTGAAAATACTTTTAACTATTGACCAAGATATTGCTTTTTTCTTTGATTTCATTATCAACTGCATAACAGTCTGTGTTGAGGCTAAATTGGCAGAGTTAATTTGTTGGCAGACTTGCAGTGTTGCTTTATTTTATTTTGGAATCCCTGTAATTTATTACAGACTGATATAAATAAGATTGTTAATGGTGGCGTCAATGAATATTACACAAGCTTAACTGTGTGAAAAACTACTACTTTACAGTACATCTCTCTTACATGTAAAATCATGTGATACAGCATGTATTCAGTTAATTGATACATATGAACTAAAGAGCAAATGTTATTTGTAATATAACGTGTTCCCGATAATTTCTCATGTAAGATAAAAATGGCACCCTCTGTCTACCTAATTGTTAACCAGTTCTCTACATACAGCATCTGTTTACATTAGTAATGTAATTGCTGTGATAATAAGCTCATTGATTTAGTATCTAAGGAAATAATCAGTCAGGACATCACATTTGTCTTGCTTTATTTGACAGCCTATCTTCTACACTGAATAAACAATGTCAATTCTTGCCATTGTTCCAGAGAAATGAGGCCAAACAAACAAACAAACAAAAAACAACGAAGCCAAACCAACCAACCAACCAAAAAACAACCAGAAAGCTCTCTTCTCTTTGCCCATTATTACCTAAAAATTTTTTGTTGTAGCTAACTGATATTGGACAAATTTAATTCCAAGAGTGGCACAAGGCTAGTACATTTTTGTATAGGAAAACTGTATTTCTTTTGTCATTTAAGCAGTATGACAGACTTATCCTTTGCTTGACAGTTCAGCATAAAAGTATTAAAGCTGAAAACAAAACAAAGACAACTGGGAACATTTGGTTAGCTGAGTCACACAGGAGTTATTCTTTTCTCTAAGCATTTCTGTGTGAAAAATGTATAAACAAAGACTCCTTAACAGAAGTAATACATACTACCATACATGGTAGTATGATATCTGTGTACTCGGGCTCACTTGCCTAAACCACAGAGCAAGAAAATCAATCAGGAGTGTTAAAGAACAATCCCTGTTTTATGATTTTTTTTTTTTTTTTAATCTAATGTGTGGTGTCACATCAACATATCATTTTCTTCTGTAGCTTTAGATTTCACAAGCTTTCAAAAATCCATGGTCCATAGCATGAGTTCATGGTTTGAAATCATAGAGGATAGGACTGTTTTTACCCTGTATGATGTTCAAGCTAGGGAGTAGGACAACACTCTTTAAATTTGTGTCTCACCCATGAAGATAAATATCTGCTGCAGAGCATATGTCCACACAGATTTCTTTGTGTGGACCTTATGGTAGATGCAAAGAGAGCTGTGAGCAGAAGTCTTATTCACCCATGGAAGTATATGTTAATCTTGGCTTACAGACAGCACAACTGAAGTTACATACGATAAATCTAATAATACAGTTCTCATTAAATAGCACCAAGATGTTCCAAGACCTCTTTTTTCAGAGGTGTCTTAAAAATACTGTTATTAGTAACCGTGTCCTTCACAAAGAAACATATGCATATGTAGAATAACCCATGTTGTGTTTTCCAGAGAATGAACCGGAAAGGAAATTTTACCTCACTTCACCTTGGCATCATAATAGGTTCAGGTGTTTTCACCTCTGCACAGCCTTTGTTTTAATTACAAGAGGGAAGAAGAGTTACATTTCTGAAGAATGAGTAGAAATGAAGATATGTAAAATTAAGCCCTCATCACGGTGTGTTAATTACCTATTCATTAGTTGTATTTACAAGATGAAAGCAACCAAAGACAGGTTGTTCTTTGTTTCCAAACCAGATGCAGGGTATCAGGATTGTGGCCTCACAGCTCATCTAAATTCTAAATTCCGTCAGGCTGACATCTGCTCCCTTTCTGCTGATTAAGAAATACCAAAAAACATTTTTTTTTTGTTTCTTCTTTTTGCCTGCAGAAAGTCTTTCTTTTCCGTTCATACCTGTAAACTCAAAATGGACTCTTCCCACTTGGTGTTTTTAACTGTGTTTACATAAAAGAAAATACTGGTAAACTGGAAAAGCAAATCTTGAACAAGTCACTCTGAGAGGCATAATCATATACATACCATGCATTTCCTGACATATCACCAAAAAAATGCCAATTACATTCATAAAATGTGCTAATTTTTTTGACGGTTCTCCTGGATAGAAGTCTTCAAGGGTGTCTCCAGAATGAAGTCCTTTCCTGTCAAACAAATGAAGTGTATTCAGTTGTGGCCCCTGGGGAACTACTGGCAGAGTTCAGAGATGACACAGATCCTCCCTGTTCTCCTCCACATGAAGCAGAAAATCTGCATTTCTGTCTTAACTTGCAGGGCAATATCTTATGTGTCTTGGTGTTCTCCTACTTCTCAGAAAGAGTTTCAAAAGGACATGATGCTGATGCTGCCAAAAATGCTAAGTTTGAGAAATGTGGGTGCTTATGGCTATTGCCTCAGTCCAGATAATCTGCTGAATTAAATAATCACTTGTCATCAGGAAGAGATTTGCTAAGGTACCTTTTTATACTGCTTTTTCTTCTTGCTTTGCACAACTGAACTTGTTCCAATCCCAGATGAACGTTTGTTCTTTCTATAATATTATTTTCTTTGGGACGTGAAGAAGCGAAGATTTGGTATGAGGTGAAGAAACATTTTCTTTTTTCAATGCTCCTTTGTGAAGTCATATTATATGGTCTGCTGTATATGTTTAAGCTATGAACAGACATATCTTCTATGTGTGTAGATTATAATATATTGAATATATATTTATTTATACATGAATGCACATATAGATGTATCTTTTCTGAAAGAAATGATATACATGTCCAAACTAATACATGCATTTCAGCAGATTTAAAGATACTTATTTCACTTGTAAATTTTTTAACTTTCCTAGAAAATTGTGTCTGCTGAAGTACAATTTTTAGCCATGAGATTATGCAGGTTATGTACCTACAAACTTTCAACTGGGACTGAAACACAAATTAACTGTTTACTGGATTTGTACTTAACTGAAATTGTTGCCTTTCTTCCTATGATGAGGAATTTTTGAAAATAAAATGTCTGCATGTCCATATATACTGGATTGCTGACAGTAACTTTAACATTAGTGAGATATGGATAGCAGTTACTAACCAGAGAGGCTAAGAGTCATTAGACTCTAAAACATCTAAAAACATCTACTCTGCTTACAAATAGGCCTTATCTAATGATTTCTGGACAGGAAAACTCTGGATTTATGTCAGTTTTAACTATATATATACGTATATATATTTAATTTCACCTTTACTTTCTTTGTACAAAAGAAACCTAGTAGCAACACAGCCCCAAGAAATGCCTGAAGAACACAATGAGGAAGATCTGTGGGAAAGCATGTCTTCAAGGTAGAAAAAAAAAAAAGATTCACTGCATGAGGGGAGCAGGTGACAGACCTAAGGGCTTTATCTGCTATTATTTGAGCAGAAACACTCAAGGGGAAGGTATTATGAACGTAGATGAGAAAGAAGTTTTTTCCCCAATTCTGAAATATGTTTCAGTTTCAGACTTTATGTGTCAGTCACATGGGAGCATCATTAGGACTAAGTCACCTCAGTTTTTTATACATATCTGAGAATAATCCCATTCTCTGGTTATGCCAAACTCTGATTCTCTGCTAGCCTTAGGGAAGGTAGATCTTCTGTCAAGTGAGTATCACTGCTGTTTTTTCTTCATTGCAAATCATCAAATTAAAGATAGGAAAATAAGTTTTTACTGATCTGGCATTTTTTCCTGCTGTTCATGTAAGCTTGTTGGATATGATTTTGAATTGTTCTCATATTCTGATTATTTCTTTCATACCTTCTCTTTTTGTGTAGGTTCTCCACCTGAGCCATTGCTTACTCTTGCACAGTGATATAGGAGATGGTAAATAATAAATGCCTCTTTTTCCAAGTAAGTCAGAGGATGCAAGGTATTCTACAATGTACCACGTTAAATCAAGAGGTTGTGTGGTTTGTGTTTATAGAATAATATATTTTTTTCCATGTGCACTGAAGCTCTTATCTGTAGATGGTTTTACACTTTGAGGACGCTTTTTCAAAATTCTAGTCCTATGAGATCAAGTGACTTGATGATGATGGATTGTTGAGCATGAAATGAGTGATGTGTGTTCCATTTATAAATGCAACAATCTGTAAGGTAAGAAATTAAAGCTGAAAAATCAGTAGTTAAAGGTGTTTGAAGTAAAGGAACACTTTGTGGAATGTACTTACACGAGTGTCTTCATGTATCACTCTTTGGTATGCTAAAAAGCTTGAGCACAGGTGTGAGCAACCAATCCAAATACCCATGGAGAGAAGTATTTCGATCAGACTTTCTGGTTCTGGAACTACTTGAGGTAAAATTAACAGCATATTTTACTTTTAACAACTTTGATTAAACCTATTAATAGTTTACATGTTGATACTTGTGAATAATTTTTAAAGAAATTCACTTGAATGTCACAGGAGTTGCTTAAAGCTGCTGACCTTATGTTTTATACAAATCAAACTCTCCTGAGCCATCTCAAATGGCATTTTCTATCCCTACTTCTTCTAGATGTCATGGAAACAGACGTCTACCTTGTTACAAAGGTACTGTCATACTGTAGGGCTTTGCACAAATCAAATTAACAGTGGAGTTAGAGTCAACTTAGACATAATAATCGTTGTAATGATAGCACTTCACCTCTGTTCTAGATAGCTATGAGTGTGAGTGCTTCCAGAGAAGCTGGGTTCCATCTCCTGGGGAAACGATGTGCTGAAAGACCCATGATTCTGCACTTGTGAAGAAATTTGAAAAAGATGCAAAACACTGCACCTGAGTAATTTTGATTCTCACAGTGCAAAGTCATTGCAAGAGTCCAGACTTGCCCTACAATGTGTAAAATATTACATATTTTTTCCCCTTTTACCAGCTTAAATTTCATCAACAAGAGGAGAAAAAAAATGAAAAGTTGTGCATTTTTGAGTTTTTGTTGTTTAACCTGCATATCTCCTTCTTGTTATGTTCTCCTTTTCCTCACAAATATTCACATGCCTTTTGACTTCTGTTTCATGTTTGAAGTCATGAATTCTGTGGCTTATTCTAGAATAAAACAGAGGATGAGGGATGTCCAAATCTCCTTGTATAGTGAAAAAAAACACAGCTCTCTTCCTGGCTGTCATTCCATCAGAAGTCTTGAAAATTTCACTCCTGCACTCTGTCCTCCCACTTCTATTGAATGAAATGGCAGCAACTGCTCCACCATTAGGATCAATATCCAGGCCATTATGTCGGCAAAAGGAGCAGCAAATCACATTTACGTGGATTGTCAGATTCATTATTATAAGCAGATGGCAGTCCTTGCACTACAATGCAGCTGAGAAAAGACTGACATCATTTCAAATTAAAATCTATAATGCTAATACACATCTCTGACTCTTTGTACAGGCCTAAGTGCATTAATCTTCTGAATGATTTGCCAATGTGTGCAATGCTTTAGGTGTTTTCACTTGAGTGGAGCAAAAGGAGAGCTTTTAACTAAGAATGGTTAACATTTATTCATACAGATTGATAAAAGCTAACATGCAATTTTCTTTACTAGTAGCTCCCTAATAGGAATTAATGAGATATTTTAAAGATAAAGCCCAAGATCAAAAAGCTATTTTAAGAAAGGTATTAAGCACTCAAAGTAAACAACAACAATCATTACTCGTGTCTCCTTTCTATAAATTGGTGTTAAAAATATTTTCTCATTAAAAAAAAAATATATATAGCATTTTGTTAAAAGTGTGTAGAATGGAAATGCCTAAATGTGAAATGGAACATGAAGTGAAAAGAAATGTCTCTTGTTGAACCTGGAGAAAAATAAATCAAAACTTTTATGATTGGATCATAATCAAACGTATAAAAAGTGAACAAAAGATAAGTTGAGCCTTTTAATACAAATACAATGAAAAACAATTCATAGTAAAAAGGACATTAAATACTTCGGGTCAGTTTTAACAGCATTATTTAGATTACTTATCCTGTAATCACCTTTTCTATAATTTCTTTATACAGTTTTTAGGGACTTAGGGACTGATTTCTCCATTCTTATACCTTTCTCCAGAAATACATATATCTAAGATCAATAACCGTCTGGAGAATAAAGTATTGACAGAGACTACTGTCAAGCTGTCTGGACCATGAGCATAAAATGCATGTGCTCTTAGAAAGCTTGCATGCCTTATACTGGGCCTGATTGTGGGATCCTGAATAACTTTGTAACCATATCATCACCCTGCTGATTCTGAGCAGAAATAACTTTTCTCTTGGAAGGGCTAAGCAGATCAGTAGAAATTTGATGCTGTTGCATCTGCTTAGTATCATGGAACACACAGAAATCATGTAAGCATTTTCCCTAAAGAAGATTGTTTCAAAATTAACTACTTAGCCATGAAACTCAGGTATCTTCCTGTTAAAAACCTTATTAAAAAAAATAATAAAACAAACAAACAAACAAACAAAAAAATAACCCCATGAGTCGTTGCAGAATTGCTTGGCTTTGATGACAAGCATATTTCTGAAAAAATAAAGTTTGTTAAAATGTTTTGACCAGATCCAGGTAGAACATTTTGTCCTATTCCTTCTTAACCAGAAATTTAACTTAAGATAAGGAAAGAAGGTACTGAGGTCTACATTATCCTCCAGTGGATTCTAGTGGCTAAATTCCTCAATGTAAACCAATATGTCTAACTTTTTTATTATTTATATTTCAAGCTAGGCAGAAAGCTGCTGAAGGGAGAGCCTGAATTCTTCCATCTCAATTTATTCTCAGCCTACCCTTCCTCAGATCACATTTATCTTCTGCTTATTCCCTGCATACAGGTAAGAGAAAGTCACAGTGATATATAATTTATATTCTGATGTGAAAACGTGTTTTAGTTGAGAAGTGAATTAGTTGGTTTTTAAAATGAATCAGTAATATTGTTGACTTTTTCTGAATTCTTTTGGTATTAGCATATCTAAAGCCAGATATGTTAGTAACTCATTCATATTTGCTCACCTAACAGACAAAAAATCATTACTTAATCCTTCATTTTGTTTTTCCCCTGACCAAGTACTATCATATAGTCTGACTTTCACAAACAAGTCTATATATGCATTGTTATAAAATTGCACACTGAACTGATACAAATAATAATTTAATATTATACATCCCAAGAGATTTCTTCTGGGCATGAATTTATTTGTGCTAAATGAATAACCACATACTGAAAAAAGTAGCTTTTCTACTTTGTAAGTTGTTTTAAAATATGCAGGGTGGGGAGTTTTACAGTGAGATTCAAATGAAAGATAATTAAAGACAATTTTGCTTTTCAAATTTTAAAAAAGTAATTCAAATGAATTAAACTTGAAAGGATATATACCTAATTATAGTTTTATGAGTCTGATCTTCCAAAAATCCTTACTCTTTCATGAAAATTTTTGTGTACTTGAAAATTGCAATTTTTTACAGATATTGAAATGAACTGATTAACATAAAAACGTTAGATCCATATTAACACTGCAGCAATCAGAGAAGAAATGAGTAACAATTCTGAAAAACTACAAAATCATCAGCTTTTTGATATGTTGAACATAGCTCATAGTCCTATTTGAATTTTTCAAACTCACTTTCTTGTAAACTGTTTTGCTAATAATTTCAGCATTAAATCCCTGCCATATCTTTCAGCTTTCCTTTTTAGGGATTGTAGAGGAAAATAAGCACATCCGACTCATAAATAATGTTTAAGTTTATAGTCATTATTAAGTATATAGTCATTATTTAAAGCGCACAGGCTGAATCTGGTGTTTATGTGAAACTTTATTTTTCTAACATAGTATTTAAATTTTTTAATTAATTAAATTAATTAATGGCAATAGATGGGGAATGTATAATGTTTTGCAGAACTTCTCCACAACAATCTTGAAATACTGTTCTCCAAGCCATAGATCTCATTATGACAAATCTTGCATATATTCCACCCCAGGTGCTCAATGAATTGATTTTTCTTGTATACATTTCTTGGACTCATTAGGTAGACAACACCATTTTTGACTCTTCAATTCATTCATCAAATTAATTTTAATAACTTCTAAAATGCTGTTTCTGAATTAGAAAGTCTGAATAAAGTAACTGAGGAGCTTATTTTAGAATATCGCCTATTCCTCCCAAGAGACACTCTCTGTGACACATATTTGAAAACATAGTATTTAGTAGCAGCTTAGCAGTAATGTAAGTGTAAATAAGTATTTTTTCAATGCATGGAATAATAGGCCATGTTTGTCCATGGTGGAAGAAGGAAGACACAGGATTTGGAGATGCACATGCCTTATATTCAATTTGAGCCCTCAATATATCCTTTTTCCTCACTCCTCCTTCCTTTGCCTACCCTTCAGTTTGTTTTACTGTCTGAACACTTAAAGAGATATCTACTTAAGGATGTCAAAAGGTGCAGTAAATGGGTGGCAGGCCACTGGGAGACAAAATAGGGAGGTCATTCCGCCTGACCTCCCTGTTTTTTCCCACTAAGAAAAATGCTGTCTAGCTGGCATAAGATTGAGAGACAAGGTAGAAAAACAGTAAAAACAATATTAACTCAACCTGTTTGGTGCAGTACTTTCCCCTTCATGCTTAATGCTGATGTTCTGTAGAATTCTTTTCCTTTGAAAATACTAATCTTTCATTTTTGTGTATTATTCATCTCTCTGCAGGTTGTGCTAGTGAACGGAAATTCAGTGATAAAGTGCTCTCCAATTTCTATTAGTTATAAAGGGAAGATTTTCAACAATTAACCTAAGCTTCTCAGAAGCTGATAGTTTTCTTTATGCTGTTAAGTAGATTCCATCTTTAGATGATACACAGTACATCTATAATTTCTTACTGTTGTATTTACTTATTGGGAAGGAAATCCTGACCTTTAACCACAGCTACACTGATGGGGAAAAAAAGTGATTCCTTGTGTGCATAGAGGCTATAAGGAGGTTCCTGAAAGTCTGACAGGAAAAGATTTAGTTGGGTAAAAGTGTCTGTCTTCTTGAAGAAAAGTATCAGGCCTAGTCATCCTACAGGTATCATGCACCTACTCTTAGTTGCCTAATGTCCAGCAGATCATGTCCAGTTTGATGTCATCTTGTTTTACCAGTCAATAGAAATGAGGAACATCTTCTGCCATTGGATTGACTGCAAATAAGAGGCACATCTATTCTTTGGACAAGAGTGACTTAATCCCACTGAAGTAATCAATGGAATTTATCCCTAAAAAGCATAGTCTAAAGAGGTGTTTCAAAGGCATTTGTAGGTTTTAGATGTGTGTCTTGAATTATTTTCCTTAAAATAGTGGCTCTCATTCTGAAAATCTCTGCCACTGTTTATTATGAACGTGTGGCAAACCTTGTTACATAATTTACCAATAAAGGGAGGGAAGGGGGGCTCTCCCCAAGGTTATATAATAAAAACTTATAAAGTCTACCTAAAGCAGACCAAAGAGGAAAGAGTGTCATTAAAAAGAAGAAAAATCAGCCTCTGACAAACACGTATACTCAATTCAACATGTTTTTATCAGTACTACCCTTGCTACTTGGGGTCTATATTTTTCCTCTAATTAGAGTAAACTAAAAAGGACAAATTTTAGACTAAAGTCTACTGAAATCTTTCTGTTAATGAAATTTATGTAACAGAGAAAAAATGGTTTGAAAAATGATACTGAAAGTTTCACAAAGTAATACACATAAGAAAAATTTAGGAAATTTAGAAAAAGTGAATTTAAGAACTGACAAAGCTTTGGCAAGTGAATGATTTTTGAGTTAGATGCTTCTTCCTGTTGTGTATAGTGATTCACATTCTCTTGTGCAAATTACTCAAGCAACATCAGTCTGTACTCTGGGATTATGTTGACATCTCTGAGAGGATGTTCAAGTCCATGATTCTGAGATCAACAAAAAAAAAAGAAGTCATCAATATGAAAGTAGAAAAAAAATAAATGTTAGCTATAATTCCAGCCATGGATTTTTTGACTCAAAGGTGGTGCTGGTTGTGGTGTTTTTTTTGTTGTTGTTGTTTGCTTGTTTTTGTTTTTATTTTTGTTTTCTGTTTTTTTTTCTTCTGTCAGGTTTTAGTTTATTTATTTATTTGTGTATCATTACTTAAAGAATCAGAAATTCATTCTAAGTAACTAATTTTATAACTTTTTTTGTATGCAAACTTGCTGTCATGACTGTGCTAATGAATAGCAAATAAACAGAAATTATTTGGAGTCCTATTCTACCTTCAGAAGCAAGAGAAACAAAACTTTAAACATAAAAAAGTCCATTAAATGTTAATGCCACTAACACACCAGTGCCAATTCTTTGTTTCCTACAACAGCTACACAGCTCACTATTTATATTGCTATAGTTAAATACAGCTAAAGAATACTCTTCCCCTTTTCTATGCTTGAGGATTCATTATCTTATTTATCATTTTAAAGAATTAATATGGATATATTATTTTAAACTTTTTTTTTGAAAATCACTGGAAAAATGAAATCTGAAAAACAAGTGATAAAAGAATAAAACTTCAAAGGAATCCAATAACATATTTCCTATTCTATGTCATTGTACCAACTTAAGAGTACATCAGAATACTCAAATTTGAGCATGAGGTAAACACATACATAGAACCTACCCTGCAGTTCAGGGTAAAGCATTTCTTAAGTGACAATTTGTTTTTTACTGTTACTGATTCACTAGATTGCTTCTGTCAAATGCAGGGAACACAAATGGTGGTGGCTTACCAGCAAACACTGCAAATGAGAATGATAGATGTGCTTTAAAGGTAACCATCTGCACTAACTTTCAAAGGTGCTGAATTAGCGATCCTTTTCCTCTTTCTCTTTTTCATTTCTGATACACAAGTACAGAATCCCTAGTGAATGGCAAAGTGGGATGTCGACAAAGGTTTTCCTTTCTAGGGAAGGATGAGCGTGTGTAGAGTGAAAAGTTCATTGTATGATGGATGAGCAAGTGAGTATGAAGGTCACTCTGTCACTGGTACACAAGAGAGGATTATGGGTGACAACAGCACTAAAGAAATGGTAGATAAATTGTTTACAAAATAAAATAACAGAAAGTAGTAAGAAACTTCCCCACCTTTGTTATTGTTAAACAACAACCAGGACAAATAAGGACAAAGGCAAACAGTTAATGTCATTATGAAAAAATGACCATAGGCAAAAGTGATAAACTGACCCTTGAATGTCCTAGTATTTGCATTTTTTTTCTGCCATCTTAAGAATTATATAAAATAACCTAGGGCTATTCTAAAATGTTAATCTCATTAACATTATAAAACCCAATATTTAATTGCCATTCTCAGCCATTTCTGACTTATTTTTCTTTCCAATAAAATAGTTTTTGGATATCTGAGTTTGAAATTGATTAAAATTGGAACACAGTCAGAGTAACATTTAATATAGTAAAATTTCATTATGACTCTGTGTTGTTTTAGAAATTCTTCTTTTGAAGCTTGTTATTTTGGAAATTGATGTTTCTTATAAACTTGAGCAAATAAGATATCAAATTTCTGTACAAATGTTTTCCTATACAGAAGTACATAATTTCAAACAAAAATTAATCCTGAAGACATATGTGGTCTTTTCTCCAGCAAAAGTGAAGTATATATGTAAAGGCAACCACTGATACGATGCTATGTCAGAATCAGTGTGCATCCATATCAAATTATTGTTCTGGATGGTGGTTTTAAACTGACTTGAAACTGTGATAACAAGCCCTTTCAGATACGCCATTCCTTAAGTGAGGCACCCTTCATTTAACTGAATGCTCACTATTGCCAAATCTATAAAGCTAAATTGTTTTTTTATAAGGTAGAACCTTACCTGTTGTATAAAGTATGTGCAGTGAGGCTTATAAATTCTCATAAAGGGAAAGTATGGAAGGTAAATGTATCCATTACCTTTTGGAAAAAGGACGATTATTTCAAAGAAAATGCCAGCAGTGGGAGACATATAATAATAATTTAGGAGGAAAAATAAAACTCACTTTTTCCCAGTACCACTATTAATAATACAATTACTTCTTTTATATTAATTAAAACGTGTTTCTTGCTGGTTTTTTTTTTTTAGTTAGCAGCCAAGTATTTTGTACTTTATAGCAAAGACTGGACTTCAACCAAATTGGGAGCAAGTGTGCTTTGGAAAGCTGTTGGGGAAACCTTATAATGTAGTGTCTCTTAATGAAGGACAAATTAATTTAATAGATCTCCCTGTAAAACAACATCTGTTGGTAAATTGACTAGTGGGATTGCTGTGGGTGAAATTCACTTTTGTGAACTGAATTGACACAGTTGTTGATTTAGTGAGGAAAGTTAGCCTTTTTACTTACCTGTAGGATATAAATAAATGGCTCAATTTTTTTCTAAGATGCAGTACTATACTTTTCCACATCCATATAAATACATATGAGAATCTTAGAAAGGAATAAGCCAACTCTCAGCATTGCAAATCCCACCTTTCTACCAAAGTTTGCTACCACTTCATGGTGATAAGGATGCACAGAAATGAAGTGAGTTTCTGTGTGTGTTGTACCATTTCCTCTTCTGTCAAATGAACTCAAAATCTGAGGTGTTTGTGCTACATCAGTAACCCCGGAGGACGATATTGTGTAGGCCTCCTCAGACACTGAGCTTTGCCAACTGCATCTGATTATAGGAAGCAGGATAGTCTGTCCTACTGATGAGCAATCTCCAGTACTTACATTTCTGTATGTATAGTAGATAGTAGTACCCAACTACATGTCCATGTTTCATTTCTGAAGCACAGTAGATCATCCATATTACATCTGTGATGAGGAGCCATGGCAAATTCTCCAGCGATTTTCCATGAAGTCCAAACAAAAACTCAAAGCCCTCTTTTTCAGATAAATTTTAAAAATCACAGGTAGTATTAGGTTATCCATTCCTTTTATGGATTTATAAGGCTACAAAGAATCATTCTGGTTATCTAATTTGACTTCATGCAAAACAAACGTTACAGGACTAGCCAAAGTTCTCTTCTCTTTGAACTAGAGAACTTTTTTGGAAAAGAAATCCAACCTCAGCTTTTCCATGAAGAAGAATATCACACATCCCCTTGTGAGCTGTTAATTTATCTTCCTAAATAGGTTTTAGGGTAACTCGATAACTCATTAACTGTGCTAATTCTGGGGATAAGAATAATTAACAGCAGAAAAGGAGAAGGCTGAGATACTTAACAACTTTTTTTGCCTCAGTCTTCCCTGATAACTGACCGTAAACATTTGGTTTGGTAGGAGGGGACTGGGGAAGCAACATCCCTTCCACTGTAAGTGAAGATCAGGTCTATGACCACCTGAGGAACCTGAACATCCACAAATCTATGGGTCCTGATGAGATGCATCCCAGAGTCGTAAGGGAATTGGCTGATGTGGTCACCAGGCCATTCTCTATGATATTTCAAAAGTCACAGCAATCAGGTGAAGTCCCTCGTGACTGGAAAAAAGGTCCCACTTTTAAAAAAGGGTAAAAACCACGACACCAACCTGTCAGTCTCACCTCTGTGCCAGGGAAGATCATGGAACAGATCCTCCTGGAAACTATGCTTAGGCACATGAAATGCAGGAGAACCAGCATGGCTTTGCCAATGACAAATCTTGTTTGACCAGACTAGTGGCCCTCTATGGTAGTGTCACTGTATAAATGGACAAGGGAATCATAGAATCATAGAATTGCTCAGGTGGGAAAAGACCATAACGATCATCAAGTCCAACAACAACCTAACCATACCACCCTAACTCTAACAGCCCTCCACTAAATCATGTCCCTGAGCACCACATCCAAATAATTTTAAACATATTCAGAGATGGTGACTCAACCACCCCACTGGGGAGCCCATTCCAGTGCTTAACAACCCTTTCCATAAAGAAGCATTTCCTAACTTCCAACCTAAACTTACCTTGGCACAACTTAAGGCCATTTCCCCTCATCCTGTCACCTGTCACCAGTGAGAAGAGACCAACCCCACTCTTGCTGTAAGCACCTTTCAGATATTGGAAGAGAACTATAAGGTCTCCCCTCAGCCTTCTTTCCCCCAGACCAAACAGCCCCAGTTCCTTCAGTCGTTCCTCATAGGACACATTCTCCAAGCCCTTCATCAGCCTTGTTGCCCTTCTTTGGACCTGCTCCAGCACCTCAGTGTCCTTTCTGTACTGAGGTGCCCAAAACTGAACACAGTACTCAAGTTGGGTCCTCACCAGTGTTGAGTACAGGGGCAGGATTACTACCCTAGCCCTGCTCTCCACACCATTCCTGACACAAATCAGGATGCCATTGGCCTTCTTGGCCACCTGGGCACATTGCTGGCTCATATTCAGCCAACTGTCTGGATAGAAATTGGTGATGAGTGGTGTCCCCCAGGGGTCAGTGCTGGGGCTGATACTCTTTAATACCTTCATCAATGACACTGACAGTGTCTTAAAGATCTGGGGGTACTAGTGCATGGGAATTGGGACATGAGCTGGCAATGTATCCTTGCAGCCCAGAAAGCCAACTGTATTCTGGGCTGCATCAAAATAAATGTGGCCAGCAGGTGTAGCCAGACAGGAGGTGATCCTGTCTCTCTACTCTCCTTTGGTGAGGCCACACCTGAAATACTGCATCCAGATGTGGAATCCTCAGTACAGGAAAGACATAGACCTGTTGGAGTGCATCCAGAGGACAACAGAAATGATCCACAGAATGGAACACCTCTCCTACAAGGACAGGCTAAGAGAGCTGGAGCTATGCAGCCTGGAGAAGGCTGCAAGGTGACCTGATAGCAGCTTTTCAATATCTAAAGGGGAGCTACAGGAAAGAAGGGGACAGACTCTTTAGCAGGGTCTGTGGTGATAAAACAAGGGGAAATGGTTTCAAGTTCAGAGTGTAAATTTAGGTTAGATATCAGGAAAAAGTCTTTTACAGTGAGGGTGGTGAGGCACTGGAACAAGTTGCCTAGTGATGTGGTTGATGCTCCATCCCTGAAGACTTTCAAGGTGAAGCTGGATAAGGCCCTGGACCATCTGATCTAGCTGTGGTGTCCTTGTTCACTGCAGGGGAGTTGGACTAGATGGCTTCAGAGGATCCTTCCAGCTCTAAGGGTTCTATGATTCTATGAATCTAAAACTCATTAAGTCCCTTCCCTTCCCTTCCCTTCCCTTCCCTTCCCTTTCCCCTTCCCCTTCCCCCTCTCCTTCCCCTTCCCCTTTCCCTTCTCCTTCCCTTCCCGGCCCCATTCAAACCCATGCACAAATTAATTTTACAGTTTGATGTAAACCAATCTAGTATTGCTGTCCTTCCCCAGTCTAGACTCATAAACTTCAGGGAAAACAATCATCTCATATGTGATTATATCTTGTATGAGAATACTTTTTTAAAAACTGAAAAGGCTAAACCATTTAAGAAGGTACCTTTGACTTAATATTTTCACAGATAAATTATACAAGTGATAGTATCCTGCTTAGTGTTTCTACTTGTTCAGAAAGTGGAAGGACTATTAGATAGGATTCAGTGAGCCACGACACAGCTCCTTCTGGGAAACTTTTGTTCCCTCTACATTTTGGATCTAGAACAGATACATTGTAATATGTATCTGTTCATAATAATCATATTTATCAAATAATCAAAATAATCATATTTATGATTAGAAATGTGCAGACAATAAAGTTGAGTTTAAGGGATCTGCCTTTATAAGTTTATAAACACTGAAGTCTTGAAAATCATTAATGTCTAAACGTTATCCCTGAAAGAAAAATTTGAAAGCAAAATTACTTTAATTAAAGTTTTCTAGAACTTCAGAAGCAATGAGTGGATATATAATCCTTATTTCCAGACATCATTTCCTGGAGAGGACATGACAAGATCCTTAGTTACATAACTTATTGTACGTTTTACACAGTGAATTTAAGTAGATTATGCCTCTTCTTTAGAAGAAAAATTGTTAGTTAAAAAAATAAAATCATTTAACTGTACACTGTCTAAAACTGAAGTATGAACCAAAAATGAAAGAAAAAAAGTGACATTTCAAATTGAATATTAATGGCTAAATATTTTGGTTTGGACAAGGAAAGCATTTATGTTTTTGTATCCAGTTCTCTTTAGCAGTGCTAATGGTCATTGACTGCTCAATTGGAAAGACCTCTAGCTGGTGTACTGCAAATGTCATAACTCTCAAACGTGTTGGAAATCCTCAGTCTTATAGAGGAAGGCAGTTAGAGGAAATAAACCAGATATCCTGATGGCATATGAAGTTCTTAACACACTCAGAGTGTTCATTTTACCCCACTCTCAGTTTCAGAGGAGCATTTTGTTCTTCCACTTGGTTAAACAAACAATTTTTATGTATTTATTAGTAAGCTTCCCTGTGTTGTTTACCTTTGCATCACCTGAAGGGCTCGCACACTGTAGTTACACATTACCTCTTCCAGTGAGAATTCCTTGCCTGCGTTATTTTGCTGAGGGTTTGTTGGTGCCTGGTTCAGAGATGCCAAGATCAACACCCAGGCAGACACCCAGGAAACTGCAGCGAGTCACAAGCTGGCTTCAGAGGGCAGTCGCCCCTGTTACCTCAACCAGAACTTCACAATTTCCTATTGAGGATCCTTTTCAGAGCGCATTGACAGGAGTGGCAGACAGGGTAATGAAAGACAAATTCCATAACGCAAAAGGCAGAGGCGCTGACAATGAGATCAGAGAGCTGACCCCTGACCCAGTCAGCGTTTTCTTTTCTCTCCCTCTCCTTCCCTCTCTCTTTCTCAGTTTACTGTTTCAGGTTTGCTTATTATAGGGAGCAGTTTCAATTGTGACCCTGAGCCCATTATTGCTTTGGCTTTTCCCCTCCCCTCCAACAATTGTTTGGAAAATGGCCCCAACAATGTGGAAAAGATGCTGATAAGTAGAGAAAAGAGAGGTTAATGAGAAAAGCTCAGAGCTGCTTGCAGTATATTGAAGGGAATGAAAGGAAGAGTAGCATTTTCAGTGCTGGTGCTAACAAGAAAGATTAGTGCAAGTCTTCTTTGTACATTTATTTAAGTGTGTAGGGGCTGTGTGGGTGTGTGTGATGAAGTCTGCCACTTTCTGTCAGCCACTTTCACCGGGAAGATCAGACAAGTGCTGTCATTTCATTTCCTTTAGTTATTAGAGGTTTTGAGCTGCAACACCAAAATATGAAATACATATTTTACACCGCTTTTCAGCCTTGTCCTGCAGACACTCATTCATTACATAAAACAAGTCACGGTCAGTGTTGTCACTGATTTAACTCACAGAAAGTGAAAAATATGAAAAAATGAAACCATTCCTAGGTTGACCCTAGGAATGGCAAAAATGGCATTCTACTAAACCTAACATTTCATTTCTGAGGCACCTACCTTCTCCAGTCCTATGAGCTTCTAGGACTCACTGTCTCATCACCAGCTGTGTTATGACACTGATGCACTTAAAACATGCAACTCTTTTCCCCCTTTGAAGTATTTTACTTGTTTAAAAAAAAAAAAAAAAAAAGATATTTGAGTAAGGACAGTCAAAATGGAGAAGCGTCCCAGCCAATTCCAGGTAATGAAAATCTTAAAATAATCTTTCAAGAATTTCCCTCCTTTTGCCATCTCCAGAAGGTTTTTCTACTTTTGGGATCCTCTTCACATCCTCTGTGAGATGTCACTGCATACCAATTTTCAATTAGTGAACTAATGTTCAGCTAGTTACATCTTCACTCAAAAATTCACAATATGCAAATAGTGAGGTGGTCCTTTTTGTATTAAAGATGCTGCTGATGGCTTCCTAAGTGGAATTAATTGAGAAACTGACTTAGACAGAAACTAGAATGGATTCTTGTTTGATTAGTACAATGAAGACCACATCAGCCAAAGATTTTCAATTGTGAAAAAATTGCTTCTGCTTGTGGACATGAAGAATAGCCCTAGAAATTAAAATAATAACAATAATAAAATGTACACAATTAGATGTATTGGTATTTACTCATCAGGAATATGGAGCTTTAATATCCTCAAAGTACAAGTTATCTGTTTCCAGACAGGAAGAAACAAGAAGAACAAAAAAAATCCAATGGAGCAATGCTAAGAATGTTCCCCACCATTTTTATTTTTATTTTTTCCAGGATAGCACATTGCAAGGGTTTGGATGCTAGATGAAGTTTGTACTGATGAGATATATCTCTTTTGTATGAAAAATAAAAATGGAAAAACACTGTCTTTTTTTGAAGATACTCCCTGCCAAGACTGGCCTGGAATAATGCAGACATTAAGACAGGCCACAGTAGCTTCTATATTCAGAACAGTAATTTACCTGTAGACAAACAAGTTCAGAGTCTCATTATTTTGCCTGCTATCTATCTACCTATACATAAAAATATGATCCATCTCCTAGAAATATATAATGCAAAAAATGGAAAATTTGTTTCCTAAAATATGTTACTTGTTCTGTTGAAAAGTTTTAACTAAATCACTCCAAACCTGCTGGTAGTACCGCAATGCTTACTAGGAAGATTTAGTTATTTATAAAAAATTTATTATACTGCCTCATTGAGATTACATGGATGAAGCTTGAAGAGTCATCTTAATCTGACCTTCCTTTGTCTTTTTCTCTACCTTGCTTTTTCTCTACCTTATTAGTAGAAATAAATTGGATATGGAAAATACTCCTTCTTAAGGAAACATATCCCTTTGAGAGTAATTTTTTTCTCTGGTCAATAGATACTTTTGTTTCTCTTACAGGACATTTATCAGGTTCAAGTGTGTTTTGCCTCTTTTGCAAAGGACCACAAATCAAATCAAATATCACTACATACCTAGGGATTGCCAGTGCCTCATGCTGAACCTTATTATTGGTACTCTGTCTTAAACTGTCCTCTCCCATGCTAAAGTAACCCTATTAGTATAGTGTTTTAAAGCAGGACATTGGATAACGGAATAAAGATGGAACTTTTAAATTATTAATACCAAAAAAGTCTCCAATATTATATCATTTCAACAAAGAAAGTAATTTTCTCTGGTGAAATGGGCATTAATTGAAAGGTTGACCTTCATTCAGCACAACTTAGACAAGATCAGCAGGATGGAGGCACTGGCGGGCTACAGATCTCCAGAGGGCCTCCAGCTTCTTGTTGTGATGCTTTGGATGAGGCTTTGCATTCTGCCTCACTTCAGGGACTTGTTAAACTGCTGAAATTTGTGAAGTGAGGAAAAGAGCACTATTTGTACACAGGCTTCTGGCATGTTTCAAAATAGGAGTCCAGCAGGGTCATACCTTTCAGCATCGACCTGTGAGCTCGCTTGCCTTGCATTCCCACAGCATCAGTCAGAGTGGGAAGCCATGTGAGGGTAGCAGGACAGTCCTATCTGAGACCCTATGGCACATACATTTGGATTTTCTATTGATTCAATTTCATCAAATTGAGCAGATAACTTTGTCTAGTGTTTATCACAGGTATTGACAAGCACCTATGGATTTATAATCCAGGAAAAATAATACTTCCCTAAACATGTTTTACCATAGAAAACACATGTTCCAAATCCTAATCTTGAAACTTGATTTTTTTTTTTTTTCTAAAGAAAAAATAAAATATGTGCAAGACTTTATTCTAGTTTAAGTGTGGTGAAAATAGAAATTGAATGAATTTTTTTATTGATACATTTTTTGAATAATTCTTTCTGTCGTTTGTTGGGTAAACAGGTTTTTCCGTACCTGTTTTATTATCAACCAGTGGATAATTCACATATATGAAATCTGATTATATCAGGGTCATACCTAAAGAATCATTTTCTGACTCTACGCCTCTTGAGAAGATGTCAACTGAGGAAATAGCAGATCTCCACCTGAGTGATGAAACTGCCACTGCTGCTATACCATATTACAAGGAAACAGAATCACAGAATCACAGAATCACAGAATTATCAAGGTTGGAAAAGACCTAGAAGATCATCTAGTCCAACGATTACCAATACTTCCCAGCTAAATCATATCCCTCAACGCAACATCCAAACGTTTCCTGAACACTCCCATGGTCCGTGACTCCACCACCTCCCGAGGCAGTGCATTCCAATGCCTGACTACCCTTTCTGAGAAGTAATACTTCCTAATGTCCAGCCTGAACCTCCCCTGGAACAGCTTGAAACCATTAGTGTTACTTTTCTGCTAGAAGCAAATTATGGTTTGCAAAATTTGAGCAAGAAAGAATGAATACGTGATGTTCAGTGTGGTAAAATATGTTCAAACAGCCCAATAGAGGAAAACTGTAAAAAGCTGTGCTCCAAAATATCAGTGGTAAATGCAACTTGTATTAGGTCAGTGACATCCTAGTCTGCGTCAGAAGTAGTGTGGCCAGCAGAAATGCAGAAGTGATTATCCCTCTGCTACACAGCACTTGTGAGACTGCACCTCAAGTATAATGTTCAGTTTGGGTTCCTCACTACAGGAAGGATATTGAGTTTCCCACAAACATTTGAAGAGGAGAGAACAAAGGTGGTGAAGGAACTAGAAACTAAGATATAAGAGAAGTGAGCGAAGGAACTGGGTCTGTTTGGTCTGGAGAAAAGGAGGTTGAGAAGACACCTCATCGCTCTGAAAATACAAAGAAAGTTACAGTGAGGTGGGTGTCTGTCCCTTTTCTCAGGCGACAGGATGTGAGAAAATGGCCTGAGGAGGTTTAGATTTGATATCAGGAAGAATTTTTTCATGGAAAGTGTGGTCAGGCATTGGAACAGACTGCTCCTGTCATGAAGTTGCGGTTCCTGGAGATATTTAAGGCATTTGTGGACATAATGCTTAGGGACGTGTTTTAGTGGTAGCCTAGCAATGTTAGCTGGGTGGTTGGGCCTGATGATCTTGAAGTTCTTTTCCAACATAAATGATTTTGTGATTCCATGATTCATTCTCTGGTTTTGAAAACATTATATATATTTAGCATAATTTATTTCAATAAGACAAGCAACAGGTCCACATATCTGCTTGCAGAAGACCTTTCTTTTCTGTGCTTTCAAGAACATATAGAGATACTCCTTGTGCAAAACCACAGGATAAAAACTCAGCAGTAAGGGGAAACATTGCAGGTGGTTGGGTGAACCTAACTTTCAGAGCTTCTGTCATCACTGCAAGCTAACACTTTGGTTTAATGCTGAAAAATGTGAATTTGTTTATGAACCTGTTACTTTGCACAAACGCTGTCAAAAAGTTTGTTACTTGCTTCTTTCTTCTCTGGCCAAATCACAACATAAAATAAAATAAAATAAAATAAAATAAAATAAAATAAAATAAAATAAAATAACTTGGCAAAATGATTAGAAAACTTTGTTTAATCCAGATAAAAAATACGCATGCAAGTGTAAAAAAGCTGTACTGTTGATTATTTGGGGACAGATTTATTACCATTGATAAAAGTCTGGAATTCAAGATGATAGTGTTTACAAAATGTCAGACAATCTCCATTGCGTATTAATTAGAAAAAGGATTAGTGCCAATATTCTTGAAACACACTGTGGTCAAGATGAGAGAATTGGGTAAACTGTTTTTTCTGATGTTCTGTCTCAGCTAGTTTATGACATGGCATCATAATACAAGTGGGAATGAAAAAAAGCTAATTTCCAAACCTGAAGAAAAATGGTGCAATTCATGAATTAAAACTGTGGGGAAAAGGGATAGTTCAGACTTTTGTGCAATATGTGGAAATCATATATTCAGTGATAGGTACTTGTTGGAACATATGTATACTTTTTTGGTGGACCGGTAGACTTTGTTTCCATTGTTTTTACTGACTAGAAACTGCTTTGTAAAGTCAAATGAAACTAATGCTTCTCACATTAGCTGGAAAAGTGGAAGTGAGTGAAAATGGTAGATAAAGTACTGTGGTTTAAATTTCTCTGTACTGATTTAAGTACAGAGACTTTTTAGAAATACAATTTACCGAGCAACTCATTTATATTTTTAGTGCTCTTTTGTAGTGCAGAATTAGGATGGAGTGCAGATGAGGTTGGACAGTTCACATAATGAAACAATGTAATAGAAAAGAAAAAATATAAAATAAGCCTGTGCTGCTGTGACTGACCTCACAATGGAGAAGGCAAACTGCATTCCTCTTCTGAGGGAACTACAACAAAATCCAGTGCTTCAGTAACCTTTCTGATGGAGTGAGATGTGTAACCTGCTATTCTTCTTTTGAAGGCAGTGCATCCTCCTGTTTACTATTTTGGGTGTTATATAGACAAAAGCAAGGCAGTAACTTACTGTTTCACCTTGCCTCCGTATTTCAATTTTATTCTTTCTCCTATACCTCCTGTATCTATACCTCCTATATCTCCTATACAGATTTGTTCTACTGACAACACCCTTTCTGAGTTTTTGTTCTAATGCTTTACTGTGGACCCACGTGATCATTCCTACATTCTTCTTAGAAATGATTCTATGGAAGGGAAGACCAGAAGCTTTATTCCTTTTCCTTCTAGTACAGCCTTGACAGACAGGGTGGTTAGGTGTTGGAAGAGGCTGCCCAGGGAATTGGTGGAGTTACCATCCTTGGAAGTATTTAAGAGCTTTGTGGATGTGGCACTAAGAAACATAGTTCAGTGGTAGACTTGTTAGTATTAGATGATGGTTGGACTGGATGATCTTAAGGATCAATTCCAACCTAAATGATTCTACGGTTCTGTGATTCTATCTGTCTTTGTATAGCTTGTGAACTTTTAAAATAAAATAAGACTGCCTTCAGTTCTGTACAGTTCATACCACAGGTGAGGTTTTAGTTTTTGCTGGCTTATAAGCAGTATAGAAATGATTTAGTACTAGTATGATTAGTATGATCTAGCGATAGCATGAGTTTAGTAATAACTGTAAACACAAAATAGAACTGTGTACAGTTCTGAACAGAATCATGAACGTGACTAGTCTTTTCATAACAGCATCAGTTAAGTGGAGATGTGCAGGTCTCACTTCTGTGAATGTGAAAGTGAGATAGATAATATACAATAGATAATATATAATTATCTATATCTTTAAAACATTCACTTTTTTTGGAAGTCTGAGTAAAATTGGTTGAGCAATCCTTGAGTTGTTGTTTCTAAAACATCTCCTTTCCACAACTAGTTAACCTTTTTTACACAATACCATCACAAACGCTCAATGAATTAGGAAATAATTGCTATACTTTGCCAGCACTATTCAGTCAGTTGATCATGGTTATTGAGGTAATTGTGACAGAAAGAAATGAAACCAGATCTAAAGTGTCTAGGCAGTATCTTAGCAGTGTAGAATCAGAACCATAGACTATACCAAGCTGGAAGTAACCTACAAGGAACATCAGTTCCTAATGGAAGATTACATTTTCCCTCTTCTAAGTTCTTTGCTGTCCTCTGCCTTGAGTAGCGCCTCAGGGTGCTTGAGTTTTCCTAAAAACTGTACATGCACAAAACATGGTGCACAAAACTACCCTGGTAAGTCATCAAGAAACCTTGTCAACAGCTCTGTGGAAAAATAGTTCATATTACTTTTATTGTAATATTACCATGTTATCATATTACAGTAATGACTTCTAGTCTCAATTAATTTTTTCTCTTGGCAATAAACATTTAGGATTGGTAAGAAGTAATAAGATAACTGCACTTAGTTGTTGTGGTTGTTGGATTTTTAAAATTAATTTCTCCCACAGCAAACCAATTCTTTCACTCTCCTATATGTGTCTACAAGCCAGAAATAAAAATGTGCCTTTTCCCATCAGGGAATTGAAAAGACGTTTGTCATAATACTGTATGCAAACACAGCTTAAAAGAGCCTGATAATGTGAATAAAGCTTGCACAAATGTGAACTTACTGGCAATTTAACAGGATTATGCATTTGTGCAACTATTCCTTCACATGAACAAGACCTGCACAGTGAGCCCCAAAGTCATAGAGAACATTTAATGAGATAAGTTAATGATTTTTCTTTAACCTATCAGGACAATCAGGGACAGATACTATGTGAGAAACCATGAAAATCTTCCTGTCTCTTCCTGTGGCCTTTTGCTTCCCTGTAGACTCTGTGTGCTGTCAGCTTTGAGCTGATTCATGTGGTTTTCGACTGTGAGGAAGGAGATGCAGGATATCAGCCAGCTGTAAAGATAGCTATGCAGTCCTTTCACAGGCTGTGCTTCTGATTGCAGAAAAATATGGCCAACAAAATAGAAAGAGCCCAGCTCTCCTGGTATTACTACTCACCAAGCCTCAGACTTAGTGCAGGAGCAACCATTCAAGTGGGCCTATGAAGCATTTATTTCATCTGAAATTATTCATTTATTTATTATTTTAATCTTCAACTGCCCAGCTACATCTCTAAGCCTTTGCCTTCAGCTCTGTAGTTCTGCTTTACTGCGTTTTTGCTAAACTTCTACAAAACTACCATTAGATAACCAAGATACCAAATTTAGGTAAACGTGTCAATTATTTATCTTAACTTGAAGTTAGCTTGTGAGGCTGTTATTCATTTACTAAATCATCAAATGGTTTTTGGCCTTCAGCTATGCCAAGCCTTGGGTGTACTTCCTAGCATTTAAAGACTCCTAATTAAAAAATAAGTGAATAAAGAAGAAAAATAAAAGATGATTATTACAGCACATCAGGACTTTTTTCCTAATCAGCTAATGATTCTTCTGACCAAGTTTAAGAAGGAAAACCCTAAATTATAATTTTCAAGCAGTGTCTCCTTTCGGCTTTCTTTTTTTTTTTTTTCTTTCTTTTTTTTTCCCCATGACCTTTTGAAGATTCAAGAGGAAAGATGTGCATTTAACCTGTGGTTCTTCCCTGTTCCACAATATGCTTTATAAATCTCAGTCTCTCATACTGTGTTCCCTACTGTATAGAATAAAGTGGAAATTTACTTCTGTGGAGGTCATTACCAAGATTTATTGATCTGAAAGGATAATATTTTCTTATTCCACTTTGGAATAATATATTCTCTTTTCTTCTTCTTTTTCTTTTCTTTCTTTCTTTTTTTTTTTCTTTTTTTTTTTTCTTTTTTTTTTTTAAGTTCACAGAAAATGGCTGTATTTGTTTCCATGTTGTAGTTCAAAGCCTCTTTTTTTAAAATTTTAGTAAGGACACTTCTCTGCAGGCTTTCCCTTAGGCTTGAAGTGGGTTTGTTGTTCCTGAAATTTCTTCAGCAGTTCTTTTTAATATCATGCCAGCTTGGAATTGAATTGCTTTTCACCTCTGGCTTCTGTGACATGAAAAATATACATTTCTGTGTTCTGAAAATAAGAAGGAGTTACTATTTTGACATCTAATGAGTCTAGACCTACCAGTTAGGCAGACACAGATCTTTACATCAGTGATTTTTTAGCATGTCTTTTAAAAACTATTTTTTTATGTTTCCTACTGATGTAATTAAATATACTTCAGAAAAACCTTATTTTCTCAAATTTTGTGCTGCTTTTCTTTTTTCATTCATAGAACGTACGTTTTTCAGAGATCTGCATGAAACAACTAATTTTTTTTTAATATGTCATCCCATTTGTGAAATATTTGTTAAGAGTTAAATCTCAACAATTGATTTTTCCTTTAAATACCTAAACTAAAACTAGATTTCTATACTTATATTATTAAATAGCAAAAAGCAGCATGCCTGTTGTTTCTGGAAAATTGATAGTCATTCTCTTTTGTTGAAAAACATTGTCAGACTGCCATTTGTAACTTCTTTGGGAATTCATATTGATCATAACTATAGTATGTTCTTTTTTCTAACAAGCTAGAGTGCGACTGCTTAACTGGGTTGTCAAAAGATGTTTTTGGCTATTTCATAACTTAATGAGATTTGCAAGCACTGTTAATCTGCTCCACTGATACGTGTTCCTGTGCCCTTGCTACTGGTTTCCTAATATAAATAACCTTTTGTCTTAAAAGACACATGGAAATAACGTTTTTCACATTGCATTCATTTTTTGTGCATATAAATTTTGTTTTTTAGGCTGGAGATGTGCAACTTGAGTGGACTCTGGAGTATAGAGATCATTTGAATTTGAGGGGGCTTTGTACAGAGGTCCATCCCCATGGATCTGATAAGATGCAGCACACAGAAGAACTGCTATGGCCATATTGAGCCACACTGAAATGATTACTTTGAGTTGCTCTGCTTGCAAATTTATTTCATTTAATTCAGCTGGCTTCACTTATAAATCTAAAGAGACATAAAATCTTTGTCACTACAAATCAAATTATTCCAATCTTAGAAATGAAATGTTGTTTTGACTTTAAAAATATAGGCAAAGTTCTGTTTTCTGGAAGCCGGTTTTTAATACACACTAGTTAAAGTAATGAATGGTGAGAGGATTCTATGATTCATAAACTAACCCATCTCCTTGTTAAATTAATTGCTTACAGAAGTAAAGCAACTGTATTTTGCCTTCTAGCCATGCATATGGAGACTGATTCCTTTAATAAACTCATTTCCTGTGACCTGCTACTTCTTAAATATTCAGTACAGGTTGCTATCTCATACCCTTTAATGTCACTTAGTCTTACTTGGTGCTAGTGGGTTTTAAGCTGGGGTTTTATAGTGTATGGCTTGGTTTTAACCACAGAGCCTTTAAACAAAATGTGGTCATTATGGCCTTTAAAGACACTTGATTTCTCAAGGAGCCTGTTTGTCCAGTTAGTTTCTCATTTTGTTTTCATCTTCCCACTTCAGTTCTGCTACAGATATCTTCTGCCCTGCATGTCCTTTTTTAGTATCATACATAAGGCCAGATAACAGCCAAGTTGTTCATGACAGGAGAAAAAATCTGATTTTTAGTCTTCAAGGTATGTTATTATCCAGTTCCTCAGAAACTACAGTCAGGAATGCAACATGAGTCTTCTCTCTTATCTATTTTTATAGATCAGAATTATGTAAGTTCTATGGGGTTCAACCAACTGTTCACCTAGCCCAGTATGACACCTCCAGTAGTGCTGACACAAGAAACTCTGGGGAGCATATAAGCCTGATTCATTGCGCATTTCCCTTGCTCCAAATTCCCCATACCCACAATACTAAGTTAGTACTGGTTGATAAATGACTTTATATTTCTCTAGTATTCAAGAATATATGTTTTTTTGTTGTTTTGTTGTTGTTGTTGTTGTTTTCTGAATGTCTCTCTTGTCTGTTGATAGCAGTGATCTTCATTAACATTGCTTTGCAAATGTTTATTTTTCTTTGCCTTTTGTTGTTGTTGTTGTTGTTTCCTGTAGAAATTCTTCCAGTCTGAGCAATTAACAAGCATGAACCAATTATTTCCTATCTCCAGAATTCCATTTAATTTGATAAATTTTGGACTTCCAATAGCATTCCACCAGAACGCAAAATATTAGGGCACATTGATAGCAAAGTACTTACCCAGTAACTCCTTTGCTGAGAAACTGCCTCAGAATCTGTTTGGCGGTGATACTAGTCATTTTCTTTGCATTTACGCTACAGCTCTTGTACAGCTCTCGTAGCATCATTCTTCAGAGTTGACTGCTATTCACAGTTACAGCAGTTTCAGTCCTTGCACCTATTCAGACTTACTTGATATAATAGTCTGGATTGCCTCTTCCCTGAGCTTTTCTACAGTGGGAAAACCACACATAATTTGATGACCAGGTTCATTTTATATTAGAACATCTCTGTGACCAGGGAGAATTTCATTCATACATATTATCCATCAGCACTCACCACATGACATGGAAGAGATACTACATAGCTAAGTAAGGCATTCATCTTTCTTAGTCTACAAAATTTCATTTGGCATCATGGAAAACAATTTTGTCTTGACTATTCTAAGGTGGTGTGTCCTCAATCACTATCAATGTTATGAGTGATGACCTTTCTTTTCATTGTTTTTGTTTTCAGAGCCATATTAAATGACTTTAATTTGTGCAGATCCTCAGAATATATAAGATTTCCCTTACCATTAGTGGAACAAGATAGACTTGATCCAAAAATGTGCATCAGATTTACTCTCTGATTTTTTATTTTTTTTTTCAAGCTCTTCAAGCAACACATGCTTTCCTCCATAGGCAATCTCACATGTCTTCTGTCAGCCTGAGCCTCAGAGTTTATAACTTTTATTATTGTTTTCATATCAGAGAAAGACTGTTTCCATTTTATCCCTACTAATTTCTCTATCCAAATGCAAACACACTCCCTCTCTATACATGGCATTGTTTCTCCTGGAGTGGGCATAAAGCCCACTTCAAACTGGTGCAGAAGAAAATAAAGCTATTTCTCTTACAGTCTTGAATGATTCTCCTCCTTCACACGTATTTACGATGGAAGCACCTATATCTAAGATGATAGAAATCAAAGGTTTTGAATCTTTGTCATCTCTGTCAATGATAAAGTAGGAAAAATGAGAAGAGTCTAGTTGTTAATCACAAATTTAAATGTAAGTATATGTTCTTTGCTCTTGTAGGAACTAAGTTGCTTTCAGTCATTTAAACAGTAAGAAGCATTTGAATGCACCCCTCTGTTGCAAAACTCCCTGTCACAGAAAAACTGAGCTTCTGCCAACTGCTTTTTCTAATGTCTCACAACTTCTCCAAAGGGAGGACTAGATAATATAGCTTTAGAGAACTATTACTTTAGAGGTAAAGTCTCCTCTGAATAGAAATCACAATACATTAGATAGCCTCAAAAAAAGTAGTTTCTTTTAGCAAACTTAAAGGCTGAACCTATAGTCATAGCCTACAAATATGCTAGACATTACAGTTATTAATATTGCATTATTGTTCTGAATTCTCAAAAATAACATACAAGAAGAGGTTACAAAGTGGAAGTAATGACTATGTGAGGAGGCACTTGGATATTCGGAAGATCCAGGGTTAAGCTGTGAAACTATATAATAATATGTAATACTTCAATCACATCAAATAGTCATGGACAAAAAATAACTTTATTCGTGATTGTGACACTTGTATACTCATATAAATGTGCAAAATTTCTACGGAAAGTCACATAAAATTCAGACTTTGAAAGGAACAGACTTGGACTGATCACATTGTTGTGATCTACCCATTGGTTGGCTCTAACCATTTTCCTGAATCTTGTAGAAAGCCAGAAAATCAGTATATTAACTTACACGCAGCTATACTATTTCCATGTTTCGGGAACTAAAAAGGAGCAATGTTATTTTCTTCTACATTCCCAGCATTCTCTTCATATAACATTAAGTTGTTAATGTTATTCTCTTACACTTCTTCAGTACCACTGTTACGTAATGAGGAGTACAGTATTTTACAATGTGTAATGTTGACAGTTTTCAAAACATTATTATCTTTGAATAAGAAAAGGTCATTCTTTATAAGGTTTTGAATGTTATGATAGAAATCAATATAGTGAAGGTCAAGCTATCCACCAAACTTTTTTTTCAATGTTTTATTTATTGGTTTTTGCTTTACAAATCACACATGTGGGATTCACCAAATTTTAATCCCTTGCTTTCTCCTTCTGGAAGCCAAAGAATTCCTCAGTTAAAAAAGAATTCAAATAAAATTTTAAATGCATTATGAGAGGTGACCATTAATTCTATTTGGAGACTGAATCTTTCAAATGTATTTCCTTAATTTGACTCATTCTTTTCTGAATGTTATTGTATGAAATGAAATGTACAATGAACATTGAGGCCAATAACTGACACATTTTAAAGATGGAATTATTTAATTTCATTAGTTCATTCTTAGACTACATTTTTCAAAATACCCTTTTTTAAGAGTTTAAACATTTTGTCAAATATTGCAAAATTTTACATCAAGTGTTTATTCATAAATTTTTGAATTTAATGATAGTTGTAACTGCAGTTGCTAGGAAATAATTTTGTGTTTTGTGCAAGTACTTTAAAATACATCCATGGCTTTTGAAACTAATTAGTACATTTAGTGAACAACCATATTACAAAGGATTTTAATTGAGTTTATATATTAATAGTACAGGTGAAAATGGTTGTAAAGTGAATGTGTTATACTATCACTGAAATATGGTAGTTTTGTGTTAATTATTTAAAATTTTTAGTTATAGGTTTTTTGGGGTCATTTATTTTTTCTCTCTTTTTTTTTTTTTTCAATTAGAGAAATAGTGTTTTTTAAACAAGTGAATTTGTTTCAAAACCTTAAGTAGAGTTTTTGACTTTATTTTATTAACCACATGGGTTCTGAATGTCCACCTTACCACTACAGCTTTTTTTCTGTTGCTGGGTTAAGGTGACTTCTGTAGAATTTAAAGTAAAGGTAAAAAAAATAGTCTGTAGATAATAGATTATTAGACAGGAATACATTACAGCAATATCTTTGCTGATAATCTCATGCAACAGTGCAGGAATCTTAGGTGATCCTGAGAGCAGCTCATCAAGCCTGAATTGTGCTATGAAAACAAAGTCCATTTGATGAAAGTTCTCAGAGATCTGTCATTGCTGAACATTAATTTTCACAAGTTATTGTCAGGAATCTCAGGAATTATGCTACATCTTTTCTATTCAAAACATAGAGAAATTACAATTAAAATTAAGAGAACATAGTATGGAGGAATGTTGGTTGTTGGGTTTTTGTTGTTGTTGCTGTTGTTTTTTTAAAGAATTTCAGTTACTTGTCTCTTTTGAGAGAGAAAATTAATTCTGATAGTTAATGCATATGTGTATGAAGAATACATACAAAAGAGAGAAAGCTGAGGGAGAAACAGAAAGTGGAGTGAATCTGAAAAAAATGTAGGTTTGTTTCAGTCTTATGAGAAGGTACATTGCGTCAGGATTGCCATATAGCTTTCTCTGTTAAAAATGTGTTTTCTTTTAAAACATCGCTTGTTAAGAAGTGTAGAACCAAGATGTTTAGGAAAAAAGAATTCATATAGCCACAACCCTATGTATCTGGAGAAAAAAGAAGTGTGAAAATATATTTTCTTATGACAAAACTTGTTTTATATAAAACTTGACAGGCTGAGAAATTAATAGCAGCAGCTGAAACCAAGAGAAACAAATCAGTGCTAATGCTAGAGTTGCTGAAAGTATGTCTGTTTACTTTGAGCACCTCTAAAATTATCATATGGAGTATGTTCAATTTAGGCCAGCTCTACTGAAACAACTTGTTTACTCCTGAGGTTCCTACTTAAAAGTACAGTGAAATTAAGACTACTCGCAAATTTCTGCTTTCTCATTTTAATTTGCTTAAATAAAGTGTATCATTTCTGCCTGGGTTCATGTTAAGATAGCTTTTGTACAATGTGATGTCCTCAGTAAGACATTCTTGAGAATTATCATAAAGAAACTATGTCTGTGAGGAAATGTAAAAAAGATAGAATGAGGGCTCCTAGGAGTTCTTATAAGGAGTTTATAATTAATATGAATGTTTGAAAAAAAGTTATTTCCATACTTAACAGTAGAGATGTTTACTACCAACAGCTGGAAGTTTCAACAGCAGTTGTAAGATATAAATATATTGAATATGGTAGGGGTTCAGAAGGAATTTATTTTCTCGTAAGTAATTTTTGTTTAAGTAAAAATTATTTTGTAATAAGCCTATTAAAGCTCCTTATTTGAAGCGTCTCATAGCTATACTATGAATGTCAGAAAGGTTTCATACAAGGCAAAAATCTGTGAGGTGAACATTGTTTTCCTTACTTCCTTCTGGACTTCAAAGGAGGTACTGGAGAAAGAAAAAGGAACTACTGTATTTCTGTCACTAATGAAAGTACAACTGGATACACAGAAAAGAGAAAATAAGTATATTTAATATAATTATGGTATTATTGTCTGAGTGATTATTGACAGTAAGTAAACATAGAAGAGCAGTATCATGGCCACAAGTGAACATCTATGAGCTGTATCACATGCATAGCATTTGGATTCTTAGGGTTTTTCTTGTCTAAACATTTTCTACTGCTTAGGTAAATGAATGCTTTCAGCACAAGCAACATTGTGATTTAAAGCAAAGTATCATATTAACTATATTTTATGATAGTCACTCAACAATGCTTTCTGCCAGTTGAGAAACTAGTTGCCTTCTTCATGTACTGCAACTGTTAGATTAACAGAAGTGCAATAAAGATCATAATTATAAAAACTGCTTAAATAACTGCTATTATGGCTTATCACCTTTTCGGTACATTAATGTTATTTAGAACGTTGGAATTTCTCTTTGAAATCCAAAAATTTAAATAACTTCTGAAACTTTAATTTTGTTTCTTGATTTTATAACAGTCAAGACTAGTTCCTGTAAACAATGCTCTTGTTAATAACATCCAAATATTCTGACCCTTGCTATTTTGTAGTGCCCATGGACTTAATGGATGTAATTGGAAGACCAGAAGCATTTATGATCACTGGGAACAGCTGTGCTATCCAATCTTTCATTTTCTTTTGTTGTTTCATGCTTTCAAGTATTACAAGTATTTGTGTATCGAGATATTTAAAACTGCATCATAGGGATTTGAAGTTTAAGTAAAAGTCGGAGAACTGTTTCCTCATGCAAAGTTACCTAGAGACACCCATTTGCTTCTTAAAATTATCCTGAAATTCATTTCTGGTATAACTTTAAAAAATACTCTTACATCCTACCCCAGCTGATTATGAATAAACAGAATATGTATATACATGCATATAATGAAAAAAATAGTGAAGTAGTGTCGGCAAGATTACATCATGTCTATGATTAACAGGAACCAGAGCTCTAGGTTCCCTCTGCAAAGTTTGTGGGAGGAATTTGAAGGCGAAGAGGTCAAAAGAAATATTTGGAATTGAACATGAAAAAGAAAGGTCTAAGAGAAGACATAAATATTCTGAAAAGTTCTTGAAAGAGTTCTTTAGCAAATGCTCACTGATGTTATTTTGATCTCTCACTGTATAGAGAAGAAATGAGGAATGGTAACAATGAAATTCCTATCTTTTTTTTTTTATTATTATTATTATTTATTTATTTATTTATTTTAAGAATCCGCTAATTGTCTATCACAAAACAAATTTTTTTTTTTTTTTTGCTTGATTATTTTCATAAAGTTGTTCAAAAAGCTACTGGTATGACAGATTTGCAATTGAAGTCTTCCAGACATTTATCTATTCCACGTGATGTTTCCAGAACTACCTCTTTAAGAGCCTTTGCTGCACCTAGTAATGGAGTAGTTCTGTGGTGGCAATATGTTTTTTTTTTTCTTCTTACTTCTTTAAATGTTGTCTTAAACTTGTCAAGCTTTCACCTGAAGAAAATGTGCAACGTTGTCTTTCTATATGTTTTCTTTCTGCTTCTTTTTATTCTTCCAATTTCTTAGAACAGCTAAGGACAGAAATTTTGCTTCCTAAATGCCAAATTGATACATATGAAAGAGGGTGTAGTCAATACATACAATAGTTCTTTCCAATAGTGAAAGAATATATGACTTGATACAAATTAGCAATTTTTTGCTTGTTTATAATTTCTCCATTTAATCTTCTGGTTCAGATATTACTTTTCAATTCAAACATGCCATTCTAATTGCAAATTTAAAGCCAGCACAATGCATTTAGTTTAAGACAAAAATTTCACGTGACCTTTGATAAACAGTAAAATGATCTGTACCCACAGTTCAAGAACTAAGAATTTAATAAAAAGAAAGGGAAATGAATATTGTTTTTTCTTGGAATATGTCAACAGGGCACAAGTTTCCTGTTATTTTAAAAATTATGTAGATATTATTGTAGAATTGTTTACTTTATCAAATGCAGCTATCATTTTCATCCTTTCACTCTTAGAAATCATTCATTAATCCCAAATGCTTATTCGCATTAGAATGAGCATAGTAAGAACCTTATTCTCCAATTGCTTTGTTTCTACTCCTTTGCAAACTTTACCAAGGTAGTTTTGTCTTTGTGATTGTCTTTTTAATTTTATTTTAGTGATCCGCAGGGAATGGACCTAGAATTGTGATAAAAATTACTCATGCAATATACATCATCAAAATTAATCCCTGTTCCAGAAACAGAAGTAGAAACGAACTATGAGGAAGCATGAGGAAATGAGCTCCTTGTGACTCCATTACACAAGGCAGCGTCATGATGTATGCAAGCCACATTAAGGAAAGAAGGAATGGTGAAGGATAGCTGCAGTCACTGGAAGCAGTGCAGATGTGTGCTGCCTCTTAGAGACTGGGAGATGGTGACTGGTTTCAGTGCTACACAGTATCATTGAAATAAATGCTATTTTTTACTTTCAGACTTTTTCTCTGATATATTCTTAGTGCTACTTTGATGTAAACAACAGATTTTGTCTATTCCATCATCAGCATTGCTAAAGAAATTGTTCTGTATTGCAAGGCTGAGTGTAAGTCTCTACATAGGCGTACTACCTGTTACTTTAATAGTGAACTATTGATAACAACACTGCCTTGATTTTCCAGTCATCAACCTATTTATCCTTGTAAGGTTGAAGTTAGACTGTTAACTGCATTTTTCAAGGCCATTTATGAGATTACCACTGTTTCACCTACTCACTTTAAAATAGCGACAGATGTAGTTTATGAGGATTGGTCAGTTAATTCCCTAGGTGCTTAACATGTTTATTCCGTTTGGCTTTGGCTATTCTATTCCATTTAGTTTTATAATTCATATTAGCTACCTGAAAAACAAACAAACAAAATATAACCTCTGAGTTCCTAGTATAATCAAGTATTCTTGTTTTAAAGTAAGAGGGAAATCAGAGAGAAAGTCAAAACCAATGATACAGACAACAAAGAGAGTGAAATGGAAGGCTGATGGCAATACAAAAAAACACGTTCAGAATGAGGTCTCAACAACCAGTTTCTAAACTCAGTCAAATTCCATCTTCTCCCCATTATTGTTTCATCTAGCATTGGATGAAAAAACATCCTGTTCCAATTTAAGTGATATCTTCTTAAGGCAAATAATTTTGAATCATGGATCACCGTGACAATATAATAAAGTATAATGCACATTCAAAACAAATGTATTATCAATGTGCATTTTAGAGACTCACACTTTGATGGTTTCAGATGGTTTCTCTGCTGGTGCACTGTCCCTTGTCCATCCACCTTTAAAGACATAGAATGGCAAATGCATGTACTGAGTCTGTGGGGACTCTGGAGTTCTACTTCCATGGATATTCAATAGGAAGGAGAGGAAGATCAATACAAAATATCTTGAACTAGAGCAGATCTCCACCTCTAACATCCCCTTTCATGGTTCAGCATTTATCAGGATAATTAATCTATCTACTTTTTTTTCTTTTCTTCAAACTTTCTCTCTCCTCCATGTTATGGATTGCTTTCGAGCACCTACTTATAACGTGTAGGAAGAAATACTGTTTTATCAGGGAAAAGAAAGGGAAGCTGGGAGGAATTCAATCTGCCTGACATATGCTGAGCTTACTCAGGCTGTCAGTACTGAAATGGCCTTGGGATTTCTAAAAATTATAGATGACAATTTCTTAACTTAGTGAGTGTTTCATCTTGCACAGAGGAATTCAGTCTTATGCCTCCTCTTGACAGATAAAGAGGATCTGATCACAGACCTAAAAATTAGTAGTTTCCTAGGTGAAAATAATTACAACTTGATTTGAAAAGAAAGAAAATAAAATGAGAGCAATGAATATAAATTAGATCAGTTTTATTATTAGAAAATTAATTTTAAAAGCATAAAAAAATATACAACCAGTAGGTGATTTTTTTTCTTTCAGACTTATAAATTTGGTTTGTAAAAATCAGCATACTCAGTGCTAATCTGGACATGATGAGTGAAGGTGGGTAAGCTCAGTAAACTCCCAGTGCATTCACAGATGCTTGAACACGACTCAGCTTTTAGTAGAAATTGCGTCCCAGATAAATTTTCTTTTCTCAGTATTCTCCCCAGATAAATTTTCTTTTCTCAGTATTCTCCCCTGGTCTTCATAGCTCCCAGTACAGCTCTGGGCATATATATATACATTAATTTTAAAGATACTATAATCTATTTTATATGTTTGTCTTTGCACTGATCTGCTAATACAGTACTTTTTGGTTAAGAAACTGTTGAAGAGCATTCATCACTAACTAAATGTGTCTTTGGAAGAGTACTATTGGGATTAGTTCTGCCCTGTCCTGATGAATTACATTAACTACATAGAAAAGGAAGTGTTACAACTGGTATTGACTGCCAATTGAAAAGCTGAAAATTTACTTACAATGAAGGTATAGCTTACTTAGGCAGTGTACTTGGATTGCTTATAGATTGACCACATTTTGGAGTATATTTTCCAGTATGATGAAAAATGAACTCAAAACACCTAGGAAGAAAGAATGCAGGTCACACTGAATGGTAAGGCCTATCCATGGAGTAACATCTCAGAAAAGAAATTAGGCTTTGGTGGACAATAAAAGACTGATTTTCCACATGGCTGTATAGCTAAAACACATTAATGCAATTCTTTGCTATATAAACATTGAACTCGAAATAATTATGAGTAGGAGAATTTAACTCATTGTTTCATTTTGGTAGTTTGACTACTGCAAGCCTTTATCTACTACCTGCATTCAGCAGAATAAGGATATTGATAAACTGGAAAGACTCCAGAAAGGACTGCGTCATCTCATGAGAATACTTTGAAGACAGAAATATCCTTCCTGCTGAAAGACTCCAGTTGTCATTTTTCTTTATGAAAAATGAAAGTTTAAGAGGTGACATGAGCTAAGCCTCACCCAAATGAAAGAGAAAAAAAAGCAGTAGAGTGATCTGTTTCTTGGTCATAAAACAAGACAAAATTTGACTTGAAATAAGATGGGAACATCTACCTCTGGAGTAACTTATCAGTTCTGTGGTAGATTCTGGAGTATGTTTTCCTAAAGCTTATAAAAAAATTATTGGTGTGGCATGCTGTTGAAATGATGTCTGGTCAATCAAAGTATATGGCTTTACACTTTGCATGCTCATAACACTATAAGACTGGAACTGCCTTCTCTGTGAAGAGAGTGGTAAATCTCTAATACCTTGACAAGTAAAGAAATTTGAAATGATGCTTTCACCTTCCATGAATCCATTAGAGACCAGTATAGATCTTCAAGACAACTGTTGGTTTGAAGGTGTGATAGATGACCACCTGTTTCTTTTTCTGTCTCGTAGAAAGAAAGTGAGGAGAAGAAAGGTCCTTAATAACTCATCTCAAGTCTTGTAAACTGATGGTGTTCCTCTAGTCTTACAGTTGATGCCTTACAGTTTATCTTGAATGAAGAGTGATATGCAAAGACATACGTATAATATCTATGCTGTATCTTGTTCATGGTGATGATTAATTCTGTCTATATCTAGGTTCTGTAACATACAAAATTATGTGGTAGCTTTTGTCTCCTCTTCAGGGCTACTGACAGGAATCAGGTGGGTAGCAGTTCAGAGTGGGGACAAGTGAAACACAAAGTTTCCTAAGAAGGGAAAGCCCAGGGAGAGTAAAAAAGGCCTCTATTTTATGAGCAATGTGAGTGCTGCAAGTTGAAAGGGGAAATGCAAGAGGAAGCATCTATATTCAGGACGGCAGTGACAGCTGGCTGTAAAGTGAAATCATCCTTTCTCTGAGCTGTCTGAAGAGTAGAAGTTTTGGAAGCTGGATTCGAAAGAACTGTGGAAATCAAACATGTAGCCTGAATTAAATCACTATACCAGTCTCTTTCTGAACATCTTTGTGTAAGGGTTCAGAAAGGTGAAGCAAGGCAAAGGAAAAGCAAGGCAAATCTAAGGTAAATTACTGACATCAGTGAAAGAAACTGACAGGGAAAAGCAAAAGAGAAATGGAAATACAATAGAGCATTCACTTCTTAAAGCACAACATGAAAGATTTTTTCTTTTGCTTTTTTTTTTTTTTTTTTTTAATGTTCTAGAGACAGCGTAAAAAATAAAGTTAAAAAGGGGGAGTTTGAATATATAGAAAGATGTTGTTTTTCTTACTGTTTTGCTTTAATCTTACCTGCAGAACGCTTCCTCCACATACATTTTATCAAAGCATGTTTCCAGATACTGATTACCAAAGTAGATATTATCTTCATGGAAGATGCTTTCATATGAGAATACTCGTTGATTATTATTTAAAATTATCATAAAACCTTACAATTAATCTGGAAATTGAGGGAATATTTACATATTTTAAACTGTTTATAGATAGTTTATCTTCTACATTATTTTTTAATGGTCATAGATATTCATATGTAGAAAGATAACACTTTCTATTCTTCTACTGGTGACTAAGTCATGTGGGAAGAGCTCTGAGTGCTTTCAAATAAAAGATAGCACGATTCACCCCCCATGGCAAGAGCTCTGGAGTCACACTATCAGAGTGCTGCTTGTTGGACAACTTGCCTAGAAAAGATGCAAGGTGTGTTAACATGAGCAGACGGCAACACTCATGTAGCTCCATGCTTTTCTTATCACCTTAGCTCATGCATCGCTGTTTTTGGCATCTGCCACATAACTATTCTGGAAAGAGTTAAAATATCATGGACAGTGTGCTTTGATTCAGTATTTAAATTGCAAATACACAAATAAATTTCTGGGTATCATTAGACTTCTTTGTATTTTAGGTATATATGATATTTCTAAAATGTTGGAAGATAACACCAAACATAAAGGTTCAGGAAGAACTATCAGAGTACCTTTCTTTTTCACATACCTGATGAGAAGCTGAATCAATCGTGGGACATGGTACTGGAAAAACAGTCAATTTACAGACCCAGATATAAGCTCGGTTAAGATGTGAAGAGATGTTCAACTGTGCCTAGCATGGTTGGGAGCACACATGTCACACAGGGAAGGATCAGCAGAGCCCTAATCAGTCATTCTGTATAAAGTGAGTCTTCATTTGAAGACGTCTGAATTCATTTTCAGCTGTCCTTGGCCATTTTGAATTATGGAATTGTTATAAAATCGCAGTAGTAGGTTTTTACTATTGCTTTCTAATTTCCTACAGAGATGTTCAAGTAATGGTGCTAGGCAATAAGAAGGGACCAGTGTGACAAAGGACTGAGTGTTGAGAAGAACTCGTCTGTATTGCAGCCTCTCTGGGAGATGACATATCCCCATTACCTCAATGTTAGCCAGGGAGCAATTAAAAGAGTGTGAGATAGTAGCTGCGAATGAGTCCACCAAAGAGTGGAAAAGGGCATGAAGATGACATCTAATTCTATAAGGTACAGTGTGCTTTACAAGGACTCCAGCTCTACAAAAGTAAGATAGCACCAAGTATCCCTTCATATGGGCATTTCTCGTTTCACCTAAATGAAGTTCCACATAATTTGTCCTCTGAATACCAAGACACTTGTTTTTTCCTCAGTAAGAGGAAATTCTCTGCCAACACAAATCATAACCTTGCTTATTTGTATTGAATTAGTACAGTCATTAGGATTTTAACTATTTTTATTTGGTGACAGCTTGCTACTGATACTGCCTTTGGGACAGGCAGCTCTGTCTTTTATGTGGCTTTTCTTATCATTGACACAAGAAAATGACTGATTGGTTTTGGCCTTTGCTTGAAACCCCTTTTCGTGACTTACTTGAGCACATATCCTGTAGCAAATAGATATTGCTGCTGTGCACTGCCGTCTTCATTTACCAGCCTGAACAAGTGCTGACAGATGAGGGAGCTGACAGTCTGCCCTACTGTTGAAACTGGAAGATACAGTTACACGTGATTTTGCTGGCTTTTAAAGACCTGAATAACTGCAATTGTGTATAAGGGTCACCTCTGGGCTCAGTTATCATTCTTTAAAAAAAAAAAAAAAAAAAAAAAAAAAAGGAGGTTGTTTTTTTTTTAAATTTTTGTTCTTCTGCTAAGTGATGTCTGAGGAATGCTTGGCATTAGAAAGTCAGGTTTTCATAAAGTGGCACAGAAGAAATGATGTTAATAGTATTAAGACGGAAGGTAGAGTTTTTGCTAGGTTTTGCTTACATGACTATTATTATCAAAATGTATCCACTGATAGTTTTCCAATAAAAGTGGCTGTGAAAGCAATCTGTCTCTTCGTCCCTACAGCCTGTCTGCCTGCCTGTCTACCCCTGAGAATTTTGCACCATTTTATCTAATGATACCAGGCACTGTCTGCCAATTTGTTTGTTAGGAGTCCACTCCTCTTTTTATTTCAGTGTTGTTAAATATGCAAAATAAGGCAATGATCAGGGTTATAATCCTACATCTCACTAGTGCTTGAGAATTCTATAGTTTACAATGGCAGTATAAATAAGCACAGAGAACAAACACAAAGCTCTTTCCTTTGCACTCCATAGTTATGTTTTCCGATATAGGATATTTTGTTTAATAATCTTGGTTTGGGGTTAAAACTCTCCTTCTTATGTCTCTATCTGTTTAACATCAAAATTTCAAAACTTTAGCAAGGAAGTTGTAATTTAAATCAAGCATAATAACTAAAAGATCTCCCTTGTGATTGTAAGCTTTTCAGCTTCTATAAACTGAATCTGATGTTCCAATATTCAGTATTTGCTCTGACTCACCTTTGCCACACTGCAATGACAAGTAGATTCTAGATTATGACTTAATGGTTACCACCCCCATTTTTCTTCATCTCCAAAGTTTTTTACATTCAGCTTTTGTCTCTCTTTTCTTGTTGCAAATATTGGTAATTACTAGAAAAGCACATTATTACTTCCAATACAAAGGATTCTCTACTTGTTTGAAACAAAAGAGCTTCTCCAATTTATACAGTCTTTCTGATACAGTATTTTGCAAAAGCTTTTTCAAATCCATTAACTATGTTTCTGAGTTTGCCTAAAAGCAGACTAGGCAGCAAGTAGTCATATGCATCTAATTATCAAGGCAGGCTGATATCTATTGCCTAGCATGCACAGAAAAGTGGCTAATTTTAACATTTTTAGGGTTTTTCTATTTAAATATGCTTTGGCTGCTTCTTTGATACATTCACAGAGTGGTCTTATTTGCATTATGTTAAGGAGACACAGTGAGAGGAAAGAAAGCTACTGCTCTGATATAATTTTTGTTTATTATTGATTTGTATAGTCAGCCAGAAAAAATGTTTCTCTAGAAATGATTTTTGTTTTAACTACAAGCATAAGTCTTTTTAATCCTGCAAAATTCTAATGTGACTGAAGAACTGACAGAGATCATAGGAAGAAAAGTTGAAAGGTAAGGGATTTATAGACCTGCTCTTTAAAACTCTTTGTTTTGCTTTTATTTCTTGTCAATACCCATCTAGGAAAACACTTAATTAACATTCTGGATAAAACGTAACATTATTAAGGCTTCACTACACTCATAGACACCTTTCAATTAAGGTGCTTGAGTTCACATTAAACATACTTTGCAATCCCCCGAAAAAGCTCTAAGGAAAACCAGCAGTCTTGAAAATTTTATGTTAAGTAAGGAGTTTAGTTCTTTATTTATTTGCTTCTTTGTGTGTGTGTGTGTGTGTGTGTGTTTGTGTGTTTAAAAAACAGTCTTCAGGACTCTTGCAAAAAGAAGTAAGAATGCTTTGGAAATGCCTAATTTTTAAGTCTCTGGCTAACCTCCAGGGTTTGCTGCCTTTTTAAGAAGCAGTGCTTTGTAGAGGCCAGCATTTTCACTGGGATTTCCTGGCTCTACATAGCATTGTACTGAATTTGAACCTCCACACATTTTTATGAAGGAGCAAAGTAGCTCTGGTTTAATACCTGAACAAATCAGTGCCTATCAAGGCTGAGGAAGAAACTGCTGTTCCGGAATCAGGTCTTTGATCCCCAAAGTTTATGTACCCTCCTTCTCTTGTTAACTATTTTGCATACCTTTCTTGTGCTGTTGTGCCAGACTAATTTCATTTTGTTTTAAATTCATAATAAAATGAACTTCAGTAACATATAAGACAAATTAAATGAAATTAATGATTTTTTGTTTTGTTTTGTTTTTTCCCTATGGAATGCTGAAAGTATTAATCAAAGTCAATGCAAAAAAATAATAATTTCTAAGTACTGCTTTTTCTGTCTCTTCTAGCTTTTGTCCAAGCTAAACTTTCTTTTCAATCTCTTTTTTTTTTTTTTAATTTTTTTAATTTATTTATTTTTTTTACTTAGATAAACTATCTTTCTTTCTAAGCACTACTTATGGTTTCAAAAAATGGAAGCAATCTAGAGTTCACTTAAAGATCAAGTGCTTGTGTTTTCAACTATCTTGAAAGTTTATTAATGCTTTCCAACTCATTTCCTACTTCCCTGCCAAAAGCACTCCTTAGTGGATTGTAAAGGTTTTCAAATAATAGACATCTGATCCAAGTTTCTTATGATTTTTCTTTTTCAGGACATCACATGCTTTCAGAAATCTGGTAAATTTTTATGGTAATATAAAAATCTGGTATTCTGACTGGGTGCTAAGAGAGGTGACCTTATTAGGTTTTTAACATCTGTTAAAAAATTCATTTCCTCATTCTGAGAAAATCAGCTTTTCCTTAATACCCATATTCATATGATGTTTAAGTCAGAAGAATAAAAGGTTGCTGAACCTTCCGCTCACAAATAACTGTATCTGATATCAAAATGGTCATGACCTTTTAAATAAAAAGCGCTCTTTTGAAGTACAATACAAATCTGTAAAAAATTGTCATTTGCATGTACTTTTGACAGCAGCATTTGCATCTCTAAATAAAGGATCTCTTTGATCCTGTATGTCTTCCAAAAAGAGGCTGGCCATCTACTTGTGATCAAAGATCTCATGGATGAGATATAAGCTTACACTCCCCTAAACATGTACTTGACAGACTCTCAAACTGGGGTCTCAGCACAAGATCCTCCCTCTTCCAGCACCAAAACTGTAATCTTACAGAAGACTGGCACCAGAAACACTGAGGGAACCTTCTGAACACAAACTACTGTTCAGCTTCTTGCAAAATCCTGAACTCCTCACTCTACCACTTTTCCCTTAGCCAAAGAGTTTTTTGATCCTTTCAGATTTTACAACAATTCTTAAGGCATCTAGGCTATAAAACATTAAACTCAGTGTCATTGTGGCAGTGTTATTAAGGCCTGTAAAAGTGGCCTAGTAAAGAAACTTAGAGCAGGGTTAGACATTTCCTACAATCAACAACCTTTTTGTGATTTTGATTAATATTTAATAAAAATGTTTCTGTGAGGTGAAGACTTGTCAAGAGTAAGGGAGAAAAGATCAACATTTACTCAACCCAAATCTAATCCAGCCACCTTTCCCTCTTCTCATATTCCCCATTCATAGAAAGGGCTAGAGCATCACATCTACACCTGAAACAAAAGAGGCAGAATGACACGGTCTCCTACACAGGATAGAGGATTAAAAAAACAACAACTCTTATTTGTAGGACCTGAGTGACCTAAAACTCTTTCTGCATCACTCTGCCAGTAACAGCTCACCTACTTAAGCCAGAAGTTTTTCTTTGACTGTAAGGAAATAAAATTCCAGTGGGGCCACAGTGAGTCTTATTCAAAAACTCACCACTGTATAACATAAGAAGGCAGAATTCAGTGATGATCAACTCAGAGCCAAAATAAACCAACAAACCCAACACTGGAAAGTCCCAGTGTGACTGTGTAGTTCAGGCTATGCAAACTGCTTAGACCAGACAAACTCTGCTGCTCCGTTTCTGGATACTCTTTACTGATTAGGAAGTGGTGCTGGTGAAATTATCACATTAACATTTTACAGGAATACAAAAGAAGGACAAGAAAGAGAGAAAGAAAAAGAAACCAAGGATAGGGTTCTTCACTATGGTCTCTGAAAGTACTGTAAAACTCTCTGGAGCCAGGACTGTACTGTGGTAAGCTGAAAAGCATTTGTGACTGATTAAACAATAGAGGGAAGTAGAAACTAGTTAATAAAACATGTAGTTTAAATATCGACTGTGATTTTACACATATATTTGATGTAAATTTTGTTGTTGCTGCAGCCTGTTAAATATATCTGGTTAGTAAGTCAAAATGCTATGCTATCCTAATCCTATGCTCCCCCCGTGACATTTAAAAGGCCAGAGATTCAACAAGGAGGCACTGGCCTTCAAAATGCTTGTCAAAAACATATAAAGTAGTTCAGAGTAGGAAGTCAATCATCGATCACAGTTACATTGTCCTTCCTATACAGCACAAATGATTTTGTAGCATAAACCATTTTGCACTGGATCCAAATCTATTCTGACATTGGACTTCTGGGTTACATCATTTTACTACATGGTTTTAGTCAACACATACTGTGATGAAGTAAAGTGAATTCTGCTGGAGGATGCATTCGTGACCACAGTTTCTTTATCATTCCTTCAGTAATTCTGTTGTTAAGACCAAACTTGAGATTTTGAGTTGTTTAATGAAAAAAGAGGAGAGCTTCTTTGCTGTTAGCATTCTGTTTATTTAAAAGAATAAAAAGAGAACAAGATCTGTTGAAGAAAGTCCTAGTCATGTGTATGCCTATCCGATAGGCAAAGACATAAAAGGGTGCAATGTAGTACAAATACAGAGTTTGGAAAAAATTGGACCTCAAAGCTGACCAATTCTACAAAATAAAGTATAGATCATTAAAAATCTGAAAATAGCCATGCTAATCTAGAAATTCAGGTGAGTTCTGAAATTTAATATGGCAGGCAAACGTTGATTTTACTATTCTCTTCTGGTTCAGTTAAATAATTAATTAGAAAGTTCAATAGCAACTATATGCAGTTAGAATTAACAGTTTTTTATTATAAAGAGGTAAGCTAAACTTGAGACCGAAGATCTGTATGGTCCTCAGGTGAGTCTTTTTTTGGTAAGGAGTGTAAGTCTTATGCTAGAATTTGTGCAATAAAGAAGTACACTGGTCCAAACACAGAAAAGAAAAAGGAAAAAATAATCGATTACTTTTTTTTTTTTTCTTTTTAAGCAAGAAAATATTCTGAAAGAAATATTTGTGTAGTTTCCAAGAAAGTGATGAGGAATTTTTAGATTAGTATTTCAGATGTCACTGAAAAAAAATCCCCAGAAACGGATATGCTACCTTCTCTTAACAGAAAGTACAATAAATAATGTTAAAAATCATTGTTTAACTCCCCTTTTTGTTAACAAGTGGACTTTGATGGAAAAAGTGATTCATTCTTTGGCAATTCACATTTCTGCCTCTCCTAACTAAAGTTTTTTGTTTGCATCTTTAGTCATTTTTGGAATCTTACATAATTTTATCACATAATTCTTTCTAAATTTTGATCTAAGAAAAAGTGAATCAAAACATAAAAAGTCTTACAGGGAAAAGTAGGAAAATATCAAACATTGTCAAAGAGCTGGAATCACTTAGATTACACATATACTGAAATGTTTAATATTCGTGTGTATCTAACAAAAATAAAACAAAGTGGCAAGGCCAGACTCTTTTCAGCAGTGTTTGCAGACAGGACAAGGGGAAACGGCCAGAAACTGGAGCACAGGAAGTTCCGCACGAATGTGCATAAGAACTTTACGGTGAGGGTGATGGAGCACTGGAACAGGCTGTCCAGGGGGGTTGTGGAGTCTCCTTCGCTGGAGACATTCAAGACCCGCCTGGACACCTACCTGTGTGACCTGCTGTAGGGAACCTGCTTTGGCAGGGGGGTTGGACTCAATGATCTCTGGAGGTCCCTTCCAACCCCTACGATTCTGTGATTCTGTGATTCAGTAATTAGTCCTCGATAAAGAATGTCACAAATATGTCACAAATTATAGAATATGTGATAAATTAGAACTGGATTATTTATCACAACCACTTTTTTTTTTTTTTTTAACTAAACTCTGAATCAGCTATAATAGGGTACTGTTTTGAATGTGCTCTGCCTTCTTCATTTTATTGTGTATATTAGCTTTTTTTTTTTTTTTTTTTTTTTTTTTGCTTACTTGTCCAAATCTCTAAATGGAGTTGGTATATGATACCACAAATCTATTCGTACAAAAACCCAGCAGCCTTAGCCTGTATAAAGTCAACAAGTCTACTGCTTATTACACAAATACAGACACATTCTAACCCCTGAAGAATTCTGGGAATTGTAGTAAAATTGGTATTTCCAGTATAAAATACCATAATTTCCTCAAAATGGCTTTTTAAAGTCTATTCGTTTGTTCATTTGTTATTAAAGTAGAATTTTTCCTGGGTGAGCCTTTACTGTGCTCTTATATATGCGACAGTATTTGATACTTGAGGCACAGAAATTCTGAGGGCACAAAGCAGTACTGAGAATGAGATTCTTCTGCCTCTTTTAATAACTCCTTCAGCTTCAAACAGTTGAATTTAATTTCTGAGAAGTAACAATCATTATCTCTCTACTTGTGACTATTTCTATTACTTCAAAATTCTATAGTGTTAGACTTAAGACCACATTTTCTAAGAACTGTAAAAATATTGAAAGTCAAAATGAAAAATCCTAATTCTTTTCATTTTTAGTACCTTACTGGTGTTAAAGTACAGGTTTCAGTCTGTACTTTAGTAAATTCTGTGAAAAATATTCTATGAATTTGTGTGTAGTAAAATGAAAGATCCTATGATTATAGACTGAGGAAAGACTTAAGAAATATAAGCCTAAATAAGCATATAAACAGTATTAATTTAATGTAGATTGGGTTCATATCTGAATGTGCATTTATATTTCCAATCTTTTTACACCAAACAAAGGCATAAAATCCCTATAGCACATATATATAATGAAGTAAAGAAAGCAAATGATGAATAATAAATGGTGTCTCATTGTATGTTCTCTTTTGGAAAGAATTTGCATTAAATGACATTTTTGACTTGTCATTCAAAAATAAAACTACATCTGCCTTCTCAATGTAATATTTACAAAGAAAAATCATCTTGTCTTTTCTTCCAATGTGAATAGTAGAGTATTGTACACATATATTTCAGGTGTGATGCAGATAAAGTCATCTGGCTAGATCTATCATATGCTGATTTTTTTGCTATAGAATGTATTCCATAATTTGTGTCATTCTTCATCAAGAAGTGATTGTTAGGTACACTTTTATGTGTTGCACATGATCTGAAGAAATTAATAGCAAATAATAAATAAATATATCTTGAACCTTATTATCTGGCAGTTTCACAGAAACTATACCATCACTTAACCATTGTTGACATTGAAAATTGAAAGCAAAGCATCTCAAAGTCAAGAACAGATAAAATGTCTTTCATTTAATGCTTGCATCATGCAAACATGTAGGTAATCCCATTTGCAGAAATATGAATGGGATGAATTCTGGTCTTAAAAATTCATAAAATCTTTGTGGAAAGATGAAAGTAAAACCAAACTATTTTATTTTGCCAATCTCAAGAGTGTATAGCAAAAGAAATCCAAATTAATTCAGAGCTGCAGGATTAATTATGCAGAGTGGACCAAGTTCAGATAACACGTTTCTGTCTCTGTTGAATCTGAGGAAGGTCCTATTCAAGGCCTTGAATCTCAAGAGAAATTCTTCTTTCCTTACTCTCCAATAGGCAAAAAAAGTTTTCCTGCATGATCTGTTTGACAATTAACCTCTGATTTAAAATGCAAGAGTCAAATTTAGCCTCAAAACTAGGAGAAAACTGCATCTTCAAAAGAATATAGCTTAATGTTTCTGTCCACTAGGTTCAATACTGTGAAACTAGTACTGGTGAATTGCCTTTTCAGTTTCACATTCATGTTGACAAGTGGCTGAATTCTTTCTATCTTGATCTCAGTTATGAACTTTTCAGCAACAAAGGAATGTTTCCCAAATCGTATTTGAATCAGGTAACAAAAGCCATGATACACAAAGAAAAGCAGGAAAAAAAAAAAAAAAAGAAAAAAAAAAAAAAAAAGGAATGTAGGAATGTTTCATTTCAATTCTAAAATATCGCTATTGTTTGATTAAGATCTAACTACTTAGATGATCATAAACCTGAGTAAAGTAGCAGGCAAGCAGCTGATCTGATATAGTCTTAATTGAGCTTCTAGGGGATTGTAGGAGAATGCACAGTACTTCTAAGTTCTGAATCGCAGTTATTGTCTTTAGAGAAGTGGTTAAAATTGTAGGAATAACTTCGAAGACTTTTTGCATTCAGAAGCCTGATTGATAGAAGCATGTTAGTGATATGAATCACAAAAGAGTAAGGAAAACAAAGGTAACACAGATTTTTTTTTATTATTATTATTATTTTTTTGATTGATTGATCATGTTTTGGAGACATTTAACCTATTTCATTTTGTAGGGGTAAGCTATATGGCCAGAATATAATTTAATAATGCTAAAATACAAGACAGTTCTGTTTATTCCCTGTAACACACTTTAAGAGATTAGTGAATCACAGTCCTGTGGACACTCCCATAAATTGCTTGTTCAGGTATTTATAGATACATAAAAAGGCAAAAGTGTCCCCGAAAGCAAAGAAAACAGCATATATATTCAGTTGCATTTACAGAAACATGTTATCTCTTCTCTAAATTATTTAGATAAATCTAAATTGAGTTTAGTTTGAAATGATATTGGATAGATCCATTTGGCCCCATGTAGCCTAATTTTGTTAATTTGTAGTTTTACTAATCATTGTACAGAAAGAAATTACTGAAATAAACACTGTAAGGCATGTCTCAAAATAGCAAGGAGACCAAAATCATCCCCTCATTTATACTCAGAGGTTTTCACTCATTGCTCAAATTTAGGTATCTACCAAGCATGATGTGTATTTGAGCTACTTACACAAATTGTCTCTGTAGCCGATGGCTGGCAAGAAGGGCTTCTTGGGAGGAGTTTCTCTCCTCCCACGGCAGACATCTAAAATAAGCCAAATGAGTCATGCCCTCAAAATGCCTGTCTCTTTACCGACTACAAAGAGAGCCTAGATAACTAGCTGAGATGTGAAACTCTATGCAGTAGTTGTCTGAAGTTAACAGATATAGCTCATTCAAGGTGATTTTATACTATTTATCTGACATATGTGCCTCTATGCAAACCTTTAGGATTGATCAGATTTTTCAGAGTTGCATCAGTTCTAGTCAGTTTTACAGCAGATTGCAGTTAAAATGGTGCAATGCCTATTTGTTAATACGGCAGACCCATTTCATGCCAATTTAGCCTGACCTTGCTGTGAATTGGATTGAGATGAATTAATGTGAATTCAATTCACTAATTTAATTTCTTAAAAATGAGGTTTTAATTTGCCTAATTTTATGTGGGTATAGGAAAGTTTTCAAGTTATTTTAAAGTGAATATCAACCATTCTGAGTCAGAGACGGAAAGAAATCACAAGAAATAAAATCATTGTAAAGATAAGTCTCAACTGTTAAACCAACCTTACAAAGAATAGGAGAAATTATTGATTTTTGCTCGGTCATCAAAACATTTATTTTCAAAGTTTGTTTTTTTCAACGGGAAAAATTGCTCAGTACCGCTCTATTTGACCATCTGCAAATTTCATGTGTCTATGCCTCTATGTGAGCAGATAAAATTATATATTTCAAAGACTAAAATGTAATGCTATTTAAATAGTCTGCAAGTTTGGCCTTGGCAGTTCCCATAACATCCAACTCAATTAACAATTTTGGTTCAAAATTTTGGTTCCCACTGATTTCAGTGGGAGTTTGACCACTGATTTTAAAGGAACCATAACATCATGGTAAGCCTCTAATTTCTCATGATGCATCTTATGTCAAATCTACGCACTCTTCAATTGTGAATTATGAGAAAGAGGCTGATAGATAATGTAAACAAATGTGTTGCCTTTGAAATCAGTGGAGTCACTCTGATTTACACCAGCTGGTAATCTGGCCGGGACACTTAGATGAGCATATCAAGTTCATCTATTTAACTGAAGGTCAGGAATGCAACTTCCTTGTTAATTCTTCTAACTTCCTTTTGCTTCTGCTGATCTCCTGCATGGTGATTATTTCAACCAGACACCTATTCAAATTGGATCTGTGATTCACATATTTGAGATTTGCTTGCTATCACGTAGCTGCATTAATTAAAATGTAGTCAGTTTACATCCAGAAGCACTCAGCCACACTGAAATAACTCACAGGAGGTGAATTCTTTTTGTAAATGAAGATGCTGGCTGCACTGCGACTGTGGCAAGATTCAGCCTATCACTCACATTGTTAATGACTCTGGTGTGAATGTTTATGCAGAAGGCATAAAAGCAATTCAGTGCAACTTTCTATGTTTTACTGAATGGCCCAATAACCTTGAAGTATCTAAATTTGTCTTTTTTTTTACCTAATGTTATACACAAGAATGAGTATCACCGTCATCTAAAACAAAATAAAATTTCACCTAAGTTCTATGATCTCAGGATTACCACTGCATGTAAATATTTCTAACACACCATGCAGAAAACACATGCCTTCTCCATATTTCAAATGCATATCCTATATATCTGAAAATTCTGTACATTTAAAAACCAAGCACAAAATGAAATAACAATAACCCAGCACATACAGCTCCTGTTTAAGTGAGTGGGAAATAAGAAAGGTGACTGCAATTCTAACAAAATTTTGAAAAAATGACACAATGTACTTCACGTCATGGTTTTTGAAAGTTAAGAAAGACTGTCCAAGAGATTTTGCTTGTATTTCCCACTGGGGCTGTCGTTTATTTCTTGTTTTGTTTAGTTTGTTGTTTTGTCATGTTTTGTTTTTTTTTTTCCTTTGCTATTACATTATTACTCTGCACTTACCCTTTTCTCTATGTTTGCCTAAAAGTGTAATATGTTTCAGATGAGAAAGTCAACAAATGGACACGAATTTTAACATTTCGACAGTTACTATCAAGTTAGTTCCAGAAAGTGCAAATGAAAATGAAAGATCTATTTTTTTTTTTTTTTTCATATACATACAGTTCTTTTGCAGTCCAGTGCTGCAGACATTTATTTCTAAGGTGCATATGAGAAAAATAATTTTAAAAATTGTTAAATTTTTTTAGATTCAGATCATTTTTTAAGAATCTGTTTCTTCTAAGTCTACCAAAATTTTTGCAATCATTTAATATTGCTGAACATCAAATCTAAATTTTAAATAATCCCTTATATATATGATGCATCTTAACATATGAAAGTTTCCATTTAACCAGATAAATGGGAAAGATGAGAATGTAATATTATCATTCAAAGTAAAGCCTAGTATCTGCGAAGATGTTTGTGCTTGACTAAACAGGCAGATGAAGTTCTACTGAACATAAATGCAGTATTGTTCAACTTTCTGACTGTTAACATTTGAAAAAACATTTATATTGCATCTTGCATTCTTGTGCATGTCCATGTATTTCATCCTAAATTCTTTTTATTCTTACATGTGTATTTTCTACAAATTTCCCCAGAAATGACGCTCTACATATGCACTGAAGAAGGCATTCTGACAGCAGTTGTGTTCAGGGAGTAAACTGCTTTCATAGTTTCATTTTTTTGTCACCCCACAGACATATTTTCATTAGTTGCAATAGAGTAGTGGTAATTAATATTACAACGAATATTTTTAATCAATCCTGTTCTTTTATTTTTTTTCTGCTACTTTTTCACTAAGAGTACTACCATCCTTTTTTTTTTTTTTTCTTTTTTTTTTCTTTCTTGAGGAGTCACCCAAAAGGAAGTAAGCAGAAGGTCATATTTTGCTTCTTCCACAGCCTTAATCATTTAGAATTCATTGCTTGTGTGTGTGTGTGTGTGTGTGGGGGGGGGGGGGGGGGGGAGGAGGGTAATAAAAATAAAAATAAGAATTCTGTTACTGAAATTTACTCCTTGTTTGACAGCATTTAATTGAAGTGGAAGTTGACCTACGGTATACCTAGTTTCTTTAATATTGTGTATTTTAGATGTACAGAATGACTTGACTATATGCTTTCCCGTGTTAGGTTGATAATTTTATCTTCACTGTAATGGAAAAGCCTCACTGAGGGAATCGGGGAATTTTCTTGGCTATTTAACTGAAACTGCAGCCTCAACTCTGCGAATCTTGAACAACAGGGTGTTTTTTTTTTCCCAAGGACGAATCACACTATCAGTTATATAGCAAAATGTATTCCTGTTTATAATCTAAAGTGATGTTTTGGATAAATCATATTATAAATCTTTATCAGCACTCTATGGCAACAAGGCTGTTCACATATTTAAATGAGATCCCAGTGGAGAGAAAATCAAATAAATTCTTCAGATACTTTGAATCATAAAGTAAGGAGATATTTTTCTATGATGTGATCTACTAATAGACACTTCTGTGCCTAAACCTACTATTAGATCAAATAATGAGTTAGGGAAGCAAAATAAGAAAAAAAAAACACATAGGAAGAAGAAAATTCTCACCTTTGATTAAGGTTTTTATAAAACAGATAATGGCATTGTTTAGACAGTAAATAAGATGACGAATTACTTCCTGAATGAATAAAAGCTAGAAGTATACATCTATATATACGTATATATGAATGGATTTGAAGCTAACTTTTGGGAAACTGTTACAAATCTCATCAAAAGCCACAGTTTTAGCCAAACTAAAGCAACAACAGAAAAATGTGAAGTAGACTACCCATAGCCATAGGAAACAGCTTTAAATACCTCTTTGTTGTTGTTGCTGTATTTGTCTGTGTTCAGACCAACACTATGCTGACTGAGCATTTTCTTGTTGTGTTGATTTTTTTAATAATTCAATAGGAAGTGTTCTTCTGTGGCACTAGATTAGCTAGAGTTTGGTATCCTGTTTGCTGTTCCCAGATGGATCCACACACACACAGCATTTTGGGCCTAGCAATAACGTAAAATCTGTCTTCTGATATTTTGCTATTTTATCCTTCATGATCAGACAAAATGAAAGACATTAAAAAAAATAAAAAATAAAAAATCAAAGACAATGTAGACAACAAAGAATACAAAAGACCCACATAGACACATGAAACAATGTGAAAGAACCCATTCTTTCATTAAAATAGGGTGTGAATCAGGAATATCTCTATCCCTCAGATTTGTTTCTCTAGCTTATTTTTTTGCTGTAGTCAAAGATGCTTGTATTCAACATTTCTGGATAAAACACTCTTTGTTAACCATAGAAAAGAATTCAGAAAAAACAAAAAAAAAATAGGTAGACTATTACTGAGTTACTTGTGACTGATGACCATGCTTTTGAAAATACTTCAGGGTTTTCAAACCATTGGTAAGACTGCATTGAGTTTTCACTTGGAATCTATGGAATATATTTTTCCTGTGTTTAAAAATAAAATTGACCTGAATAAGATACTAAGATTCTAGGATGAGCACAAATACTATGGAATGAACAAGAATTTAGGTCTTTAGCCAATTGATCTTTGTAAATGAAATATGCATTTTATATGTGAGAAGAGCTAAATCTTCAACAACATTTTTATAAGTCTCCATAGGTCTGTTTTATTAATGAAGAACATGTGCTTTGTCAAACTTCAAAACTATTGAATCAGCTGCCCACTGTGATGAAGACGTTGTTGCCGATTTTCAGTCTTCTCCCATTTTCTTTCTTTCTTGAAATGGAAGTGTAACAGAAGTATCTAGCAGAACAGTTGTGTTATGAAACAGATTGTCAAGGAAGACTAAAACTGAAATACTGACTAACCAGATTTTCTCTGAAAAAAATGTGTTACGACACCTCGTAGGTATCTCAATTTAAATAACTACCATGAGAGAAGACCTAAACATAGATGGGCTCTTCAACCACCACTTGTGAGGTTATCTAACTGCCAACAGCACATATTAAATGTCATGTGTATGTGGTGCGACTGAGATATGTAGTGTGTTAATCCTGATTTCAAGTAAGCCTCTGATATCTATGTGCTGATTGCTGCTACTTTCACCATACCCACTACAACTTGCCTGCAAATTTCTTGCTCCTTAGTATTTTTTTTCTATGAATTATATGTAATAAGTCACACTTTCTCCTTAGATTCTCACCAAATTACTTACTGCAGTAATAAGGGCTCTAGTCAACTGGGAGAACTTTTTCAATAAAGTCCGTTCATTCCAGCCTCTGTCCTTGAAAACTCATTCTTTCCAAGGAAATCACTCAAAAATGACTGTCACTTTTTTTAGCACTTTCTTGGAAGTACAAGTCCAGGAAATGCAAACCTCACAGGGCTACTCTTAAAGACAAAGTAAACTGCAATATGAAAAAGGATCTGAGGTGTGAGTTCTGGTCTAATTTGCCTCTTTATCAACCTAAGGACATTTTTATTCCTCTTTCTACTCACACTACCAATGTGAACAACTCTTAGAAGCTGAAAAATGTGCCAAAAATATCTGCCATTACAAAAAAATCTGCTATTTATTTCCTAATGTGGTCAACATTGATACAATTATATTTCTGCGGCAAATAGCATCACAAAATTCTATGTGAAGACAAGGGGAAAGTATTTTATTAAATTGCATGGTCTTTCTTATAAAATGTTCCTTTTTTTTCTGGAAAATCTTGTGTGTCTTGAACTCAAATTGTCCATTGAGGAAGCACTACTACCTGCAGGCAGCCAAACCAGAAAATTAGTTGCAGTTCTCATATTGCTATTCTCTTATGCTACTTCATTGAAACTACTATATTCAGCTAGCTTGTTTAACATAGTAAGCAAAAATCTGGAATTAAGCAAGTTTTCACAGAATCACAGAATCACAGAATTATCGAGGTTGGAAAAGACCTAGAAGATCATCCAGTCCAACCATTACGAATACTTCCCAGCTAAATCATACCCCTCAACGCAACATCCAAACGTTTCTTGAACACTCCCATGGTCGGTGATTCCACCACCTCCCTGGGCAGTGCATTCCAATGCCTGGCTACCCTTTCTGAGTAGTAATACTTCCTAATGTCCAGCCTGAACCTCCCCTGGCGCAGCTTGAAACCATTCCCTCTAGTTCTATCACTGATTACACGAGAGAAGAGGCCGACCCCCAGCTCACCACAACCTCCCTTCAGGAAGTTATAGAGAGCTATAAGGTCTCCCCTGAGCCTCCTCTTCTCCAGGCTGAACAATCCCAGCTCCCTCAACCACTCCTCATAAGGCCTGTGCTCCAGACCCCTCACCAGCTTGGTTGCCCTACTCTGAACACGTTCCAGGGCCTCAATGTCTTTCTTGTAGTGAGGGGCCCAAAACTGAACACAGTACTCGAGGTGCAGCCGCACCAATGCCGAATACAGGGGGACAATTACCTCCCTGTTCCTGCTAGTAACACTGTTTTTGATGCAAGCCAGGATGCCGTTGGCCTTCTTGGCCACCTGGGCACACTGTCGGCTCATGTTCAGCCGAGCATCAATCAGTACCCCCAGGTCTGTTTCCTCAACACAGTCCTCCAGCCACTCCGCCCCAAGCCTATGGCCAAAGTTGTTATGGCCAAAGTGCAGGACCCGGCATTTGGTCCTGTTGAGTTCTGTTTGGTTTTGAGTTCTGTTTGAGTTCTGTTTGGCCATTTGGTCCTGTTTTGAGTTCTGCCCCTATTTTCTACCTGTTTGTGATTTCAGCACATATATTGTGATTGTAAATTTGGACAATGCTATCATTTTCACTTGTAGAAATCCTGTTGTGCTAAAACCAATTCCAGAGTTTCTTAGTGCTTTTTTTTGTTGCTGTTGTTAGAACTAGTAAAATAGCGATTTGACCATGATTTGACAGCTAGCAATAGTTTGTGTCTAACAGCAGCATATTTTTCTTTTTTTCTTTTACTTTCTCTGCTTTTGTTCTCACTATAACAAATATACATTTGATCTTCAATTTTTATTCAGGTATATCTCTATTATCTAGATGTTTATACTGAGATCACATCTAGAGTTCACTTTACTCTAGAAGAGTCTTTTGTTCAGGAAGACTCTTAAATTCAGGAAAAAAAACTGCTTTATTATGTTCAGGATAGTCACTTGGAAGCTGTGCTGAAGTACTCTGGGATGCTCTGTTGGATGTGTTAATGTAGTGCTGACATGACCTAAGCCTACATGAATGATTCCGAACCACCCATTGCTAATCATGAATGTATAAACACATAATCACTGTCACAAACGCAGATCTCAGACAAGTTAGGTGTTTTGGCATGCACACTCAAGTGCGTACACTCCTAACATAGAGAGTAAGAAACATGAAGATGATCAGAAGAAGACGGTCAGAAAGTAGAATAATTAATAATTAAAAGTGTTAATTATCATTTCCCTTCACTACTGTGTATCTGAGGAAGAAGTAAGTCCACATAATAATATGTGAAATAGCTTTTTTCCACATGAAAGAATTATCATAAGCTTCACTTTTTTGAAATTTGTTTTGTTTACTTTTATCATTCATTACATCAGATGTAATGTTCTCTTTAATGCAGCAATGTTTAAAATCTGCTGACAACACTTGTAGTATATACCATAATCGATGAATTTAACTATTAATGCTGAGTGCTCATTTGGTTTGGGATAACTTCTAGTTTGGCAACAGAAAATTAGGAAATTCAGTATACAATCTACTCTTGTGCTTCTCAGTTTAACAAATCTGTTTTTATCCTGCTGTAAAATACGTAAGAGATTTGGCAGTAGGCAACCTAATAAAGATTATTTTTTGCAGCAGCGCAGTATATATGAGCTTAGTCTACCAATGCCCTCCAATGTAATCCCCAACTTACGTAGTAGTCAGTGAACCCAAACATCCAAAGACTCTCAGTACCTTAAACCAGGATTATTAAGGTACAAAACTGTTGTGTAGAATATGGTAACGCTACATACAAGCATCTCAGTGCTCTTGAATAAGATCAGATAAAGTTCTGTAGGATCCCGTGTACTTTCTATTGCAGCCTTGCAGGGGAAGTTCTCCTCTTCAGTTTTGCCTAAAACACTAATAGACTTGTTCAGGCTTCCACAAACCATAGTAGGTTCTGGATCCCTACCATTGCTTCCTATCCCACATGCTCTGCTGTGGGGGCTCTCCCTACATCATCGTCCTTGCACCAATCAGAACTCCCAGTTCATTCTGAGCTACTTGACAAGTTGAAAAAGCTGAGGCTGTTCAGCCTGGAGAAGAGATGGCTCCGAGGTGACCTTATATATCTATAAGGATAACGGCCTTTCAGTATCTAAGGGAGAGCTACAAGAAAGAAGGGGACAGACTCTTTAGCAGGATCTCCTGCAATTGGACAAGGGGGAATGGTTTCAAATTTATTAAGTATAGATTTGGGTTGCATATAAAGAAAAAGTCTTTTACAGTGAGAGTGAAGAGACACTAGAACAGGCTGCCCAGAGAAGTGGTGGATGCCCTATCCCTGGAAGTATTCAAGGCCAGGCTGGACCAGGCTCTGAGCAAGCTAATCTAGCTGTGGATGTCTGTGTTCCCTGCAGGGGAGTTGGAGTAGATGGACTTTAGGGGTCCCTACCAGCTCTGAGGATTCTATGATTCTTCTTCAGCCTCACTGCTCCTTCTCTCTCTCTCTCTCTCTCTCTCCCAGTCTCATCACCATCCAAAATAAATTACTGTTCTGTTACTGGGAAGAAAAAACTGTTCAGTGAAATATAATGCTTTCTTAATGTAAAGTGAAGCTGTGCTGCCAGTTCTCCGGGAATCTGGTGCTCTACTCTATAGAGAATTGTACGACTACTGTTGACTCCTTTTTCTCAATTCCTTTCTGTTGTCAAACAGGAGTATCATTACCCAATGCACAAAAGAGAACAGCATAATACATAAAAAGAGAGATTATCCTCTTTCTTAAATTCAAAGGACGGAAAATTCTGGAACACAATGTAACACTATGTCAGATTGGTGCACACAGGTGCTAGTGAAGGCACAGTATGGTGAACAGACAGGTAGGATAAGCATTTCATATCTTTGCTGACATTTCATATCCTGAAGATGTTGATTTGGACTATTTGCATACTACAAAGGACCATGGTGAAGTAAAATAATTCTTTTAGTTTAAGCCCTAGTAATTCAGCATCAGCTTAGTCCTAAACTCAGAAAAACTTTACATTTACTGTTCCTGTGCCTCCCTTAATTTCACAGACGACAATTTTTCTAAAACAATGTAATGCAAAAACAGTTTTGTAGGACAAACCAGTAATTTTACTTGGCACACCTACATATCAACCTACCCCTACAACCTAACTTGGCATGAATATCTAGCTAAACTGCTACAAGTTTTGGTGCAGAATATCTGTTCTTTCCATAATAGAGAAATGAAATGAACTGTAGCACTTAAGTTATGTTCTTAGGTATGAAGGTGATGGAGGCTAGCACTAAAACTAAAGCAACAGGGAATTCATGGGGGATTCAAAAAAATGTTCTCCAGTATTTTTGAGTTGCATGTTAGATATTCCTCTGGCTAGAGGGAGCTGAGATGCAAAGCAGACATTGTAAGAGACTGTGGGCCTGGAACGAGAGTTCCTTTCTGGCTTATCTGTTCAGCCTTGAGCTGGAACCTTGGCTGACTATCTCTCTGATAGCATAGGCTAATCAAACAATTGAGTACTTTAAAAGTACATAGGTTTCTTATGACTCCCTAATTATTACAGAATACATCTTTTATAGTGACCAGGGAAAGCTGATTACAAATAGAAATAGATTCTCAGAACTAACACTGATGGAGAAATTCCTTTTTTAGGAGCTTGACTGGCAGTGCCAGCCAGACGTATCTTGTTCCAAAAAGGGAATTTAGAGGAGACCACCTGCAACTTTGTGTGCACAGTGTATTCTGCTGTACAGGCTTAAGAGTACAGGCATAGCACACTGGCTTTGTAAAGGATGTTGAGTGACTTGGTAAAGTCATGATTTTCCCCTGCAGCCCTAAGACTTACAAAGGGAAAGTTACTTGCTGTATGTGGGGGAAAGCAGGAGAGAGAGTGTGTGAGCGTGTTCATGAGTGAGCTGAGCCCTTACAGGTGATCTATTACCCTGCAGCCATTACAATTTGTCATATATGCTTCACCTAGCATCAGCTGTGAGATGAAATGCTTTCAGCTCAGTTTATCAGTCTACCTGGATGTGTCAGGTCAACTTCCTTTTAACCCACTGTTCTGGTTCATGGGCTTTTGGAAAATACGGCAGAGCTGATCAGAGGTAGCAGTTGTCTATTTTTTTTTATTATTTCACTCACAGCGTGAAACAGGCTTTCCTGTACATAGACAGTGCTAAGAATTTGACTTCCAGATTAATCCCGTACAGTTAAAAAATTCTGACATATGCCTTCACTTCTGTTCCTAATGACAATTAAGAAAGCTTATTATATTTTAAAATAATCCTGTGCAAATATATACATACACACTTAAGTACATAAATATAGAGATATATAAACATGCCTATCAACAGTGCAATGATCTACTCAGCATGAAATACATCTGCTTTGAATTATTTTCACTGTTTTGCAGAGTATAAAAATATGCATTTTTGTACTCACAAACCTATGACAAAATGATATGCTACTACTATTTATTTTTGTCTCTAGTATAACAACATTCTGATTAGAAAATTTTATATACAGAATATTTTGTAAAAATTCTACTTATAAAATTTCTTATTATGCCCTGTGTATTCAAATAGAATCATTGATTCTAGCATCATCATCATATTCATAAAATCATCATCATATGATGATGATTTACATCTCTTCTGTGAAGGGGAAAGGGACCTGGGGGTGTTGGTCGATGCTCAGCTGAACATGAGCCGACAGTGTGTCCAGGTGGACAGGCCTGCATCAGAAATAGTGTGGCCAGCAGGAGCAGGGAGGTAATCATCCCCCTGTACTCAGCACTGGTAATGCCGTGCCTAGAGTATTGTGTCCAGTTTTGGGCTCCTCACTACAAGAAAGACATTGAGGCACTGGAACGTGTCCAGAGAAGGGCAACAAAACTGGTAAGCACAAGTGTTATGAGGAGCGGCTGAGGGAGTAGATGTGGTGGAGTCGCCGTCCCTGGCAGTGTTCAAGAGGCGTCTGGAAGAGAAGCGACAAGATATGGTTTAGTAGCTTGTGGTAGCAATGGTAATGGGAGGACAGTTGGACCAAATGATCTTGGAGGTCCTTTCCAACCTTGTGATTCTATGATTCTATGGAAAAAAAAAAAAAAAAAAAACAACTTAATTTATGTTTTACCTATCAGATATAACTGGCCAAATTCTTATGCACATAGCATAATTTTAGCATGGAAATATTTTATTGCAATTTTAATGGTAGTTATACTGGCAGGCAGTTCATGCAAGGTGTATTATCTTTCCATAAAAATGTCCTAAGATACTGCTGCTGGTATATTGGTCATTGCTCAGTGGTTTCTGAATCATCTTATTCCCAGATCTTATTAATACTTGCTATACGTAGATCAAAGGATACTTGTGAGCATTTTTTCATGCTGTCCACCATCCAGTATGCAACCGAAGTAGGATATTGCTATCAAGTGCAATTATTGTGTAACTTTAGAAAGCTTACCATTCTTCTGTGCACTTGACTCCTGAAGAAGGCTTTTAAAATTCCAAATCTATAAAAATGTAATGCAGTTGACTTTATTATTTTCTTCTACTTTATCTTCTGACTTGATGGAAGCACGGTACCATTAGCAGTTTTAAATTTAGTATGTTTTTTTGTTTTGCTATGGGTGGAATGGTGGATAGAATTATGTTTTCACTTTCATCTTTCAGTTGCAGTTTCTGCATTGTTTACTTCCACTCTTTGTGTTCTGTCCTACAACAATTTCCCATCTCTTTCCATTCCACCTCATCCTCAACTGCTCAGATAGATATTTTTGAGCTTTCAAAATGTGTTCTCTGCTTTTCTGAGACACTTCTTACTGATCTAATGGTGACACAGAGGCCAAGAAATCTGTAGTTACAGAAATCCAGTACATTTTGTCTAAAAAATGGTTTATCTGCTTGTCACAGGTTACTTGTGTGTCATCTCCAAAGAAGATGGGGAAACAGTGAATGTGAACTGTGTTCACTTGATCACAGTAGTGTGAGGGAAAGAAGCTGTCTCGCTCCAATTTACAGGAGGGAGAAGAGGTTCTTTGATACATGTATACCCGGCATGAGATTAAGAAACAATGGTCCAAATGTTGGTCCAACCAGTTTATTACAAATCAGGGAGATGGGGAAGGGAAGGCGGGCAATAGGGAAGGTAGGAAGAAAGCAAGAAACCTAGACGCAGCAGCATCCCGTCACACATTGTTCCGTTGGTCCAAGGCAAAAGCACAGGGGAGAGCAGCAGCAGAAGGGAGCAGCAGCAGAGTGGCTGGCCACAAGCAGCAAGCTGGTGCAACGCAGAGCAGGTGGTGGAGAAAGAAGCAGGGTCTCATGCAGCAGGCCCAGGAGAGTCCACTGGCAGCAGAGCAGCAGCGAGGGATCTGAAGCCAGATATCTTCATGGTGTGTCCATGCCCTTTTTATCCTACTTCTTTTCTGCCTAGGTGACATTCCTGGGGGCTTGGATAAGAGTCATGTGAGTACCCCTGAGATGGCTATCTCCCTCAAGATAAGCCCACACAAAAGGCCGCTCTCCTTGCCCCCAGCCATCAAGTCTTTAGACAAAAGATTTCATGAACTCTGACCAGGGCTTGCCTGGACTAGTCCACCTGTGCTCCTTAGACAAAGAGATTTCTCAATCGTTCACCAGGACTTGCCTGGACTTGTCCATCAGTAAACTTTGAGGCAATAGTGCAAAAGCCTGGCCTCTTACAGAAGCTATATCCAGTTGAATGTCAAAAGACAGTGAAATAGAAAGAACATCTAAATAATCTAGGGAGCTAGAGCACTACAGAAACCCACTGATGTGACTTATCAAGCCTGAAGCATTATACTGAGTGATAGGAGAAGAAATCTAGTCCAGTAAAACCAACACTGAGTGGCTCTGCTTCTGTTTATAGGTGACACAGCCTATATTTATATGGCCTATAAGTTGAGGGCAATAAGAAAATTATTTAAACTACAATATGAATGATCATTGCTATGTTCACTGAAACAAAGTATTAACTGAAATGAAGTCGCTTGCAAATATTGAAGTGATCTTGGAGATGGTTTCATGGAATATTTTCAGAAACGAAGTAAACAAATCAAATTTGACTCTGGATCTTATAAGAGCATCCAGGTGTAATGTGAAACCTTCCTCATTTCTATAAATATGAAGAACTAAATGTCAAAAGAACAGTAAGTAATAGTAATTTATGAGTATGGGTAAGCAATGTGTCCTGGTAGGCATAAGAGCCAACCATACCTTGGTGCGCACCATACAAAATGTTGCTGGCTGGTCCTGATCTTCTCTTCTTTGCGTGGTATAGCCTTACGTCTAGCATTGTGTACAGATTTGGGCTCCACAATATAAGGACATAAATGTACTGTCAAACATTTGAAGGAGGAGTGCAAAGATGGTGGATCCATGGAGCAAGATGCAGGAGGAGCACTGAAGGTCCTCTGGAGCAGAGGGAACTGAGGGGAGGCCTCCTGGCAGCCTATAGTTCCTCGTGGGGACATGGAGGGGCAGCACCAAACTCTGCTCTCTGTGACAGTGACAGGACCCGAGAAAATGGCTTAGAACTGTGTCAGGGGAGAGTCAGGTTGGGTGTTAGGAAAATGTTCTTAATCAGAGAGTGTTTGGGTACTGGAATAGGCTCCCCTGGGCAGTGTTCATGGCACTGAGTTGCCAGAGTTCAACAAGCGTTTGAACAGTGCTCTCAAGTTTATGTTTTGGATGGTCCTGTTTGCAGCCAAGAGTTGAACTTGGTGATCTCTCTGGGCTCCTTCCAACTCAGGATATTCTATATTTCTATGACTTGGCAATCAGTTTTAAACTAATCCACCTCTGGAAAAAAATGCAGGCAAAAGACTGTTACTGTTAACTGTTGGAGAAGGAAGTCACTGTTTTGAGCACACATAATAAAAAATCTCTTCTTCTATCAGTATCAATCTCAGGTTTTTAATTACACAAGATACGAGTTGTTCTCACATATGCTTGAACATACATACTCATTATGGTCCTGAGTATACTGTTTTATTGACAACTGATTTATTAGTTTTAGTGTGTTTCTTCAAGAAACATTATACAATTCCAAGGAGGAATTCCTCGATTTTAATAAAATGAAAGGTGTTTTCTTGGAATTTACATTAAAATTGTTACCTTAATGTAAGACCTAAACATATTAACAAACATACTAAAAAATCATCTAAGGCTAAATTTTTTGTAAGATGAAAACAGCAATCCTTGTAAAACAGCTATGTTAGATATTCAAGGAAATGCCATCATATTATCTTATTCATGTAAAATTCTTTGTCTCATTTTAAAAGTATTTTAGTGTAATTGTTATCCTAGAATGGGCAGAATCCTACCTCTTTCTAAGGGAAAAAAAAAAAATGCAAATTACGAAATGAGAGGAAACAGTTAATATGCTGAATTGTCTGAAACAGACCTTTCTAGGCTTCTCAGTGTCGAGTGTTTTGAATTATTCATCATTTTGCTGTTTGACCTGTCTTGTTTTAAAGTAAAAGGCCAACAGAAATGAAAAAGAAAAGCAACAGGAAATATATAACCACTTCTTTGCAAGTCACAAAAGTATGTCTATAATGAATTTATGAACTGAGTTAAAGAATTTAAGAATAGAAAAAATATCTGTAGCTGATCACATCTGCAAAGTGTGAAAGAATTTCTGTGTTGAAAATTGTAAATAAGGTGAATTTGATTTGTCTATATGTATTTGTCTATATCAACTATCTTGTTGAGACTCTCCCTTGTTGTTTACAATTCATTTCTTAAAATGATCCTCTGAGAATTTTCAGTTTAATTGCTCTCTCTTGCAAAAGGTTTATGTAGTTTGAAGTGACAGGTGGTTATAAGCTAATAAAACACATTCCCTAGACCACAGCTTCAAAAGCTCCATGCAAAATGAAGTAAACTGGCTTTATTTTGCATTTTGACAGTGTTTAATCCTTTGTGGGTCGTCACTCACACCAACCAAACAGCCAGCAAAAGCTTTCCTAATATCATACAGCTTGGATAAAATTACCCAAGACTTTCAAGACTTCACTGAATTTGTTAAATTCTTGCCTTTACTATGGATATTGTGCTGCATGGAAAGTAACACCAGGAAGTCTCTTCTAATTTCTTTATGCTAAATACTTTGAATAGCAAGGTTGTATACAGAATGGTTGGATTGGTTCAAGTAGCCAATGATGGAAGTCCTGAGCTAGCTGACATTTGAAGTTCTGACAGCAAGACCAGATATTTTACTTAAGCACCAGCACTCTTAAATGGCAACCATTCTTAAACCAATTTGTCAGTTAAACTTGTTTTATCATTCACTAAGCTACAAACTTTAAGAGCACGTAACAAGTTATATATTTTTTCTTTTTCCTAAGCATCAAGATTTCTGTTAGCTGCAAAAGCCTGGTGTATAGCTGTATGGTTTCATGATGGATGGGTAGGTTAAAGAAGGTTAAGTAGATACGAGCGTAAAGTAAATAAAAGCTTCAAATGGGAGCATTTCAATTGCAGACAGACGTTCTTGATAACTGTTTACTTTAGCATTAACTTTGCCAGAAGTTTCTGTCAAATCTGGCAAATTTGTACAAAGTTCAAGTGGATAGGAGGAATATATTTTATAATGTCAGAAATTTGACCATTTCTGCTAGAAAGCAGGAAAAAAAAAAAAAAAAAAAAAAGCTGGATATAGGCATTATTTTTCATTGAAGCACAGCTGCAATTAGAGGAGTAGAGATGGGAAAATAGTCATGTTGAATGTCTCTTGATATGACATCAAATACAACATAGGGCAGTTCTTTAGATGTTATGCCAGCCCTTTGTGGTGTCACTTCTAGTTTTCCTGCAGAAATGTTTTTTGAACATTTGTCATTAACATTACCAGAAAAGTCACTGATATTCTAAACCCTATGAAACATGTAATATTACATAGCTGCCACTTATTTAATTATGAAGGTACATGGTAGCTTCCCATAAGTTTAACTTGGTTCATTTTGAGTGGACTCAAATTGAAATAAATAGTAAAACAGATTCTGTGCAGCTAAATGTTGTTATTTTCACTCGCTATTGCTCTCTTCCATCATTTTGTTAGTGATAATGAAATGGCTAGTATCTGCATAAAGCATTTAGTAATCTGGTTGATCTCTGAATAGTCTAAAAGACTATTAGAAATCTGGTTTCGATCTTATGTCTAAGACAAGGATGAGTTTATAAAAAATCTAAATTCATGAGATCTGTGTTAACGTTCTCTTTGTAGTAGGCACAGGTGAAGCTGCACCTCAACTACTGTGTTAAGTGTTAGGCCCTTCACTACAAGAAAAGCATCCAGTCTCTGGAGCATGTCCAAAGAAATTCAGTGAAGATATGACGGATCTGGAGCTCAAGTCTTTTGGGGAGCAGCTGGGAGAACTGGGATTGAGTCTGAAGAAGAAAAGGATCAGAGGAGACCTGGATAAATTTGTGGGAGTTTAAAAGAGAGTGACTACAGTAATTAGAGATCTGAAAAAGCTGATATACAGAGTGAGTATAAAGTAGAGAATATTGATGGTATGGCATAAAAGCAGCCTTCTTTAAAAGGCTGTTGCAAAGACCTGGTAACTTTGTGCAAGCTTGGACAGAATGAATTTAAGTTGCAACAAGAAGATTCAAGGAAGAGGAAAGCTTTCTACAACTATGACAGTGAAGCATTTGGAAACACTGGATAACTCTGACATATCCATCAGTGGTTAGGAAATGTTATGATCAAGTTTGATAAACATTTCTTAGAAATGATAAAGGAGTAGCTGAACCTGTCTTTGACAAGGTGAATGGGCCAGATGACTTCCTGAGGTGTTTTCAAGGCCTCCTTATTGTGATTCTCTAGTGCAAGAGAACTTCATATTGACCTTGCTCCTTATACTTCAAAGATTTGCATAACAGAGAAATCACATTAGATGATTTAGGTCCACTGTCAGTGTTTCAATGTGTCTACACTTCTAATGAGATCTATCAATAAAATCAGTTATCCCAATATTGTTCCTATGTTTTCCCAAATAAATGTATAACTCCACCCCAGAATTATGTGATTGATGACTAGGAATTTAGGGATTAGAAGTGGAATACGATATAGATGCATATAGTTAATCCACATGTGCTTGTTGTAAGTATGGTATTAACTGAATCACTTTTTTCATATACTACTTTTTTTTTTTTTTTTTTTTTTTAAATGCCGTTTGCCTAGAATCCTTCTGAACTTTTCAATGTCTTTAACAGCATCTTTTCCATTACTTTGAAGAATGTAGTAGTGTACATGTTAGAATGATTTGTGCTTGAGAGACAGAAACTGAGACATTGTAAAACTGCTGTTCTTTGTTTCCAGTTTCAGAATAAATGGGAATAAAAAGCTAGCATGAAGGAACTATAAACATAGTGAAATTGTTCTACTAATCTTAAAATATACTCTTAGAATTGTAATAGCTGTGAAGCTTTGATCTTTTTCCATTGATTTCTGAAGGAATTACTGACTGAAGAACTCCCCTATAAGGGTTTGAAACATCCTGTATTTCAGTATATGCTCTGAAAACTTGCACTCATGTTCAAAACTGAAAAGAAGCAAGGAAAACTAGAAGTGCTGCCCTTCCTGTCTTGAGATGGATGTAGGATTCCCCATGAACCAAACTCCTTTTCATGATTACTTACTCATGGAACTTTCCATGAGATACTCTTTTTTCACAACTATATCTGAGACTTCAAAATTTATGCCTTGTCCACATTGGAGAAAACTGTCACGTGCTTTCCCAAGTCAGAAATGTGATAATAAAGTGCTCTTTGAAGCAAAAATGTTGGTATTTCTTGGCTGAATTTCTCTTCTTCCACCTCTATCTTCACTTTCCATCTGGAAGATGGAAAACATCACACTAGAATTTATTAATTTAAGAAAGTACTGAGTAAACAGAGCATTTTGGAGAAAGCAGTTTTAACAAAAATGTTTTTTTTCAGTGTCAGTAGTGCAAATTCAAAGTGAGATATGAATGACGGTAAAATCTGTCATCTAGATAGCAAATGTGCTATTTGCTTGATGCATATGTTTAGGTGTGTGGGTTGGGGATGTCATTTTTTGCTCTCTAAAGAAAACTTGTGAATTTATTACTTTGAAGTTGAAACTAGGCTTTTTGCCCCACATGCTATATACCATATTACATAGGTATATGTACAGCTATATATACTATATACGTGTGCTATAGCATGCCCTCCTATCCAAATCCTTGTATGTTATAGTATGTGACTTTCTATCCAAAACCTCAATTACCCATTTTACTTACACTGCACAATGAACAGAAGAGGAGCTGCCTTAGCAGGCAGTGCCATATCTGCAATAAGAACTATAATTTCTTTACAGTATTGAAATACTAAAATAATTATCACCATTCTTTATGCCTCTAAATACTACATTTTAGTTAAAGTCTTACTCATCATCAATTTAAGTAGTTTGCTGGAAAATATAATGCTGCCTGTTGCAAGCATAATGTGGCTTATTATTTCTGGGCTTATGTGTGCTGCATCCCTGATGCATCTTGGCCAGCTTAAAAAGCATATTTGGAACATCTGATGATTTTTACTTTTTCTAAAACAATGCTTTATGCCCAGTTCTACTTTGGAAAATCTCACTCTTTAGCCAAGGTAGGTTGGAACATTATGTCCTGGGAGGTGAGAGTTTGAATACTTTCTGATTATCACCAGTTGGTAACACACCTGTATTCAGTAAGAAAATATGGATACAATTATCTGCACTCAAGGAATAATTTAGGTACCAATGTAAAGCCAGGGGCTTTGGCTATAAATCCTGGTCTCCTAGAGGCATGTAAATCAGTATCTCTTGTCATTGTTTCCATATCACATAGTTATTTGCAGTCTTGAGATCTGAGACATGCATGCTGTGAGAGGGAGAGGAAGGTGGCCATGTGTGGAAAGGTCACCCAACAGGTATTAATGGTCATGCAGAAAAGTGTGTGCATACCATGGCACTGTATCACGTTTGCCAGCTGTGCCATGCAATATGTCTTGGGGGAGCACTGGTGAAGTTAAGCAGAACACATCAGCTTAACAGTATATCGTGTAAGGGCTGTAGCTCTAATGTCATCTACTCACAGCAGCTATTCAGCAGATTACTACTTTGTGAGTCACTGGGGCACAGACGCATATATGTATGGGTATGTCACAGAACAAGAAAGGTTCTTCAGACATCAGACAGTAAAATGACAACAAACAAAATATCAGGTTACAGTGATTTTATTGTTGCTTTGTGGCAACTACATTAAAAAAAATCAATTTCTAAGTGAGATTTTAACTCTAAGTATACTAAGCTAAATGCAAATGGTGTAAACGTGAGCATACTAAAACATATGGAAACTAAGAAAAGCAGATGCCAAACTGACAAAGGATAGCACCTTTAATGGTTGATCTCACCCACAGATAAGCCACAACTGGGGAAGTTGTCGATTGCTCATATTCTCCATCATGACTTTAGATGTCCCCTTTGCATGGCTGCAGCCCTTGATCATCCAGGAAAAGTGATCCTGAGTTTTATCCTACTTCTACAGGGCTTCTGCTTTTGTTTGCCTAACCAAGTGGCTGATGCGAGAACACAAACATTTTGCTAGGAGGTTGCTGGTGCATGAACAGCAGACAATTGTCTGTCCATACTCCTGAGGAGGTCATAGTTTAGACCATTCATGAGCAGGTAAACCCATCTGTGTCACCTGTGAACACATTTTAGCAACCATTGTGCCGTAAATCATGGATTTCTTTGCACAAATTGGCCATGTAAATATGCTACACGAGCATTCTATTGTTTTATTGTCCCAAACCATACCCGAGGAAAGGACCATCTCGCTAAAAAGTGCATTCAAGTTGAGTATCAAAAGTAGAATTTTTGACTGCAGCACATGAAATGGGTCTAGTCTATGCGTCATATTAGATTATTTTACCACCTGCCTACTCACCATGCAATGTAGGAAACTCCAGTGTTAGTTGCTCATCTCTTCTCGTTCTTTCTGGAAGGAAAATCAATTTCTAGTCCGGGTTACTGAATGTCATGAACTGAACATTGAAGAGATAGGTATACCTACATGTCTTCTTTGTGCCCTTTGTCTAAAATAAGTTTTCTGGTAGTGCATACTTAAAACATGTCTGGATATAGTATATATAAATGTATAGCATATATGTGCTCGTTTTAAATTCACAGTGATCTAAAATACCTTGACAATACATGAAGTTACTTCAGGGATTGTGTTTCTTGAGGAGTTGACAAGATTTATCTATCTATCTATCTATCTATCTATCTATCTATCTATCTATCGATTGACCAATTTATTTATTTATTTATTTATTTATGGCAGCGAGAACAAAGCAATATCTTAAGAACTATTTCTGATTTATCTGAATAGTGTGCATATTTACAATGGCACTTACCCTACTGTGAGAAAATCAACATTGTATACACACTCATGCTTATTAGAAATAATATTCTTTTGTCAGAATTGGAAAGGAATTGAAAAGGAAATCTGTTTGTTTCTTTGTTTCATGATCATCTGGATACTGCTGGAAAAAATTTTGAAAATAAGATATATAGGTAGCAAACTGTACTAAGTAGGGCATGATTATTGACAATATTGTTTCTTCATATTGTGCATGGTTGTGTTCTACTGTCCTTTGTGTATAATGGTTTCAGTCTGCAATTTCCACTAATGATGTTCATTATTTAAATGAGACAAATAGGCTATTGTCAGGGACCATGATCCTGATGACATTATTATTGTGACCTAGTGTAAATATCATGACCTTTCTTGGATCTCTTGCAGTAAATGAAAGGGTTCAGGCATTCTAGGTGACATCAAACCTGTCCATAAATCAAGCTATCAGATATTATAATAAGTTTTATTAAAGAGCAAATGCATTTCTTGACATTATGACTTGTATACAAGACTCAGATTAAGATATGAGACTAATGGAAAATACTGTTGTAGCTTTTATTTTCACTTTTTTTATGTTAACTGTAGGGCTTCAGAAGTACCAGAAATGAATGATATATGCACAAACCCACTTATTTTAAAAGACAGCAGGAACCTAAAATGATAAACATAGGTACTGGTACAGATCAGTGGTTCAATTAACTCAGTACTTTAACCCTTTTTATTTGACATAAGGCTACACACAATTATTGCATACTTCCAAAAGGTTCCATTATATCTGGATATATGCAACTTAATATGAATTCTTAGGAAATCTTAGAGAATTCTTAGAAAATTAACCGTCAGAAAGATTTTTCAAAATAGTTTGATATCCTTATTAAAATATGTGAACAATAAAAAAAAAATAGGTTAAGTTCAAGATAGTTTTCTGTATAAAAACACATATAAAAATACTGCTACAGTGCTAAAATGAAACATTTAGATATACTTCTTTTCTGAGAGAGTAGTCAGGCACTGGAACAGGCTGCTCTGGGAGGTGGTGCAGTCGCCATCCCTGGAGGAGTTCAAGAAACATTTATATGTTGTACTGAGGGATACAGTTTAGTGGGAAATACTGGTGATAGGTGTAGGACTGGGTGATCTTAGAGGTCATTTCCAACCCTGGTGTTCCTATGATTCTATTCTATGATATTGAAAAATTACTTTCTAAAACTTTACCTTCACTGTAGCTGTTATTTTTTTTCTGCCACTAGTAGATTTGTATTTTGAGTAATAGTTCTGTCGTCCTGTGTTTCACAAAAACTATGCTTTCTACTTCATGTCATATTTATGTGATGATCAACAGTCAATGTTCATACAAAAATTGGAAAACTGCTGAGGGTTTATGTAAGGCCTTGCCACTATGATTCATTAAGTTATATTAGACAATAAAGTAGTGTTAAAGAACAGGCAGCAATTAATGTATGGTAACAAAAGCAAAAGGGTTAAATGTGAAATAAAGTAGCACCTGACATAAAAGACAATTTTTACAATATTCATCCTAATACCCTTTTGTCATAGTTCTATTACTAAAGTGAAAATTGTTGTCCGTTAAGTGTGTTAGAACTTGCAGACAGTTGCTCATGATTGCAGAAGAAATATTCTGTCAGTTTGCCACACTTAGATGAGAACAAGACAGCTGGAATGGGTCCTGATCCTAAACTCTGGAATTATTTATACATCCAGAAAACAAAAGCCTGAGCTGAATTTCCTCCTTTCTCATCCTCCACTTTGCACTTTTCCATGTTGTTTAGTCATTTGGACTGGGAATGTAGAGTGCCATGATTTTGGTGTAGTTCTTTTTTTTTTTCTTTTTTCCTTTTTTTCCAGTTTTAACTATTAAAGTTATTATACACGTTTTCTCTTCATTTTCGTTAAACACTATACTCTGTAGTAGCAAAAAGCAATCAGAAATTCTACACAGCTCACATCCATTGTGCTAAAGTCTTTTATTGTCTTATCCCTAATCTGCTGTTCCCCTCAAAAATCTTTGAAATGTTTATTATGACTATGAAGTGACTGCTGAATGTGGTTCATCATGGAATACTTCCTGGGCTTTTTGAGAGAAAGATCTTGCTGTCAAAACCATGGCAAAGAGTTGTCCTGGTTTCAGCTGAGACAGTGTTAATAGCACACTGATGTTTGGTTGTTGCTGAGTGACAGGAGCACACACAAGGCCAGGCTGGGGCAGGCTGCTTGACAGGGAGAAGACACTGCCTTTACAGCACAGCAGCAGGGTCAGGACAGAGGTAGGACAGGTGCCTGAATTAGGCCAACATTTATTCCATACAGTCTGACAACATGTGGAAGGCCATAAAGCTGTGGGGCATTGGCCTCCATAAACATTCAGGAAATGCTGATGAATGTTAGTAGGTGCCATTTTTTCTGCATGGAGAAATTCAATGACAACTCTTTTTTCCCTATGAAATTCCATGTCAGATGCCATTCTGTCAGACTGCCCCTCTGCTTCCATCTGTTGCACGGCAACAAAACTTAATGGGATATTGGTGGGAAGGTTCAACTTCTACACCAACATCCACCTCTGATGTCATGGGCCAACATAATAAAGTAGAAGGCATTACTTTCAGAACAGCCCTCATATATTATTATCACCACATTTTTGCTTCCATTTTCCTTTTCTGTCTTAGTAAATAGATTTATCCAGTTTTCTCCCTAATCCTGCTCCCACTTCAGGAGGAGTAAGCAGATGGCTGTGTGTTCAAACCTCTCAACTATTAAACCACAAGAACATACCAAGAATCAAACACTTAGACTAACTGGATAGTGCTCAAGACCACACTTTTGCCCAATTTGATTTTTAAATGTGGTTTTAGCTGTTAATGTACAGATACATCTTTCTTTCTTTCTTTCTTTCTTTCTTTCTTTCTTTCTTTCTTTCTTTCTTTCTTTCTTTCTTTCTTTCTTTCTTTCTTTCACTTTTTCTTCCAATCAAGAAAGATTTTGGTTTTTTGTTGCTGTATTTTTCCCCCAACTTCCCATTGTTGTTGTGAATTCCTGTTATTTTTTTCTTGTCTTTATAACTTCTTCTGGCCAAGGCACTGTGAAGAACTGACATTTCAGACCATGAGACTGTACTAAAAATTTATTAAGAAATAATAGTCACCCTCACCAATGTGGTGTTAACCAAAGACATTGTTTCATGGTTGTGTGAGAAAAAGAATAAACAATAAGCTTCATTAAAATGTACTGATGCTTCTATATCTACATGTTACACTGCAATTTGCTTCATGGATTACATCTGAATCTTGTTTATGTCAAGCATCTCCCACTTGTCATCAATTACAGACAGCACTGCAGTAGTGAGACTATGATGTAAATCTGTAATCCTACAAACGTAATCGCTTGTCAACATGATCAGTGCGCTGTGCATCACCTGAACAGTGTTCATAGCTCTTGTCACTCCACATTTAGCAACAAAATCTTACACATCTAGAATTTCATCTCCTTTTTCTTCCGACGTTCCTATTAGAGTCTGAAATATTTTCTTTCTCTTTGTCCAGTACAACCCATGTCTCCTCCATGCCTTATCGTGTTATTAAATCAGGACCTAAAGTAATCACACCTGGTCATGAGTATGAAACAGATTTGATTCCTGTGAAGAAATCTTGACTCTTCTGCTCAGACAGGCTATGGTAAGCCACACAGGGATATGAAAAAAATATCCAGTTATTTGGTTTGTAATATGCTCTATATCAATACAATAAATCTGCAGTTGAAATCTACTCTGACCTAAATCCTTCTAGATTTTGTAGTCTGGTAGTTTACCTGGAGAAAAAGTTTGCAAATCTAAGAAGTTTCTGACACGTACAGCATTTAAAAGATTTTAAAATACTTTTATTATACAGGAAATAGTCAAACACTAACAGAGGCTGATTTTAAAATCCTTGATCTTTTATTGTTGCAAATTATAACAAAGTTTATGAAATCTAAAAAATCTTACCTGAATATCTACTTTTAGGACTTAGAAAAGCTGTCTGGAATGGGCAAATTTCTGTTTTCTGATGAAAACACTAGTATTTTTGAAAGTAACTGACTGACAGTTGCATATGTCTGAAATGTTTTTTTTTGTTTGTTTGTTTTTGTTGTTATTTGTTTGTTTGTTTGTTTGTTTGTTTTCTGGTTTCTAGAACCCATTGTTGCATTTGCAGTGATGTCTCTGCTGCAACAAACGTCTTCTAGATGCTTGTCTCCTGGAAAATTAGAAATGCAAAGGTAACTTCTTAAAAAAATAAGAGTTGGGGGGGGGGGAAAAGTGCACCTAGTAAAGAGGAAAAGTGATGGCTTTTATTTAGTTTCTCTGTCTTCAACCAGAATGCGAGGGAAAATGCCCAGTCTTGGTTCTAGAAATTGTTTCTGAGTTTGCAAATGCTTTTTCAGATCTGAAGCTAGTGTGATAAAGTGCTGTTCTTTCACCAGAAAGAATGTTTGCTTACTATTTCATCATCCCCTGGAGGCACAGAGAAAGAAAATAAGCACATCAGTTGTCATTATGACAGGATAAAAATGGAGCCATCATATTTCAATAACACAATGCAATGAGCAGCCCCATCGAGTGATGAATTATGGACTCTCTCTTTCACACTCAACTATAAGTTAATATTATCTCCCCAGGATAATTAGAGTGAAGTTCAATTACTGACCCTGAATTACCATGTGGGCCACTCCATGGGTTCTGACACAGCGTTTTACACATTTATCTTTTCACCTAATGCGCTAAATCTGCATTGCTCTGGTGATTAATCATACTGGGTCCCATCTAGCTCACACTATTCTTCTTGTATGGATTGGCTGGTCCCTGGAGTCCCCTTGAGCACAATATGAGCAGGTCTATTATGCTGTGTTTTTCTACCAATTTATGTTCTTCCTCGTGTTCTGAGATTGTGGGCACTTCTGATGTTTGCCCCAAAATGCTAATCATAAAAATAAATACTCTTTCAGATTGGGAATTATCTATCTCCTTACCAGCAAGGTAACAGATAACTCAGCCAGTGCTGTAAAACATACCCATAAAATTGCAATTGAAACAGGTCCTTTTATTTCCACATGTAAAGATGAAAAGAGAAAATCATAATATGGCTCTGGAGGCATTGATCGATTTCCTGCAAGCTGCGTTATTCCTTTCCCTCATGAAGAACAGATCCAACTCTTGATGTACTTACTCAGAATAAGTATCTTGCTAATTTCTCCTGCATCTTTCTTAGGCCTGTGTGTGAGTAGCCTCAAATATTTCTAGCAAAAAAGGAAAAATTAAGTTTCTCATTTAGAACACAAATGGGACAAATAAGTCTCTAGAATCAGAACTGGTAGCACAGCTTCTCACAATTTTGTTTCTGTCAACATGTTATCTTGCTAAATATATGTTGGTGATTTGAGAAAGTCAGACCCTTCCACTTCACTTAAGGAAAATCCTGTTTTACTCCATGTACAATCTCAGTGAAATGAAGGAGAAAGGATTATAAAGTGCAAGAGAGTCAGAGGATCTGGATAATCAGCTATCTAAGGGATAGAGATTGAGGTCATATGCTGAGAGGAATAAAAGAGAATGAGACCCTCTTATATCACCATCCGTAATACTTAAATCTCAGGTTGCAGGCCATGGAAAGAAGTTGTAATTCCCTTACCCACAGGCCAAAGAAGTAGGGAACAAGAAGACATGAGAGGCAGAGAACAATTTCAGCAAGTGATAACACATAACAAGACCAAGACATTATCATGAACAGCAAATTTGGGCTACCACAAAAATCTACACTTCAAAGCAGAAAGGAAGCAGGAAAAGAACTAGACTCAGAAGTGTATCTGATTACCACCTCCTCCCTGGGTATAACCTTCCAAGGTTTCATATCAATAATATAATGTCAGTGAACAGCTATGTTTGCTTTTAGAAAGCACTTTTTGCTAACTGAAAGCCTGAATTGTTGCAGCAGTTAAAATCTTTGCTTGGAAGTTGTTTTTAAACCTCTTCAAAATTTTGAATTCTAATTAGGTTTAAACCAAGTTTTATAGGTATTCATGAATTCTGAATTGGTTTCTGCATTTCTAAATTTGTCTCTTCAGGTCACAGTTTTTACATAGACACCATATGTTAAAAAGCAATAGCAGCTATTGAAATGCTTCTACACGCAAAGCAAGAAAAATGATAAATCCGATGTCTGACACATGCCAGGTGGGAGAAGAACAGAAGAAATGAGGATGGCAGAATCAAACCTCCAGGAAAAACAAGCTAGAAACAGATTAAAACTAATAAGTGAATGAAGCACTCATTTAGCATTTCTGCTGTGTCTGAATTGTACTTTTTCTTTGTCTGACCCATCTGAATTCCCTTATTAAATCCCTAAAATACTTGACATAGGGAAGTATGAGAAATCAAAGCTAGTATTGTGACTAGTCATAAGCTTATAATAGAACCAGTACGATTGTGTGTTGATATATTACACCTGCTGAAACTTAGTGAATTTTCCAAATTGGTATGATGGAAGTTGCTGGCATGCTCTGAATTTCACATTGATTTATTTTGCATTCGTTTGTCCTTCAGGGTCAAAGTGAAGTTATGGGCCTGTCCATAAAAGTATAATCAAAGCAGCCATAAAGGTGGTCTGGATAGAGGAATATGGCTTTCATGTGAGCATAATAACAGCCTGGTACGTGGCAGGATTTTCAGAGGAGGCTAGATATCTTCGTTACTCATCAGTAGTCATTTTTTAATAACTCTCACAGCACAAAACAGTTAGAAACCTGACTATCATAGCATGCTAGATATCTCTCACGGTATTTGCAGTACTTGTGCGAAAGCTCTGCATTTTTTGTTTTCCTAGACTCTCTATATAGGAGCAGGTCCCCTTCCCCTTCCTCTCTCTGCTGGAGAGGAGCTAGCACTTCAGCAGCATCATACAAAGATTTTTGTGGTTCTCATGTGGCCTTGAAGACCCAAGTGTCTTCTGCAGTCCCTGCTCTGTGTCAGGGACAGAAAAACAAAAGAAATGCTATCTATCTACGCAAGATGCAAAGCATGATCCTCTTTCCCATCTTCACATTGTAATACAAGAGTCTGCCCATTCCATGTCACCTGGAGGAACATAACAAGCCTGTTGTCACTATTTTAGTTAAACATTTTGCTTGAGATCAGTCCTTTCTTCGGATGAGACAGGGAATATTTTGAAGAATTGCCATCAGGTTCTGTACTTCTGCTTGGTCTCTGCTTTCCCTAATCTGTATACTGGAAATGGTTGACCCTCACATTTGTTTTCCTCAATATATTAGCAGCCTAAGCATGGATTAGTCTAGATCTACAATTAGAAATGACAATTTTTTTACTCATTTGAAATGTAACAGAGATTTCAGCAGATAATCCTTTTGGACTTGCTTTGATTTCCTGAAGTCGTGAACCTCACTGCTGGTGTTTTTGAAATATGGACACATAGTTGAGGAAAAAAAAAAATCCACCATTCTCCTTCCTTTTTCAGTTTTCTGTCCACCAAGGCTATCACTCAAACTAGTTCTCATTACTCTTTTAAACATATCACTGCCTTGAAAGGCAGTCAAAGATTAGGCCTCAACTGTCAACAAGTTGAACTGATCAAGAGCTACATCCTTATTTTCAACAGCCAGAAAAAAAAAAATTAGCAAAGAGCATCTTCTGACTGAGCTAAGCCTGCAGAGCTCTGTGTTAGCTCACCTGACAACATTACAGCTATTTTAGTGTATACTATTTTGAGTCTTAGAGGTACTGGCGTGAGTCAAGCAACCGTGATGTGAGGAGTAACACTGCAGATCCAGGCACAGGATGAGAGAGATTGCTAATTGGGTAAGTCTGGCCACCATCTGGCAGCTGTAGCCTCTACCTAAACTGTCCAGATCCAGCTCTGAGTAGCTGTAAATAAAGTCTTTCAGCAGTCAAAGGTAATTTATATTAGATATTTTATTCTGTTAGTTAAAGTCCAGAGAATTTTATGTATCTGACAACCGTCTGTGAGCCAGAAGGAAGAAGCAGAGGATGGCAGTTAAACCTGTACTGCAGCTATTTTGAAGGCATTTGAATGGCTATGCCAACTGTGCAGTTACATTTTCAGCATGCACTTATAAAAGCAGCTGTTGAATTTCATCCAGTATGTGTTAGCATCTGAAAAACATACAGTTTTTGTGTTGTTCTCCATGAGTTTGATACTGTTTATTAAAGACTGAAAGATTGGGATGCACGTCTCATAGCAGAGCTACTGGTAATACTATGAAATGTAGAAGTGCAACAATACCTTTTGAATGCTCTAATTAAATCTTGACTTTCTACTGCTATCTGCCTTACCACTTTTCCATATTTTTAGGGTATTAATCTCACAGCTGACTTTTGTTTTTCCTCACAGTGTTTAACAATCTTGATCATCATTTTGTTCTTCCTTTCTATTCTTTCTGAAAATACTCACCCTGAATTTTCTTATTACTTATCTTTATTTTTTTTATTTTTTATGTATGTATGTATTTATTTATTTATTTATTTAGTGCCTCTTTCTTTGCTTCCCTAATTTTCTGCTGCTCAGGCATGTGCGCCCACAAAAATCTTCCACTGCTAAAAGTCAGCAATTGTTCTGCCTCTTTATTTTTGAAACCCAACAAGGACCTGTAGATCTGAAAACGTCCCAGTATTTACTTTAGTGTATCCACAAACAAGACACAAACAAGAATGTCATCCAGAGGCTGCAGTGTACAAAGACTTTCTTACTTATGTAACCATCCATTGGGTTTCTACTTCATCAATTTTCTTTCATGCTGGTGTTTTTTTTTTTTCCTGACATTTTACCACTGTGTATGCAAACACTATAAGGAATGCACAGGAATTTAAATGATGAAAGTGAGAGGCTTCTTTTCTTTAGCAATATTAGTTTTTCTGTCTGTGAAGGTAAAGGAATAAAAGTAACTTTGTTACGGAGCCATGTAAGAGACTATTGTAAGGGTAAAAATATACTCTCAAATCTTCAGTGATTTTCTACTAGGTGTAGACCTAAACACATCCTATGTCCACCCAAATCCTTGTCTACCTTTCTATACATTGACTTCAGTCTTCACCTTTGCCTACCCAGCTGGTGAATACATGTGGGTTGCATTCTTTCCTAAGTCGCTAAACCAGGTGTTATTATCTTGATTTTACTGAAACTACAAACGTTTTTCCTGTTAATAAGATAAGCAGCTATTCTTTTTCATAAACAGTCCCAAGGGTTTCTTTTAGCTCTGTAAAGGGCCACTTGCTCAGCATATTTCCTCTTTGAGTTGATCATATACTACCTGGCTACCTGGGCTGTATAAGCAAAAGTGAAAAACCGCGTTTGTTTGTTTTTTTCTGTGTTTTTTTTTTTTCCATTTAGACTTTGAATACAACCAGACGCACTGATTAGACATGTTTTATAAAACTCCATGTTAGAACCACATTATGCTTTTGGTACAATATCTGTCTGTTGAACCAATCTGTATAACTATCAGGTTTGTATTTGTATTCCTTGGTGAAAAAGAGTAATTACTGCCTGAGAAAATTCAATTTTTTCTCATGAAAAATAAAAGAAGATATTTGGAAAAATAGTTATATGCTCAGTACCAACATAAATGTGGTTGCATACAGGCTGGGTGGTTCAGGTATTTTTACCCCACAAGTAAATTTGCAAATAACAATATTCATTGAGTGCTGGCGGTAAGACTTCCCCTGGTCATTCAACAGAATCTATGTTAAAATGGCTTTTACGTAGATCAACCGTTTTTCTCTTAGTTTTATGAACTGTCAGTGAAATAGTGAAAAAGAAATTTTTATAAGCTCAAAAGCCTTTCTTCTTCAAGATCATTATTCCAGTAATACGCTTGATAATGCCTTCAATGCATTTGTTGAGGGTTAGTTATAGAAACTGTTGTGATAACTTTCTTTATTCAGACCAGAATGACTGCAGAGAGGTGCTCTTCCTCTCCAGGAGGAATTCACTACCAGGTACAAAGCAGAGCATGACCGCTTAGGATGTTGTAGGGTGCTCTGCAGTCTGTTCTGAAATCTGATGTGAGTGCTCTGGTCTGAACCATTTCTTATTCTGGGTAGAAAGAAGAACGTTTTCCACAAAAGCAGGTACCATAGCTTTTGATAGTCCTCTTCTAGGTACTAATGTATGTACCTAGTATGAAACAGGTTCTGGTCCCATTTAGTCAGATTGCTGTGTTGAGACATGCATGTCAAATTCTAATTCCGTAGTTAAGTGTCTGTTTTACATATACACATATATCAACAAAAAGGAAAAGAAAAACATCCTCCAGTCATTTGAGGTATTTTTTTTCCAATAATGCAAAAATGCAGTTATTAGTGTCAGTGCTTCCTAATGCAGAAGAAATAAAAGGGATTTTAACCTTCCTGTTTTCTTACATGTTAGCTTTGTTACCAGAGGCATATTTATATTCCTTCTCTTCAAGATACTCCTTGACACTTCTTCAGTGAAATATAACTGTGAAATATCTTATTCTTAAAAATCTTCTGAAAGTACAGGAAGTAATTATAATAAAAGACTAATTATCAACTAGAAATGCACATATACTATCCACTTCGTCCTCAAACAATGGATACAAGAGTTTGTCAGCTATTCAGATTTCTTTTCAAAAGTTCAGCTCTGAAGATGTATCAGGCTGGAATCAATACTACTGCTATTTCTGGAGCACATTTTTTAAGAAACATTTATGTCATCATTGATTCTCTTGATTCTTTACAACCAAGAACTAATCATAGTATACTGGCTTTCAGTAGTTTGCATTTAGTGGTATCTATCTGTAGCATGTTACACTTCATAGGATTTGTTAATCTGGGAGAATGGTTATTCTAAGTTGACAAGATGGAAAAAAGTATTGGAAAGGATCAGATCCTGTGGGATTTCTAAATATTTATTAATGATTGAGTCTATGTAGTGTACAACCTAATGGACTTAGATTAGTTTATTCTTCAGATTTCCTCAGGCTCTTCTTGTATGGTTCAAAATCTCTGCTAGTTTAAGCTAAATTATGTGTTACACAAATTCAGAGGCTGGGCTATTTGTTTGTATTCCGCTTCATTTTTCTGCAGTTGAAAAGTTTGAACCCCAAACTGATGAATGTTATGGGAAATGAGTTCTGTGCTTCCTTTGAAAATAAATACCAGAAAGCATACCATTTACCATCAATTATAATATAGAAAAGATTGTCCATGAAATTAGCCTAAACAATCAAGTAATCCTTTGATATTATTTCAGTACTGACTGGCATTTTCACATTTCAGAAAATTGAATTCAGCTTTATGAAACATATGTTTAAAAGTTGTACCCTTTCAATAATTATGCTATAACATCCCTATTTTATGCAAAGCTAACTAGATATTGTCATATTAAAATAGCAAATCCAATTCATTGCTTATGAAACACATGTTTAAAAAAATAAAAGACACACTTTAATTATTTCAAGAGTGTTCAGACTGGCTCACCAGCCTACTGAATATTGCATTTGTTTAAAACTCAATCATGCAAAATGAAGACTCGATTTGAAAAATTTTAATAAAGATAACCAGACTATCATTATATCATTTGAATGCTAATCGGTGCTTTCATTCAGTGTAGGGAGCAGCGATAGTGTCAACTTTGCTGGAGGCTCTTTATTTCGCAATAAAAACATTTACATTCTAATGATTTTATTAAAGCATAGTAGCTGTCAGCATCCCCAGATGACTCCCTGGCAAACTGTATCAGTTATCAACTCATATTGCCTTTATCAAAACCACCCAGTGGTGAGTCTAGGCCTGCCACAATGAGATGTCTATTGCTCGGAGAGCTGGTATTTAATCATTTCTTCTACAGTATTGTTCTGCTTACAGTGCATAAATAAGTGCTTCAAATAACCCCAGAGTGCTACTGACAATGAAACAAAGTATCAGTCCTATTTATCTTTCCCACATTCTTCAGAAACCTTCTTCACCACTTCTTTTTTTTCCCCTTTTTTATTATTTTGTTGTTGTTGCAGGCACTTTTTTATTCACTCTAACCTATCATCATTCAACAGCGCTGAATTTCTTCATGATGAGCAGTAGGACTCACAGATAGAGTCAAGGAAGGTGATATTTTTTGTGCTAGGAAGTGACATAATGAATACTGGAAACAAACGGATTAGAAGAGATCCGTAGACTCTAAGGCAATGCTGACCTTAACGGGGAAACAAAGGGGAGGGGGAGGACCAGCCAACCACTAAGTTGCCATTTTATTTCTCAAAACAGAAAGAAGATTCCTTATGTAGAGAGAGAGAAAAGAAAATGGGGGGTGAAGGGAGTAGGGTAGTGATAATCACAGGGTTGTAAACCTCCTGGGCAGACCTTGTCAACTTTCGGGTAAGGGACATTAAATATAAACAGATGCATGCCATATACTGTCAGATATTTCTTTTCCTGACTAAGCAATGCTGATCTAGGGACAGCTCTCTTAATGGTGATAAAAGTGTGTCAGCCCTTTGACACGCATACACATCTGCTTTGAAAAGATTTTTTTTTTTTTTCTCTGACTTTTGCTTGCTTTGTTTTTCATGTAGGAAACCAGGAAAGATAATGATACTCTGAGGACTACTTCTTCAGCTGGGCTAACTGAAACCATTTTCATTTCACTGTGCAAAATGTATCATATTTTGATGGTAGTGAGGATCTGTCCTTGGATTGTATTTGAATTTCTTCTTGAAATTTTCTACAAAGCTTCAGTAGAGATTAGCTGTAAAAGCTTGTTTTGTGTTTGTGTTAGCTCAGCTCACTCTGACTGATGGCAGAGTGACACTGTGCTAGTTGTGGGTTTTTGAGTTCAGTGTCCTAACATTTGACTTTCTGCTTAAATTGCTGAACACTGGTTCTGATCCCTGGGATATTTTCCTTGCAGAAATGTCATCACATCTTTTGGTTTATGGCAGTTTTCTATCTACTCCATCATATTATTATCCATTCTCCACTAAAGTGTTTAGTATCAACATCAGAATGCACAATGCAAATCAATAACATATTGTTGTAATTACATTTCCCGGGTTGGCAAATCAAATACTTTATGCAGTATTTGGCTGAAATGGCATAAATATGCAAAGTCTATTGCTCTGCTGGTCTACTGGAAACATCTATTGTAAATCTAGATCCAGATTTTGTTTCTGACTCTGCTTCTGATTTGCTCTGCAGCCTTGGGCAAATCACACTGCCTCCATCTGTAAAAGCAGATGATATGTGATCAAAGGCACCATCTTAGACTGGTGTCTGTAATCACAGCTTAAAATGAGGACAGATTTTGAAAGGACATAGAGATAGAGAAGGGCAAAGAAAGTCAGCATTGCTAACATCTGAATGAGGGATGGATATGATGTCTAGACTTGATTGTGAGTGTGTCTGGAGCACTACCCAGGGTGGGAGAAAGCTGTGCCAGAAGCATGCACAGTTTTGGCCTCCATTCATGCTCCTTCCAACCTTACTCCACAAATTCCACATTCTACAGTGAGGTTATAAGACCTGAAAATGTTCACTCTTTGAAATATTCTGCTTCTGCTCCCAATACATTTTAATACTGTGAAAAGTTATCTTCCTTACTCTAAAAAGCACCATGAAGGTCAACAGCATACACTTGCTTTCAGTCAAAAAAGACTGTTGGCTCCATTTAAATGTACTTTGCATTTTCCCATCTGATCTTGGTACAAGGCTTAGAGTTTCTATCTGACTCTGTCCTGCTCACTTTATACCAAAGCACTACTGAGCTGACCTCTTTGATATATCAGTGTTGACAAACATGCAGTCTGACAAACAAGGTCCTGATACATAGTCTTTCAGACATAGCGGTGGCACTTCCAACAGCTTTCAAACTTCTATTCATATGAAGATACTGCCAGAACACAGAATTCAATTTTTTTATAAAGTAGACAATTTCAGAAATAAATACTCCAGAAAAATACAACCAACATTTTATCAAAATGGAGGGTTGTTTTTTTTGTTGTTGTTGTTTTTGTTTGGTTGGTTGGTTGGTTTGCATGTTTTTAACAGGGAGGGCTTTGAAATGTTATTTCAGTTTTATGCATACGAAGTAGCACATTCATCAATACTGAGCATAAGTATTTTTATAGTGTTGGATGAAATGTATTGTAAAGTTGATTGAGGAAGGACTACCAAACCTAACATCATGTTAATTAAAAAATCATTCACTTTATTGTCTTCTTTGCATAAAAGTTCCTATTTCTTGTTCTAATGCAACATGCATTTCTTAGTTTCATAAAGGACAAAAAAAAAAAAAAAAAAAAAAAAACAAAACCTGCCAATTTTAGTTAGCTAATAGAAATGGATTTTGAAAATGGCAATTTTAAATCTGACCACTCAGTGATGTTCAGTTTAGTTTGTCTATGTAGATTTTCCTTGCTGAGGAACTCATTCATTGTGTTTTAAAAAACCAACAAACAAACAACAACAAAAAAACCCAACGCTTATCCTGGTCTCATTCTTTTCGCAGATCATCTCACATGTTTCCTTCACCAATGTTAAGTGTGCAGAAACTTATCTAAACAGTAACCTTTCCCTCCTAGATGTACGATTTAACTTCTGGGCAAAATTTACTGCAGTATGTGCAACAGTGGAATTCTAATTATACTACTGTCAAGGCAGATGTTAAAATGCAGTAATCCTTTCCAACTCAGTAATTTCCAATAAATAAATAAATAAATAAATAAATAAATAATAGAAAAATCATAGAAATATGTGTTAACTGTACAGAAATCATGCCAAGACAATACTGAATTTGGCAGAGTGTACTACTCTTCCACTTAAGCTACAGCCATCCAGCAGAATTGCATTTTTTTTTAATGGACTGTGCTTCATTTGCAAACTGCAGGCTTCAAAACATGTGATAGGTTCTTGCTGTAAAACACAATGAATAATTGTTTTCTGTTTCTTTCTCTGACATTCATTTATAGAATAGAAAAATTATATGGGATCTTTCATAATCTCTACATTAGCAGCAAAATTCTTTTGTGCAGTCAATGCAAGGACGGAAGAAATTCCAGAAGTTATATATTCCTCCTGGGAATAAATCCTAAAGTATTCAGGGAAATACAGTTTTCTTTGAGGAACAGCAGGTCTTCGTAGCAGACAAGGCTGGTAAGACTGATCTCTCACCTCCTTTCTACTTCTGTTAGTCGAACAGACTATGATCAGACAGGTCCTTAATAAGAAGGAGAGCCTGCAAAACAAAAGCTGTTCCCACTCTAACTCTAACTTGTAGCAAACCTAACATCAAAAAGAAGTCGAATCAGGAGAGAGATAAGAACTGGGGCTCATTCAAGGGATGTCAAAAGAGGCTACAACTAAGAGAAGAGGCCAAGTATGCTACAGATCTTTATCTCCACAAAACATGCAAGTTCATTTTATTTGACATTAGCCCCTTCCTGCTCCTGTGAAAATGTAGTGCTTGCAACATGGAAAAGATCCACAGCCATCCTAGCCAGTGCTGGATGGAGAAAATGTAGCTGGACACCATCTGCTGGGTGAACCTTACAGACACTTAAGCGTTATATCTGTGTGATTTTAGAGGATGTAATATGAATAATAAGTTCACGTTTTATAATCTAAAGAACTGTTTCACGTGCTGCATGATTTTTTGGGGGTCTTTTTTCCTTCATTTATGAGGTAATCAGAATGATGTAATTCAAGAACATGAATAAGAAGTAATAAGTTTTCCGTCTGTTTTCTGTTACTATTTTGGTATTTGCAGCTGCAAACACTGTGAGAGACAAAAGCAACAGTAACAAGCTGAAGATTTGTTGTTTTTTTTTTTTGTTTGTTTTTTTAAATTACTTGTATTTTTATTGATTACTGAGTATTACATAATGTAATTGAAAGTTATAATCCTAATGATGCTAACACCATCATATCTTCTGGAGTCTTTTTCTCATTTTTGTTACTTTTGAACTTTCAGATGCTCCTTTGTCTTCAAACACAGATATAAGTATGTCCACAAGTCCACAAGAAATACATACTTTTTAGCTTAAGCAGTTTTGCATGTTTATTCAAAGAAATAGTTGGTCTTAAAATTGACATAACAGCAAGTAAACACTGTGTTATCAAAAGCAAGTATACAGGTATTCATCTTTTTGAGTATCTTTGAAAATATTCAGCTTCAAAGATGCTACTAAAAACACATCACATTTAGATAGTTGTAGAAAAGCTAGAAAATTTTTAATTTCTTGACATATATTTTTATGTCTATACTCATTACCCATATAAAGCAACTACAAGGAGAAAACATGGATAATTCATTCTTCTTTTTCTGTTAGCAGCAGCCAAGATATATCATGCTCAACAGTGGGTCTTAATAGTTGATTCTTCATTTTGGATAGAGTTGGGATACTTTCTACGCTGTTACTCAACTGTGAGAGCAGACATTAGCAGGTAGTATCTCCATGATCTTTAGGACACCGTGGAGGACAGGTGCCTGAGGACTGGAAGAAGGCCAGCGTCACTCCAGATTTCAAAGAGAGTGAAAGGGGGAACATAGGAAACCATAGGCCTGGCTGCTTCCCCTCTGTCCCAGGAATGGTGATGAAACAGCTCATCCTGGATTCCATTTCTAAGAATATGAGGACAAGAAGGTGATCAGATTCAGTAAATATGGTTTTGACAAAGGGAAAATCATGCTTAACCAATGCAATAGCTTTTCATGACAGAATGACTGTCTAAGTAGATGAGGCTCTTCAGCAAGGCTTTCAGCATTGGTTCCCATAATATTCTTGTAGATAAGCTAAGAAAATGTGAGTTGGAAAATTGGACAGCAAGGTGGATTAAGAACTGGCTGAATGGCAGACCTGAGAGTGCAGTGATCAGTGGCACTGAGTCTGGTTGGAGGCCTGTAGCTAGTGGTGTCCCCCAGGTGTCTGTTCTTGGCCCAGTCTTGTTCAATGTATTCAGTCAATAACCTGGATGAAGGCACAGAGTGCACCCTCAACAAGTTTGCTGATGATACTAAGTTGGATGGAGTGGCTAACACGATAGAGGACTGCATTGTCCTTCAAAGAGGTTTCAGCAGGCTGGAGAGATGGGCAGAGAAAATCATGAACTTCAGCAAGGGTAAGTGCAGGGTCCTGCATCTGAGGAGGAATAACTAGGGCTGGGAGCTGACCTACAGGAAAGCAGCCTTGCGGAGAAGGACCTGGGAGTCCTGGTGGACAGCAGGCTGACCATTAGCCAACAGAGTGACCTTGTGGCCAAGAAGGCCAATGGTATCTGGGGAGCATTAAAAAGAGCATGGCCATTAGGTCAAGGGAGTTGATTCACCACTTCTACTCTGCCCTGATGAGGTCACATCTGGAGTACTGTTCTGGGCTCCCCAGTTTGGGAAAGTTAGGGAACTCTCATATGACAAAAGTCTGAGAGAGCTGAGTATGTTTATCCTGGAGAAGACTGAGAGAGGATCTTATTAATGTGTATAAATATCTTAAGGCAGGGTATCAGCAGAATGGGGCCTGGCTGTTTTCTGTCATGATCTTGTCCTGACAGAAAACGAAGTAAAACTGCTTCAAACTGAAACACAGAAACTTCTTCACTGTGAGGATGATGGAGCACTGGGACAGGCTACCCAGAGAGGTTGTGGAGTTTCCCTCTCTGGATGTGCTCAAAAGCTGCCTGGATGTGATCCTGGGCAACGTGCTACAGGTGACCTTACTTGAAGAAGGAAGCTCGGACTAAGTGATCCAAAGTGGTTCTTTCCAACATCAAAAGTTTTGTGATTCTGTGGTTTCCCTGGAAGTACTTCTTACATTCTACTTCCATTCTAAATCAATTCCAGTTTGTCTTGGCTTAAAAAGTTTACAGAATCTAAGACCAAATTATTAAGGAGTTGATCATTAGAGTTGACATACTGTTTTAAGCAGTTTTTAACTGAAAATTGTAGATATGTAAAACTGAAATATATAACAGGGATAAATAATTTCAGAGTTGTTAAGTAGTAATTGGAAAAAAAATATTTTTGATGTTAAATGACACAAAATGAGCACTTTTTTTAACCTCTTTCCTGTTTCACCAAGACAGAGTATTCCATTTAGTTTAATATTAAAAATATGCATGTACTGATATTTTTCAATATATATTTAAATTTAAATTCATTTATTTAATATTTACATGAAACAGAAAACTGTATTGAAATATTTTTTCTGGACTTTCCAACTGCATTTCTGAGACAAGTTTTAGATTGTAAACATTTTTGAATGCCAAATTTTTGTTCTGCTGTCAACGAACCTCCATGAAATACTGCAGTTCCATTGTGCTCTAAAATCAAGTATCTAAAATCAAGTGTCTGAAAAAGACAAGTTTTTTACTTTTTTACATACAGTTAAACATCAGATACAAACCTTCCTCATTCCATTCATACAAAATGGTCTTGCTGAAGTCGAGTAACTATGAGCAATGACTAAAATTTGTCCAAACTCCACCCACTTATTATTTAGGTGGAATTATTTTCATTATGTATATAAATGTTTGACCTTTGTATCATGAATACATGGGATAGAAACAGTGGAGTAGAATAGTGGTTGTGACTGGAAGTAGTATTCATTATTTCTAACCTTGGTTGGGAAACACTAAAGAGGTAATAGAGTAGTTTGGGACCATGTTCCCTTTTCTAAGCCTCTACCTATGATAGCAAGGGAGTCTCAATGCTAAGTAAAGATTAGGGCATGACAGAGAGAACTAGTGTCATGATTACACAGAGAAGCAAAGTTACTGCCAGTCAGGACAGATATTCTGGGGCACGGTGTGGACAGCATGGTACAGATTACACAAAGAGCAAAACCCTGCCTAAGTTGAATAACTATATAAACCTCCTTAAGCATCTGAGTAACATTTACTAAATGAAGGAATGAAGAAAGATACTGAGATAGATACGAGAATTTGTCTTTTCAGTCTACATATGAAAAAAACTGAGATGCACGCACAGATTTATCTTACAAATGTTATTTTTTAGCACTTATCTAAAGGTCTTATTCCACAGCAGTAATTATCATTTTAATTTAATAATGTGATTAACGCTACATTAAGCCAATCTTAAAAAGACAAAAACAAGCAAACAAAGAAAAAAAAACACAGAGAAAACAAAAAAGGTTTTCTACTAAGTTTAATATTTTAATAAAATAGCATTATATGTCTTTTTGGTAATTAATTTGTAAAAACAATGTTCAGAGCAATCACAAGTAAAATTGCAAATATATCTGAAAAGCTATCTGTTGAAATGACTTTTTCTTTACAATCAATCCTTTTCTTTTCTTTTCTTTTCTTTTCTTTTTTTTTCTTTTTTTTCTTTTCTTTTCTTTTCTTTTCTTTTCTTTTCTTTTCTTTTCTTTTCTTTTCTTTTCTTTTCTTTTCTTTTCTTTTCTTTTTTTTTTCTCAAAGCTTTTAGCATGGCCAGATACGCTATAGGAAGCCAGAACGTGACACTCTAAACACATATAATCTAAATGCTGCTCTTCCACTTGAACTAATGATGTACATGACTTCAGCAAAGAATGTTCATTTGCAATAAATCAAAAGGTTCTACACTTTATATGATTGCACATAAAAATATATTAAAAGAAGCTATTAAGGTTGCAAAGTCAAGCATTCAAAAATTAGAAAATGCAGAATTAAAATTGCTCATGCAACCTTAATTTATTCCATCAGTGTATATATTTTTATGATGTTAATAATAAGATGCTACTTTTTTTTTTTTCTTTTTTTTTTTTTTTTTCCACAAGACCTTTGCTTCATAAAATGGATAATGTTTTCTTACCAATGACAATTCAATAGGCGGTTTTCCCCTCACCATTCAGTGTGTAGTTTCCAGGACAGACACTCAAGGCTGTTTTGAAGATGGAATGATGAACATCTTTAGTGGCTTATCTGTAATGCTGATCACTCTGTTAAATGGGGCCTTACCAAATGTACAGGAATTCATCCCTCTGCAGAAGGGATAAGAATTAGATTCATGTCAAAGGTACATCCAAATATAGTTGCTGTAATGGAGAGGTTTGTTGCCAGATTTTTTTTTTCAAAGGGCTATAATTAAATAAACACTACTATGCTGAAATGGTGATTTTTATTTGCTGCATTTGCAGCTATGAATTCTCAGTGCTTAGGCTAATTGAATCCTTTGGTGTCTAATCATCAAACCAAGGACCTCCATGGAAATCACCGTGATCTCATAAAAAATCTTCAAATTTCATGCCCTTAACCATACAGGAGTTCTGCAGCCTCATCAGAAACAATCTCTTGAAATAGTACTTGAATTTTCTACCTGTGAATCAATGGAGTCTTAAGAGTTAATCACCTCAGACTGGAGGAGATACCTCACCTACTCCTCTGAGTAGCTCTTCAGTCTCCATTAGGTGTATTGACTACAGCAGAGTACAAGGGGAACTTTAGCAACTACTTCACATCTAGTCACCTAAACATGGCTGTTTTAATCTGCAAATTGAAATCTTCTCATTTTCTTGCACAGTGCTGAGCATAAAACTCTTCTTTCTCTAGCTTCTGCAACAAAAGATATTTGCCAATTTGCCACTGCTAAAGTAAACTTCTGAAAAATGTATTATGTTAATTAACAAAGCTGAAGTGATATTTTGGAAACAACATTTACATATAATATAAGTCCCAACAAATAACAAGTTACTTACTGTAGCTCACATCTCCCTGGAAATCCCTGTATTTTTTTTTTTTCCATCAGACAGGCAGTAATTCCCAATTAACCTCTTTGTTCTTAGCTAAGCCTGAGGCCTACCCACATTTTCCCTTAACCTTTACAAGATTTCCTATGAATCTCTTTCAATCTTTCTTTGGGATCCTTTACCAACCTTCTTTGGTGTCCTTGATTTTTCTTTCTCATTCCCACTAATTTTCAAAACATGAAATTTCCTATTCTTTAGAAAGGAAAAAAAAAAAAAAAAAACAACTACTCTTCCCTCCCACTGGAACCATTACATTGTCCTGTTCCTCATACCAGCTTATCAGTCTTTATGCTCTAGCAGACCATCACTATTTCTCATCCAGAAGTCACTCAAATTGTTGACTACTTTTATACTGATTACAGTTTTTAAAAAATTGTCACTTCCTGTTATAGTGGCAATTTGGACTGTTCTGTAGGTAGCTCTCCAGGTTTCTGGGCTTCTTGAGATTGAAAGATGAGCTAATAGAGAAACTGACAGCAAAAATAACCTGGTCACCTATGTGGGTACTTGTACAGGAGTGAGATGAAGCTTAGTGCCAGAAGGTTTTGCAGATGGCAGAGGCATAATGAGATGCAGGAAACCTGAAACAGTCTGCAGTAGCCCAAATCTACAATTTCAGGAGAAGTCCATGGGCAAGAATGAGCATGGAGAAAATACATCTTTTCCATAAGCTACGGATAAATTTTTGAAGATTTGAAAAAAGAGTGGCGTGCACTATTTTCCTGCCCTTGTTACCATCCTTACTTCAGATACTGTGAAAGATATAGTTTCCAATCCACAAGGATTCTATCTTAGGGTAAGAAAATGTTCCTTCAATTTTTATACTATTTCTACAGTGGTCTAATTATTATGGCTTAAATTTTGCAAAACAATTCAACATCATGTATTCTATTAGGAAAAGATATATATATATTTCATCTCATATAAAATTATGAGTTTATTTATATGCAATCAGCTCTTGTCACAGACTCCCGGTAGTTTTAATAATATGCAGTACTATCCAACTCTGTGCTAATTAATGAGCTTCAATGTATATTCTTGGCTTAAAGGTAAATGAAACCTAATTAAAATTACTATTATTGTTACATTTCCTGCTAAAAGTTGGATCCTGTATCTTCTAAAATCATTTACTCCAAAGGGTATAACACATGGTTTAACATGTTCAAAAATCTTCCATCCAAAGAATGGTTGCAAACAGTGCTGAACTCTGATCTTCCTCTCTGATTTAAAGCCATAAACCTGGAGGCATTAAAAGTAACTTAATACTTGTTGAAAAAAAAAAAAAAAAAAAAGCATATGTATTTAAAAGGTAATTAGTGAATAATTCCTTTCGTTATTTTGCTCCCTTCCTTTCTCATTGAACTTGACACTGTTGACTACAGGAAGCATTATAAATTTTAAAAATCTCCCATGAGCTGGACATTTTAATGAACTACTCACAGCAGTCACCTGTCAGTGGTCAGTGTATTGGAGAGAGTGAGTGAAAATTTATCTTTCCCGCACAATATGTAGCACTACTTTTCACAGGGACCTGGACTAATTTAACTCCGCTGTTTTCTGAATTAACAAGGCTTGTCTTCAAACCTTTCAACATAGGAGCATTCTGTTCTGTTATTATTTTAGTGCCTGCCTTCCCACCCTCCCTCAGGACGTGTGTTATTTAATCCATCTGGAACCTTAGTAACCAAGTTCCCCTGCTCTCCCTGACCCTAGTGATTTATGTTTCATATTTCATGCTGTGGTTGGTCTTTTACCACTTAAATCCTCCCTCCTTCTTTTGGTCAACCTTTTTTTTTTTTTTTTTCTTCCTTTTTCTTTTGTTTCTTTTCTTTTTTTTTTCTTTCTTTCTTTCTTTTTCTTTTTTTTCTTCTTTTAGCTTTCTTTTTCTTTCTTTTTTTTTTTTTTTTTTTAAGAAAAAGGATAAACGTTTGACAAGTGGACTGTTTGTCATGCAAGCCATAACACAGTTACAGTTAGAGAGGAAAATAATTCAATCTGCCAAGACTTAAATGCTGATAGATCATTGGCTGTTGCTAGGCCAAGGGTTGTGCCACTCATAATTTTTCCCACCGATACAACTATTTTATGGAATATGACATACATCTTTAGGTGTTAAATCATCCCTAGAATAATTTGTCTGTCAGGAATCAAAGTGAAAGGAAATAAAATACCCAAGCTCAGAGTCATATTGCTAAACCTCATATTCCACAGAGGCTCTGGCTTGCACTTTAGTGTATATCTCTATCTGTTTCTTTAAATAAGAGCAACACAGACAGAAAGGAACAGGGGGAAAAAAAAAGAAGAAAGAAAAAAAAAAGCCAAGAAGGAAGAGGGGAAGAAAAGAATTTGCATTATGGATGCTGGATTCACAATCAGTCTCCCTTCACTCAATGTGTTCCTTACTCTGCATTCATATCTGCCTTATCAGATTTCATGTTTAATGTCCACCCTGAGTCCCCCATCCCGCACCCACAAATCTGAGTGAACACAATAGCACTGATAAAACGGAAGCAAATTTCTTCTATTAGTGACTGACAGCAATTTGAACAAAATGAAGTTGTACCATGATATCGTTATATATACAAGGTGCAAATAACCTAGTTTGAATAATCACAGCCTCTGTCCTTTTAAATGATTTTTCTCCCCCATTTAAAGGGAGGCCTTTGATGTGATAATATTAATTCCCTCTGTGCTTGGAGGAAGGAAAAAAAAACTAGGAAAAGCGGAAATTAAATGAGTAATGCTATGTCAGTCAATCTTTTAAACCAGGGCCTTATTAACAGCTAATCATTTTGTCATTTTGTCGCTCAAAGTAATGAATTTGATAGGGGAAGAAGGGAATGTTTTATGTTTATTTTTATTAGTTTTAAACAGAAACAGTTGTGGAAATATTGTATTATTGAAGTTTGCAGAATTTAAGTGGTTTCTGTTCAGCATATCACTATTTTTCTTCTCTGCCAGTATCTGATTGCCATAATTTTGAATAATCTGCTTGTCTTTCAAAAAAAAAAAATATTAAAAAAAAAATTGAAAAGGATATTCATCTCAGGAATAGCACAGGGTTCCATCATTGGAGATGCATTATATTTTTGTTAGGTATTTCTTAACATCCTATTTATTCAGAAGTATCTACGTAATTAATCGCTAGCAGGGTAGTTATGCAGCTGAAAGGAACAGTATATGTTTCTCAACCTTCAGTGTCTGAAGACTGCAAAAAATACAGGGAAAATCCCATGAATAACTTTCTATTTCTAAAAGTAAGTGTGATGTATGGTTTTCTTCTATATTAAAATTCTGAGGGCTAAGTCTACACATTAAGCACATACTACCAGAACACATTAAAAATCTGTTGCTGAGGATGGATTTGCTATCAATGTCCCTGTAGCATTATCCTTTGAAATGGCAGGGGTGACCTCTGAATTGAGACTCCAGAGGACTCTCAAATTAACTACTTTGAATACGGTGCCATTATAAGGCTTGATCAAATGTTGATGGGAGCCTTCCATCAGCAAAAATTGCCATATTGGGCACATAGAGAATCTAAGAAAACCACATTCAGTAATGAGATTGCAAATTCTGGTTTGCCTGAAAGTTCCCTTTTATATACTTACATTACATTTATGTATACACCTACTAAATATATGCTTATATGTTAAAGGATGAAGAATAGATCATGACTATAGAGAAGTACAGAAAAGTAGTTCCCAATCTCCAGCTCAAGGCTAGCTTTCATTTACTCTGAGTTAAGTTTGCAAGCAAATCAATAGCTAGTAGCCTAGTGATATATCTGGTGATTTACTTATTCATTGACGGAAAAGTAATTGAGTGGGTTAGAGTACATGTGAAAATGCTTCTCTTGTATTAGTAAAAATTCCATTTCATTTTTGCTTTCCAATGTGAATGTACTTCTACATGGAAATTCCCTCTGCCAGAATGGAAGCATTTAATGCTTATTGAGAAACATATAAAAGTGACTAAAGTAACCATACTTCTTAAAGCCTGAAAAGCAAATGCTGCTTGAATCAAATTATAAAGAGGTATTTCTAGACATATTCTATTTCCAGACAGTTTGGGAAAAAAAAAAAGGAGAATATCTTGTGTTGAAAAGGCTGGAGAAAATGTGCTGTACCATTAACAATTCAAGTAACGGAAGTAGGAACAAAGTAGCTCTCATAGACCAGTGCACCAAATGTCAGGGATGGCCTGTGCTTGAGTAGTGGAGTTTTTAGTGTTGCTCTGTTCTGTAAGAGTTCAGATATATCCATGAGTTAAATAAATTGCTATGAAGACTGTACAAAAGTAATGCCTCGTAATTTATTATGTTGGCTGATGATGTCAGAGGCTGATGTTGGTACATTTCGTTGCCATGCAACAGACATGTTGATGGTACATTTTGTTTCCATTCAGCAGAGGGGCAGCAGAGGGGCAGCCTGACAAAATGGTGACTGATGTGGAAGTGTGGGTGAATCAAAGATGTGGAAATGAATTCCACTGTGCAGAAAAAATGGCACCCATTAACATTCATTGGCACTTGCTGAATGTTTCTGGAGACTAAACGGTGGATGTGAGCGCAGTGAGGCTGTGGGTGTTGTGTTTCAGCGGTGGTGACAACAACATGAAAGAAAAGCCACATTCTGGGTTGCTATGCACTGCTGTCAATCCACAGAATGAAATGCATGTTGATCAACTCATCTTCACAAATCAGCTAATGATGCTGACTGCTGAAAAAAAAAATAGTATTTTTTAGCTGAAAATTTACTCTATCAAATAGAGCTATTGTGCTCATTGTATCTGTTGTACATTCCATGGAAATAAATAGGAGGTAGTACTTTTAGTGCAATCTACATGTCTAGGAGTTCCAGCCATTACGCCTGTGCAGCTTGTGACAAATATAAGATGAAATGCATCAAAGTCAGTGAAATAGAAATATATTAACTTGTTCTATCTATCATCTCCTATTTTTGGTGGTCTAGGTATAAACACAGTTTTCAGAAGTCAGCTGACCGACTATCTTGGTAATGAACAGGTATGTTAGAGCCCCAAACATGGTGATGTATTTGAAAAACAACCCTTCCAGCTCTTTGGGTGAGTTGATTACCAAGTTATCTTGTTTCAGCAACACATAAACTGGAAAAGGAATATGAACTTACTCCTATATCTGTGTAGGAGTAATTTTAAAATATATTGTAATTTTAAATAATATATAATATATAATAATATAATATGCTTATTATTATTATTATTATTATTATTATTGCTTAATTATTATTAATAATAACTTTAAAATATATTGTTTGAGAGTGAAACATGAACATATGGTAATGATTCTGCTATTTTTCATTGAAAGTATTACTCAGGAGTCTATGTTAAATATAAGTAAGTTCTTTTTATTAACTTTACATATCTCTATATACTTGGTGTTACAGAATTAGTGCCTTTATGGGATATGGTTTCTGCCATTATTTTTTTCTCCTGTTAACTGCTGCTTTAGGCTGCTCATTCACTCGCTTTGCTCTCATCGGAGAAACTTGTGCAGCACCTTAGCTTTTTTTTTTTTTTTTTTCCTCCTTTCTTTCTTTCTTTCTTTTTTTTTTTTTTTTTCCCACAGAAAACAAAGAACTTTCGAAGCATTACAAGAAATATTATTTCCTTTCTGTATGTAGTGGTCAAAGAAATAGCTGGATCCATAATCTACATTATAGTCAAAAAAGACATTCTTTTGCAAATTGCTCCCTATATTTTTATAAGTATATATTATATTATTTTTTATATTATAATATATATGCATGTAAGTAAGGAAATCTGTGAACTGCTATGCATATTCATGAGATTATTAGAGGAGCAAATAATTTCAGAACACAGGGATAAAAGATGATGCAGGTGGGGGAGTAATAGAAATGTTTTGTTTTGTACAGAAAACATCATTTTTACTAATTTAATGCATTACTATTATTTGAAAAAATTGTATCAAATTTAGCAAAAAGAAAAATATATTTGGCGTACATGCTTGAAAAGCTAGAATATAAAACTAGATTTGGTATGTGGGAAGCAGTATTTGTTAACTCTCATGAACTATTACATATATTGTGAGTGAAGCACTTCTAGAATATCTCAGTCAATAAGTTCAAAACCAAGAGATTAACTTTAGATTCCTAGAGTCTATATTTGTTTATATAAATAGATGACTTGATTTTTTAGAATATTGAGTACCCAAAACAATCCCAACAGTAGTTCCTGAGTACTTAGTATTTCCAATGATCAAATTGTTGTTTATGTCACTGAATATTATTTTTCAGAACCTTAGATTCTTCTTAGATCCTTCTGAAAATTTTAACCAATGATCCAAATTTGTGTCTAATAGAAATCAATATGAGCTTTGTCTCAGAATATTGGTCCATTCACAGCAACAGAACATATAGACAGACTGTGCAAATTTTGAAATCATGGCACTATCTTGTAGGCAAATGACTGAAACACTAAAGTTAATAAATAATAAAAGCAACTGTGCTTTCTCCTGATACCTAGACAGACACAGATTAAATTTAAAAAAAAAAAAAAAAAAAAAAAAAAAGGAAGAAGAAGAAAAAGAAATAGATTGTATCTCGTAATTCTTTTCTCCAATACACTAAGTGGTAGTACACAGAAAGATTTTGTAGAAAACAGCATTCCAAAATTCATATTCTTTGAACATACTTTTTTTAGTCAGTCAGATAATCATTATGGATGACTTTCTGTAAAAAGGTAGGAAAGACGGAATATTTGTTCCCTACACTTCAAAGAATAATAGGACTTTTAATGCTTGGAATTTAATAAAGTTTGTCAAACAAAGTGTCCTCAGGCTGCTCCCATTAAATCAAACCCTAAAGATGTTAATTTATGGAAGAAGATCCAAGGAATCATAATGGGTAAATACATAATTTGTTTGAGAAGAACTCTTCTACTTTTAATGTGTATTTATTCTGTAAAATAATATTTTATACGGCATGTTGGGTTCTCTTTTTAATGTAAAAAAATCACCATGAAACAATGAGAGAGAAATAACAACCATTTAAAATAATTTTACCTATCTCCAGGCTTACCTACTGCATGATCAGACACTTATCCATGTTATTCTCTAGAAAACAGGAGGGATGAACTCACATCTGTCTTTGTTAAAGGCTTGTTACAGCCTTAGAGTCAGAGTGAAGCATTCTTCTTGAAAATCATTACTTGAAGTGCAGTTGCTTAAAATTATTCTGTGCACCTGTGTCACATTCAGGATACTCAGAGAAGTCTGTAGTTTGAGCAGTTTCAGTAAGACTAATGTATTTTGTGCCTTGCTAGGTGGATATGTTGGTTGGCTATTTGAAGCTGATTACTTATTCTTTCACTAAAGTTGTCTTATTTTCTGTTACAAACAAACAAACAAACAAACAAACAAACAAACAAACAAATAGTGACAGCACTTATGGCTTTTATTAAACAAAATGTATGACTTATATGTACATACAGCTCATTTCTGATAATAAAACCATTTTATATTATGTTCTAAAGAAGTGTGTGACAAAAGACGTGGGCTTCTGGAAGGCAATATGAGACATTACCTCTAAATATCTATGACTTTAATTTGAAAACAATAACATATATACATATACACATATAAATTAAAAATATTTAAATAGGTAACTTTCCCAGTTCAAAATTTAAGATCAAACATCTACTGTTCTAATGTCACTGTTTCATTACTGTTATCCAAGCCCTCTTTTGGCTGTATCTAGGCATTGTCTTTAAATCTTATGTTGCTACTTTATTTAATAAAACATTTAATTGAGTAGAATGTAATCTTAATTCACTGCTCCAATGGAAAAATAATGCAGTATTTTAAACAATTAAATAATACTCACATATTTATTCTTATGTTCTGTATATTATAGACAAATAGGTTTATGCTACATGGATTGTTTTCAAAAACATGCCTCAGAATAAACATAGGTCATCCTCAAACATACATATTCAGATCTTGGAAGGAAGCCATCCCTCATTGGAAATAAATTCAGGAGTTACCCATTTCTTCAGTCTACGCTAATTTACAGAGTGACCACTGCAGAGTCCAACAGTCCAACAAGTAAGTACACACAAAGAATTCATGCTGACCAAGCGATGTCTTAAACAGTAATGTCCTAGTTTTAGTTCATAGTAAAGGAACTTTGGAATAGTTCCTCCCTATTAAAAAAAAAAAAAAAACCAAAAACAAACAAACAAACAAAAAAACCCAATCAGATTACTTATCTCAGAAGTGGATAATATTTTGCTTTCTTTTCTATATTTAACACTGTCCCAAAGGGATGCCTCTGTGCTTGTAAATGGAATGATTGGCTAGCTATTCTTTGATCCCTGAGAGCATGTGACACAGCAGAAAGCGTGCTCATACAGTTGAAAAACAAAGCAGTATCATCCATGTTGCTTCTTAATAACTTTCCCTGGATAATTCAGTCTTCTGAAGTATGACTGAGTCCGGAAGGTTGCAAAACCAAAGTAGGTAGTGTTCAAGACTCTATTTTGTTTCTATTTAGTTTAATAGCATGATGGAAGTAATTTGCACTTTCTAGGCATGACTGCATACATCAATAAATGCAACACACGTCCTGCAAAAAGATTCACACAGGAGAGTCTTTTCAACATTCTTGCTAAGTTCAGAAATTTTTTAAGGACTGTACACAGGTGAAGTGAATCTAAGTGTGAACAAAAATCTGTGTATCTCTCTTTTCTCTGCAGAGAAAAGGGAAATGAATGCCTTTCATTATGTTGAGAACTCATAAAGATGGTTTCAAACTTGTTTCCAGTATTTTTCCATGGAGCTATAGAATCATAGAATGGCCTCGGTTGAAAAGGGCCACAGCGATCATCTACTTTCAACCCCCCTGCTATGTGGAGGGTGGCCAACAACCAGACCAGGATGCCCAGAACCACATCCAGCCTGGCCTTGAATGCCTCCAGGGATGGGGCATCCACAACCTCCTTGGGCAACCTGTTCCAGTGTGTCACCACCCTCTGTGTGAAAAACTTCCTCCTAGTATCTAACCTAAAACCTCCCCGTCTCAGTGTAAAACCATCCCCCCTTCTCCTATCACTATCCACACTCGTAAACAGATGCTCTCCCTCCTGTTTATACGCTCCCTTCAAGTATTGGAAAGCCACTATGAGGTCTTCCTGCAGCCTTCTCCAAGCTAAACAAGCCCAGTTCCCTCAAACTTTCCTCATAGGAGAGGTGCTCCAACCCTCTGATCATTTTAGTGGCCCTCCTCTGGACCCGCTCCAAGAGCTCCACATGCTTCCTGTATTGGGGGCCCCAGGCCTGGACGCAGTACTTCAGATGGGGCCTCACAAGAGCTGAATAGAGGGGGACAAATCACCTCCCTCTTCCTGCTTGCCACCCCTTTTTTAATGCAGCTCAGAAAACAGTTGGCCTTCCAGGCTGCAAGCGCACACTGCTGGCTCATGTCCAGCTTCTCATCCACCAGGACCCTCATGTCCTCTTGCACGGGACTGCTCTCAAGGAGTTCTTCCCCCAGTTTGTATAACTACCTGAGATTGCCCTGACCCAAGTGCTATGCTGTATAGTAAAATCACTTTACAGTCTATGGTGAATAGTTGCAGACTTACTTAGGGTAGATTCCAAGAATTAAACTAATTAAACCATTTGAGAAATCCATTAGATGATAGATTAAATAGCACCTTGATCATTTGGAAATATCTTTGTGATTTTTTCATTTTAAATAATTACATTTTATTCAAAATTTTAATAGACAAAGTAGCAGAAAGTCCATAGTTGGGTTGGATGATTTTAAAGGTCTTTTCCATCCTTCATGATTCTACGATTCTAATTTAATGTTTAATTCAATGGAGCTTTTAAAAACCTTCCTAGAAATATTCCTGTCATTTGAAAAAGCCTGTGACACAACTGTGATGCAGGTGAACAATGATGTGCTTTTGGTACTCTGTGTGACACTGACAAGGAGCCACGTACCTCCATTGAATTTAGACATACTAATAGTCAGGCATAAGACCTTCCCATCATTTTTCTTGCTATTATAATTAAGTCATACTATGGCCAATTTCAAATGTGATCTTAAAGAAATGACTTAATTCTACTCAGCTGAAAAAAATGGATGAAGCCTACTTTCTGCCATATTAGTTTGTTAGGGATGCCTACTGATTGTAAGTTTTGTCTAGCGATTCTTATTTGACATCCTGAAGGGCAAAGAATCTCGTGTTCCTATAAAGAGCAAATTCCTTCACTAAAAATTACATCTTCAAGTCTTTCAAGGATTGCTTTGTATAGGAGATAGTCCAAAGGAGCAAGACTCAGAATTCTACCAGCTCTTCTTCTGATAGTTCTCTCTCTGGATAGGGGAAAGATTTTAAGTTAAGTTTGAGTTCCTGAGACTTGACAGTATGTAGTGGAATTTCAAATGCTTAGTCTTTTGAAAATCTCGAGTCTCAAATTTAGTCTCAGTAAATACATTAATATTTTGATGTCCTTCTAGTGCAGTTTGCCAGAATAAAGATCCCTACGTTGACTGCAGTGACTCAAGGTAAAAAGAAACGTGCATAGCCAGTGCAACTAACAGGTAATAAGATTTGATGTAATAACAGAAGCTCCTATGAAAGACTTCCTCAGTTTCACTAGAAGGATGGCAATCTGTACAGTACTGTGTATTACCGATTAGGTGTACTTGTTTTCCTCTGGTTTTGCAAATATAACCCTCTATATGGTTAATGTCTGCTCCTCATAAGTCATGAGGGATAAGGAAGGGGCTCCCTGCTACACTATTCTGGTCTGTGAGTAAAGATGATTGACTCTTAATTTAGACATAAACAACCAAAACTGAATTTTCTGTTTCCCTGCATCAGGCACTTGCTCTTTTCTTTTGGTGTCAACTGTTATGATTACATCAGGCAAAGAAATTCACCTCTATCTTTGCTGAGCATCTTGAAAGCATCATCTATAATTGTTTGTCTTGTGTAGCTTCAATTGAAATAAATGGGATTTCATCTCACAGTGGTCCAAGTTTGTGTTCTTTGAGCGTCAGCTTAAGGAGAATAGGTGACAAAAGCAGAATAAGTTTGTGAATTGAAAAGCGATGTTGAATGACATTCAGATGTGTATTGGAGACAATTTTTATCTTAAACTTTCCTCAGAGTGATATTTAAACTAAGCAACACTGAGTTCCAGAAGCTCATTTCTGTTTGTTTAAGAAAAAGAGATTATTGCTCTTCTTCTCTTCATAATTTTGCTTTCCTCTGAACAGTTGCCCTAGGAATAATATGCAAACTGAAAAGAAGTTAAATTCGTGAATAAGTAACGAGGATTTACAAAATTTCCCTATCCCCTTAATTGACTTTTGACCAGCTGTAGACTGCATGCGGGATATTTTAATCACATTTTCCCTTTCACAGAATAGATGCCTTTTCTGTTTGGTACACACAGTTGGATTCTTCTACAGGGAAGAGACACCTGAAATTTGTATGTTAAATTGCTCAACAAGTTCATAGATAACTCACTATCTCATTCTGCTCATCCACTTCTATCTTTCAGACAATTTAATCTGCAGTATCTTAGGCTAAAATTTTAGGCCTTCCATGGAGTTTGTCTTCACTCTGAAGCACTCCCCACATGAAATTACCTTGTAAAGTCCTAGTGGATTTTACAGAATATTTTCATTTCAAACACACTTGCTTTTTTCTTTTCTCTCTACTAGTTCCTCAATCTTCTCTTAAAGACACACACACACACACACAAAAAAAAAAAAAAATACAATGTCACATCTTTCTTGATATCTAGTTAGTAATACTGTCAAAACAAATAGAATTTATAAAATTATTGTATAGTCTGGGGGAACAGCAGTGACCCTGTTGGAGTGCACAATGTGCAAATGTGCAGTTAAGCACTGAAGAATTTTAGCCCAAGGAGTGTGCCATGGGCCATTGGCTTTAGCATATCTGAGTGAAGAATTTAAGACTCTTTCTATCCCCACTTCCAGTTACTCATTCTCACTCCAGTTTATTCTGAACCTGTTTGACTTTGCTTGGTTTACAATGCAGCAATAATAAACTGAGATGGAAAGTGGGAGAGAACAAATCATTAGAACAAATACAAAGAGAAAAAAACTTCTGACTCTACAACCTCAGACAATATTTTCTGTATACATGATACACTAAGTGTTCTGCAATATGGAGTTCAAAACAAAAGAAAGATTACTTAGAAAGTCCTGGAACATTGTACTATAGGCTCCTATTATTCCTTCTGCATGCAGATTGATCTAGGCTAGAGACAAGGATGATGAAAGCAACACACTGTAATGAAATTTGAATGGAAGATCTGGTCATCTGAATGACCTGAGATATTATTTATTTTTTGTACATACAAAGTGTTTATGCATTTTTTCTTATTTGTTTTCCTTTTTGTGCGTGGTTTTTGGGGGCTGATTTTTTATTTTATTTTATTTTTTGTTGTTGTTATTGTTTGTTTGTTTTATGGTGGTAGTGGACAGAACATAGATATCTTTCATTTGCTGCATTTGTTTTAATGATCAGCTCACATATGAGTGTGTGTGTGTGTGTGGGTGGGTGTCACAGTACTTTGTTATCTTCTAACTTCATTACAGACTAGAAGAAAATAACATTCTACAAAAGCAGCATCTTTGCTTGAATGCATGATTTTCTTGCTTCCTGAATTATTAACTTAATTTGGTATGAGGCAATATCATATTAACATAGCATATTTATCAAACAACTCTTCCCAGTAACTCGTGTTAAGCATAAAAAAAATGGGATCCATATCTTTCATATGAAGTCTCTGACATCAAGGCATTACGTTTTAAATAAAACTGGTACAGGCACAGTGTATTTTACTATGTCAGAGCAATTTCTTCTCCTCCCCATGTATTATTCCTTATTAAATATTTTGCCCTCTCTTAATAGTGAATTTCTGCTATAAATTTTTTGAATTTTAAATTCTGCATTTGCTGTTTGGCACTGTTCTTCTAATGCTGAATACAATGGGTTGTTACTCCTCTTCTGTGATGTAGAGAAAGAATGTTGTATCACGAGCTCTTTACTCTGAATGCTAATTAACCAGAAGTCCTTGTGCAGCTTTTCATTAACAGAAAATTCACATCTTCTTGTATATACCGTTTACAATATTTTGGCTCAATTTAAGGTCTTAATTATCAAAGCCATCAAAAAGAAGTATTTACAAGTCAATCAAAGAATGTATGTGGAAAAATCTAAAGTAACTTCATACTAAATTTGAGTCACATTAAGAGTGGTAATGACTTCAATATTTCTTTTTAACTGAAGACATCACTCTAATATTTTGACTTTTTTGATAATAGGGTCACCAATCCATTTCATACATTGTTAGGGCTATAACATTTTAGAATTGTATTTCATGTATATTATCAAGATGCTAACAAAATATTTTCTGCTCTTTAGATGGCAATTCCCACTTTACAGTAGATGCATCTCAATTACTAATTGCTGTTGAGACCTTTACATGCTAAGCCACAGATCTATCAGACTTCACCCTGGCTTCTATATTTATAAATAATGTTTGGCATATTTCTGACATCAGTTTCTCATTTGCAGAGTAAACTAATAATGTAAGATGGAATGGAAAGACACAGAGATAATCCTCACTGACCCTTGGGGTCACCCTGTGCTTTGCTATAAAGATGAAAAGAAATGAGCTGCAGCTCAGCCCTTTAAATTAACAGCAAAAGATATCAAATCCTTAAACCATTTAACAACTTAATTTGAATTGGTTTTGTTTTTCTTTTATTTCTTGTGGGAGAAAGAAATGGGAAAGTATGATTAGAGTGGGTTTCCAATTCTACCGGTCTTTGAACTAACATTTGGAAGCATGGACTCACTTAATATTTAAATCATTTTACTGTATATTTAGTGAGTTTACATATATTGCAATATGTCAATAGAGCCATTCTGTGATAAATGTTATTCATGCTACAGTTTAGCTCTAGATGGGACATTTTAGAACAGTTCAAATATTAATGTTACTATCATTCTTCATTCTTTTAGGTTTCTTTAGACTTCATTCTTTTAGGTTTCACTGCTTCTCCTATGGCCTCTTAAAAGAAGTAATGAAACACCCAGTGATTCTACAACAGGAAATTGGTATTTTACTGAAAGATACTTTTCAGCTTTTTCATTTTTGAGCCTTCTCACTGATTCTTGGCTATAATTTAAATACTTAGCTAAAAATTAAGTTGTTTCCATCTCTTCTCAGATATTTTTATCATTGTTGCTCTGAGTCTCTACTATGCTGATGATAATTGAAATTGCTGTATTTCTTCAGTATTGTTATACAGTAAAAACATACTTTGAGATCCAATATATTCATTACTACACAGCATTAGATTATTATGTCACTAGTTTAGGATTGCTTTTGACTTCATTATAAAACCTGACAGGAAAATAAGATGGATTACATGGCTACCAGCTGAGCTAAAGTTTAAATTACTTTTCTGCATCCTAGGGAATAAAGCTTCATGCCCTCACAAATAAAAAAAATAAAATAATAAATTTTAAAAAAGCAAAACAAACACACAGACATCTGATCTAACATAAGTGTGAATAGTAGTGATAAAAGTAGTTAATAGAAAATGTACTTTGCATCTAGCGGAAGAGGTTGGTTGCAGTGGTGTGAGTTTCCAGCATGAAAAGAAGGGAGGTTTGAATATTGATCTCTTGAAGCTCCATTAGCTATATGCTGAGCATTGCTGACATCACAGATTGATGTCTCTTTAAACAGTGTCTCAGATTGGATCACTTGGGGAAACCAGCTATTGACTTTGGATGTTTGTGCTGTTCAGCCACTGGAGAATGCTGTCTTTCCATTTCTCTCTCCCTCTGTCCGTCTGTCTGTGTCTCTCTTGAATTCACATACAAATTCACACACATACATGCTTGTCCTTTTGCATTAGGGAACATTACATTTACTTATTTTTCTGTAAATACATTTTGCCAAAGTTGCATTAATGATTCCTTACTATTTCTGTACATTACAGCATGCAGATTAAGACATTCACAGTGTAAAGTATTGAGATCACATTTAGGAAGGTCTAAAGGAATGAGCATCATCTTGTCTGCTGAGACCTTCATTTCACCTTGTAAAGTGAGGCGACTGTAATAGCCTCCAGAGGAGGGTTGCAGGAATCAATAAAGACAAAGAAACCGAAGCCCTTCTGAGGTGCTGGTAGTAGTGATGTGTGTCTGTATGCGTGTGTGCCTGTATGCACACAGATGAAGAGAGCTGGTTTCTGATGAAAAGGAATGCAAATGTTAAAGGCATTGATCAGCACTCATCTCCGTTCAACCTCATGCCCTCTGTTACATCAATACATTGGAAACATAATTTGTATCAGCAGTTGTTTCTTTAATTAAGATCTCTCCCAAATCTTTCTCATTGATTCATGCCATTAACTTATTGACCAACTTGCTTATGCTGAGACGGTAGTTTTTGCTGAAAGAGGGCCTCTCTCTCAGTTCACAATGCTGGTGCGCTACGAATGTCTTCTTGGCAACTAATGGGAAAATGGCAGCTCACTCAGCTTTGTCAATGCTTTAAGAGCAAGCCACAAAAAAAAATGTTTGCTTCTCATCTCAGAACTTTGAAAACCTGTGGAAAAGAAGAACCTTTATAACATGTCCAATTTTAACAACATTTACAAAATACTATAACCATAGGATACGTGTGATCTCCAATCTCTATATGCTACTAGCCAATAACCAGGAACTAAATGACTGAGCTTGAACTGAAATGTTAGCAATTCTTAGGGATTAAAATTAGGGAATTAAGAATAATTTATGACTCATTCCATCAAATAGTTGGTAAAAAGATGACAATCAAGGCAGAGTGGAATTAAAAATGGTTAAATTTTGTTAAAAAAGAATATTCCACAAATATTTCATTGTAATTGTGCATATTTCATCATTTTATCTGGTCCATTTATGTTAGCTTGTCATAAATACTCTAGCAAACAGATTTAGTTGTCAGTATGTTCATAGATACAGAATTTCATAGGGATATACAGAGTGTAAAATTGAGTATTTGTAGTCAAAACTTTACTCGGGTAGAATGAAAATCAAACTACATAATCTTATCTGGTCAAAGCACTCAACTTTGCACAAATTTCAGGTACATATAAACAGTTTAAACAAGAATCACAGATGAGGATTTCTTCAATGAAATTATTTAAATATGACTCTGTCTCATATGGACTCTGTAATGGCTTCTAGAACTTCAGGAAAATACAAAGATTTTTACAAATGCTTCCTTGGGAGATTCAACAACTCAAGAGAAGAAAGAAGGAATACAGCAATTGGTACATCTAGTGCTAATTACCCGATGTTGCATTCCAGGGACAGATAAGGCACACAAGGCACTCATTAAAGAGACATGTCTGATATGCGTTAACCTCACTAAAATACTTTTAAATCATATTTAAAGTGACCAGCCAAAAATGGCTGACTTCAGCTTTGTGTTGGGTGAAAGAAGCACAAAGTAGTAAAATAGTGGAAGGATCCCTGGAAGAGAAGTGTAGGAATTTGGGAGATACAATCACTACAACAGAGAGTAAAGACAGTATTGACAGGGGGCATTATCAGGAAATATCAGGAGTAGATGTATTAATATTAATGAAATTAATCAAACAATTTCTTCTGTCTCTTAGGAAATTAGTATTTGAGCTGAATTTACCCTCTGTGCCAGAACTTGAATTGAGATTCCAGATGTTGCTTTCAGAAGTACAGCACCTCCTCAAGGACTGAGGTGAATAACACACTCTAAATTTACTCAAGGCACAATTCATTGCTGACTGCCCTGATGGTCTCTTTTAAACCTGTTTTGTCAAGAAAAGTTGTAACGTTCCAAAGAACATTTTATCAGTAGCAATGTTGATCACACTAGAGTTTGCTAGAAATACAATATGGAATGGATGCTGTTTTGCAGTAAAATCTTTTATTTACCAAACTCAAAATTCTTTGAATTTTGCAGGACTCAGGCAAGTTAGTTAGTATAATTTTCAGAAGTAGTTTTATGACCTTCTCAGAAATGAAATTCATCTCAAGGAGATTATACAGAGTGCTGTACATACCCTCCAAAGGGTCAAGGTATATGTAAAAAGAGGGTGAGATGACTGAACTATGTGTAAGGAAAAGTGTGACCAAGTTAAAAAATAAGGCATGTAAGCTACAATTAAACTTTTGTGGCTTTGAATTACTGAACTTGCATTTGTAAAGGATAGAGCTTTCACAAAAAGTGTGCTCTCCATTGAGAGCTACTACAGCAACTAGATCAAATCACATGAATATTCATGTAGCTATATATTTTAAAAGGGGAAAAATATGCCCTCTATTTTACAGAACTCTGATTTCCATTTAAAATATGTATCTACTTGGATATCACTATCCAGCCTACGAGAGATCTACAACTATCTCTCTCCAAAAGCAGTGATACCCAAAACCAGTTTTGAATGTTTGATGTAAGTTATGTCGATTGTATGTTTTGAAGCTTCCATGTGAGGGAAAATCATGAGCCTCTTATTGACCTTCTAACCCTATTTCAACCAACTGCATTTTCATGGCTGTAAGCTAACAAGTAATGTGCTGAGTAGAGAGCTGGAGAAGCCACAGATCCCATAATGGCTGGCAACTGTCTTCTTTTTGGCCACTTCAGAGAACAACACATGACAGCACAACTAGGATTCAGACAGGATACAATTTCAAAAATGTAAGATGATCATTAAATCCGCAGCATTTGACATATCTGATGTGAGAGTAGCACAAATAAACCTAATTTGTGGTGCACTTTTTTATAACAGAAAAAAATATACATGCTTTTGGATGAACATTCCTCAGGAGCACGAGCCCCTAATGAATAAGTGGCCAGGGATGCACTGAAAATGCTGTGCTCTCTGAAGTAAGGTTAACCAAAATTGCTTTTGGGTCTGTGGAACTTGAGTTCAGATGTTATCAGTGGGAAATCTGGAGGTTTGGCCATTTGCATGGAGATGATTTCATTTTCTCCAAAAAAAAAAAAAGAAAAAAAAAAACCCAACAAACAACAACAAAAAACAATGGAGTAGTTTGGGGCTTTAGTACGAGAAAGTCACATGAATACTGTGGTTAAAACGAGTAGGAGTCAATTCCATGGTAGGTGAAATGAGGCTTTGAAATGCCCCAGACAGAGTTTTAAGGTGGACTTTGAGGAAAATGTACTGCAGATTTCAACTGACACTGCATTTTTCTATTATTTTAGAGAGTCTACAACTTTAGACAAGATTTGATCAAACGATTCCAATTCACATTATCACAGTTGTTTCCAGAATGGGTGAAATCCTGGCAAAGTACCCATCAAAGTTAATTTAGTTAATTGGTGGATTCTTCTCTGCACTCTGAAATAAGTATGGAACACAATTTTCATTAGATTATTTTCTAATTCATTTAGTTAATTTGGTTTTTGAACTGCACGTAGAAAAGATAGTATGTTCTGTCACAAACTTCAGACAAAATGAGAAAATGCTTACCAAAAGACTCGCATCACTTAGAAAATAAAGGACTGCAAATCACTCGAGTTAACAGATGAGTTTACTATTTATCCAATTTTAATATTTTGGACATACAAAGAAATTTTATATTATTAGCTGTAGTGCGTATCAGCCTTTGTAGGATAGCCCTCTTAGGATGAGATGTACTAATTGTGATTGACAAGAAAACACCCTGCTAAGGTCTGTGAGGCTTGCTTGTGTAAGCTTACTTAATATGTTCATATTAACATTTTCAAGAGAAACAAGTCTGTTAGGAAAAATGAGAGTGAAGTCTTTTGGAAGTGAGAGTGTTCATTCCAAAGAAGAATAAGATTTAAGGTAAACAACCAGTCTTCGTTGCAAGGGCTTCACTGTCAGTGTATCTGTGGGCAATTCTGTCTTGTTCTACCTTCCACAGGAGAGAATTTTGGTCTCTGTTAGATGTGCAGAGTTCTAGTTATGAAATACACACCATTATTTGTCTTTCTTTGGTCTCTCAAGACTACCGCCAGTAGGCTGAAAAGGTCTGACATGTATTAATTTATACTATTTATTGTTCTTCTTATTAGTGCAGAAAATGTAATGCACTAAAAGCAATAGAAAACTGAAAGGTCAGATTGTAAAACTGTAGACATCTATAGCAAACCTATTATACATAAAGTGTACCATTATGCAAACTTCTCAGAAGTACCTCTTGTTGGAAAAAAAAAAAAAAAGGATTTATTTACTTGTCAGGCTTTCAGGCTGAGGAAACAAATGGCCCAGATTGGCTTCTTTTAAGCATTCTGGATTTTATGAAATACAATGATGCCATCTATAATGTTTGTTTATTTGGCACATTACAGAACAAAGGATAAGTTAAATATTCATGTGATAAGTGATTCATTTGATTTTCACACTGATTGCACTACAGTTTTGTTTTTTTTTCACATATTTTTAAATGTTCTGAAATCTGCTTTTTGCATATTTTCTCCACAAATTTAAGAAAATGCCATGCACCGCCACTTCCAACTTTCAGCATTGTTTTACAGAAGCCTCTTTCTTTGCAGTCAGCAGGTTGAATGGTAAAACATAGGACAGATTAGGACAGTGGTCCTAACCCTCTGGTCCTCTTGATATTAAAAAGAACCTAAGCAACCCTATCTGGAACATGGCAATGGGCAACACTAAAAGTTTTGCTCAAAGGGTTAGCCAGGACTTCTTCATTGGAGGCAAATTGTACTGAATTACATAAGGAATATGTTTGGGTAGGAAAACAGTAATAAATAAATTGAAGATGTGGCCTAAATTGTTTTAAGAAACATTTTCAACATTTCAACGACTAGAGTACTTTAAAGAGGGTAATACGGACTAAAACTAAAAATCTTGTTTACCCAGGCTGTCTCAGTCCCTTCAAATGTACATTAAAGGGCCTGGGGAGTTTTAATGAAGAAGAATCTTCTTGTATCTTTGGTCAGGGCCTTGAGATGCCTGTGGGGCTCCCAGTGTGTCGGTCCATCAGCACAGGGCTCAGCAGACAGGGCCCATCCCAACATCCCAGTGAGGCGTAGCGCAGTGGGAGTGTGAGGGGAGCCCCAGCCCCAGGCACTGTGCTCATCCCTGGAAATAGGCATAGGCTGAGGCAGCGCCAGGAAAGGTGCCAATGGTTTACAAGCTGGTTTGGCATTTCTGTTTTGGAGTCAATGGATTATATGAAGATGTAATTATCTTCCAAATTCCGTATAGATTTTTCTAAAAGTATTGTATGTTATTGGGATCTAGGAACAGTTGTGAAAATCAGTTAATTTTGCAGTATCTGACACTGCCCAGAAGAACAGTAACTAGCAGAAAGTTTGGCACTCATCTTGGCTAACTTACATGCTCTCAGCATAGACTCTAACAATGAATTGTCTAGACTTCCTTAAAAGTCAGATCTTTATAGTTGTTCTTTATAAACTATAAAAAGAATTTAAACTTCTATTTTCTAAATAGGTGTCTACAGGAGTTTAAAGGTAATACTCTCTGAGATTAAATTAGCTGTTGTGGGAAGACAAACCATCAAACAAACAAATCCATAAATGAGAAGTCCTTTGAGGATTAGTAAATACATGGACACCACTTTTAGTTCAGGAAGTCTCTAAAACTGATGTTTTTTGAAAGACAAAAGAGTACTTTGTCTTTTTGAAGTATATGAAATTTGTAAAATATCTTTATATCTTTATGAAATTTGTTTTTGTATCACTAGTCATCAGCTTTCTGCCTTTTGCAGGGATATGCTAGTGAGCTGTTTGCACCCTTGCTTTCACTCTGCCCTGGTCTCTTGTTAGGGTTTTGCAACAGTAATAGAGAGAATTGTGATTCCATCCTGAAACATACAGAACAGCTAAAAGCTGGTCCAGGGACTGCACTCAGAGAGAGCCAAGAAGTCCAAAGTGAAATTAGTTGAGTGACTATGACCGTGATACACAGAAATTGTATCACTGTAACATAACTATTCTATTGCACTGAAAGACATGAGAAGTTTCTCGCTTCTACTCTTAAGAGAAATTATCTGTCACGGGGTTATCAAGATCAATCTGGGTCCGTGACAGGGGAGGGGGCAGTAGGCCCGTAGCCCCCCGGCCCCCTTGGAAAAAAAAAAAAGGGAAAAAGGGAAAAGGGGTAAGGAGATGGGAGTTCAAGGGAACAAACGGAACAGCGGCAACGATCTGAGGAGTAAAACTTATTTACTAACTATGATATCGGAATGCAAGATAACACACTATAATACAATATAATTAGAATTGAAGCTAATAAATCAAATATAATGAGAGAGAGAGGTTTCCGAAGACCGAGAAGCCTACTTTGAAGTTGAAGGCGCCGCGGCTTGGAAGCACACCCACACCCGCTGCCAGGCAGTGAGAGAGAGTGAGAGCGAGCATCGCATCCGTGACGTATTTTCCCTTTCTGGCCGCGAGGTCCCCTGGGACGTGTAGTACTTCTTCTCTGTGCTCCACATGATGTTGTGATGTGGAATACCAATAGCAAAAAATTACAAAACACAAAACCATAACATTATCTCTATAAAAATTCAATTTCTACTCTCTATAAGTAATTAAATATTACTTATTTATTCATGATAAAGTGAAAGTCAGAAAGATTGACTTAGTAGCTTTAAGGTTAGGGTATTATTTTTCGGATGTATGAGATGGTGCTGCAAGTCCAAATAGCTCTGTAACTTGTAACTAATTTCAGTGGGCTCCACAATGACAGGAAACAAAAAACAAACAAACAAAAACAAACAAACAAACAAAAAAACCCACAAAAAAAAAAAACAACTGTTCACTCTTAGAAAAATGAAAATGCTGTAAACATTCTGAATTTTAGTTTCATTTTATACAATGGCTGCTCCAAACGTAATGCTTTCTATTTCACTGTCAGAGGAGAATATTGGTGGTATGGTAGTAGAGGTTGAACCTTCTCACCAGCGTTCCGTTGTATTTTGATGCCATGAGACAGATGGCAGCAGAGAGGCAGTCTGACATGGAAATGCGAATGAAGCAAAGTTGTGACACTGAATTCCTCCGTGCGGAAAAAATGGCACCCACTGACACTGACGCTCACTGACATTTGCTGAACATTGATGGAGAGCAAATAAATAGGATTTGAGCACAGTGAGGGATGGGTGGTGTGTTTCAGCACTGGCAACAGCAACAGTGGGTCACCTCCGCTGGTGCAGATATTTATGAGCATGGCATGCAGGCTCTTATTCATCACTGGTAAAAATGCATAACTAATGGTGGACTATGTTGAAAAGTAGTGCTTGTAGCTGAGAATTTGCTCTATCCAGCAGTGTTTTTTATCTGTTGTAGTTTCCATAAAAATAAATAGGAGGTATTACTTTCAGAGCAACCTACATATCTTTTTGATACCTCGAGCTGGGCTGGATTTTGCTATGCTTGTGTTGGGAAAAATGGTTGTGGATATTTCCTATGACTGCTTCTAAAAGATGATATGTGAGTACTTTTTTAATACATGATATTTCATTTATATTGTTTTCCAGACTACATGTACTATGAAAATATGGGGTGGGAGTATTTTAGACTTGTTTAGTTTGGATGAACAATTGGATAGGGTTAAACATAATTATGTATTTTTGTATTTCAAGAAAAATAATTGCAGTTTTTTTATTAAAGACAGTTTCATATATTTCGTACGTGCTTTAGTGTATTAATATACAAATATCTTGTACACATATTTGTTTTGCATATGTTTTAGGGTGATAGACTCTAAAGTCAAAGCTACTTATGGTACTCCAGTTTGTCTAACCCTGTTTGAAAGTTGGTGTGTTGAGTAATTAAAAAGGAAGCATTTTTAAACTTATTACTATATTTTGTTTTCTCTGTGTAATTAGCGTTTTGGATATTTTACTGGTCTTTAAATTAAAATATAGTAATATGTGGTATTTTGAGGTCTTTAGTATATTACATTCTGCCATGATGCTTCTTTTACTGCAGATTATAAAAGTCTCTTCATTGTATTTGAGACATTCAGGGCATCCCGAAAGAAAAAAAGAATGTTGCAAATAGTAGACAAGTTTTCCTTTTATTCATGAAGAGTAACTTAGGTAATTCATCAAATTTTATTTCAGTATAGAATTAAGCCAGAAGAATTCTAGACATTTTTATTTAATAACTTAAAATAGAAGGCTAAAATAGGTTTCTCCTTTTGTCCTTCTGCAAATTTTTGGATATTCTTGTGAAAATACAAACCGTTGACTTCTTGCTCTTTTAATCCAATTGAGGCAATGATAAACAAGAAAGTCAGTTTCTGAGGGAAAGACAAACAAACAAACAAACAAAAAAACTGTGAAAATTAAATAACTTTGAAATTTAGAACTGGTTTGTCAAAAAAATGGGGCTTTGAAACATGATAGTAGCCATTCTAGCAGGATTTGGAAAAATTTAGATATAGAACTTGCCATATATCTCCGGAAGACATCGTCTACATGAGCAACCTATAAATGAAAGTCTTTAGAGGGCTTTGCTGTGGTACGCTGCTTCAGTTTTCAAGTAAACTGTTGAAGAAGTATATGCATTGCATACTTAGAAATACATTTAGCATCTATCAGAATTGCATGAGAGCTTCAAAAAAGAGAATTCAAAGTCATACCAAAAAAAAAAAAAAAAAATTAGATTCTTTTAGATCCTTTAGATCCTGTGCTGACAGTATTGCTTGACTAAAGTAACTAAAGTATATGCTAAAATAAGCTAAAAATCTGGAAAAGAAAAAAAAAACCAAACAACTATTTTTAATCTCAGTAAACATGTTGGGTACATACTACTCCAGAAAAGGTTTTAAGTGATTGGATCTAAGCTTCTCCTCAACTTGTCTTTCAGTGTCAGATCATCTGCAGATGACTTTATCTGTAAAGAAAACAAAGCAAAAGAAAATAAAAATGAAAATTAATACAAAAACCAGATTGCATTTACAACATATATTTATATTAGCTGTCACTGAAATACAGAACTGTAAGTTTAAAGTGTCCTTTCAGAACAGCACTCATCTACTCAAGAGAACTGCATTCAGGATATTCAACACTATGGCATCTAAAAATGCTTTATCCTACCTATTTGTCATTGGCTAAATAATAGTTAAAAGGAACACAGTATCTGGAAATGTTGGCCATATACATAGGGATCATGGCCATCGCATACGTAGGTAAGGTCATATCAGCATAGATGATAGCTTCTTGGAAAAGGAAAAAAATATATAAGAACTGAAAGAATAAATAGTATTGCGTGAATCAATACAGACAGTGAGAGCGGCCTAAACAGATAAATTTCCTTGCTGTTTTGACTTTTTGGTGTGAAGAATATTTGGTGGAAGACAGGAAGCAAATGAAAGATCTATTTTTGTCATAACTTCAAAGATCAAAAACTCTTGAAATGTCTCCTCAATAAATCCATAACTATATAAAAGAATATCTCATAAAATTTATACAATCATTGTAACTTGAGAACCCTTGCAGAAATGACCTTAAATTGGAACCACAGATTCTACTGAGGAAGCCCACTGATTTTCAAAGCAGACATAAATACATGTTTCAGAGTTATGGATGCTCAAATATTTTTAATTTAAAACAGAGAAGTTATCACTCAACTATAATATTATCCCAGCTCAGAAGGTCTTTTATGTGCCTAGCTTCCACTACAGTGAATAATGCAATTCCTAAAGATAGTTACAGAGCTGAACTTCAATGCACCTTTGTTTGTTTGTGATGATCTATTGGTTTGTGTCTTAAACTAACAAAAAAATCTCAACTGGGCATGCACTTTCGCAGGTGCTTATTTTTGTGTATTATAAATATATCTTTGAAGAATTCAAGATTTGAATGCAATATTTTTTTTTATTTTTGTATAAAACTTTTCACTCTAAGTGCACAGTTGATCTTGTACAGTGCAAGTTTTCATACCTTTTCTGAAAGTGCATCCTCTAGTATATTTCCTCATATTTTCCTTTGTGTATTTCCAATATTATAGTTTATATGCTACAATATCTTAGATAGTTTCTTTGATATAAGTTTAAAAGTGTATTGTGTTTACTATTTTTTTGACCATGAAGCAAAGTTTATATTATTCAATGAGATTTCTACCTGCTATCTTTACGGACGGATCTGGCCCTTCATGACTGCTTTGTTCTCACTGCTTGTCTGACTGTAAGACCATGGGTGGTAAGTGGTCTACTTTATGGATTCTGCAGGCAGGAGTGGACACATTCTAACAGATTTATTTACAGTACTATTGCAGATGCCTTTTAAAAGAGAAAAAATCTCACTAAATAGTAAAGCAATGCCGAGTCTTATTTGCGGATTCTTTTTTTTTATTTCATTATTTTTTTTTAATGTGTGTGGTAGTTTTGATAGATCCTCTTACTCAAAATCCATCAGCCCATCTGATACCACTGAAACCTGTGAAGTGTTAACTCTTAACCTCATCCTTTTGGAAGATGACTTAAAATGGGTAAAAGGATGTGTGTTATGTGGAGAACGGGGATATATATTAAAAAATAAATAATAGTGTGATAGGGATAAAGGACAGGGGGGCTGATGGCTTAAATCTCTGTGGGCCTTGGAATCGAGCCTGTTTCAGTCAGATTGTGGCCCTGCTAACAAATCCAATAGCAGCTAATCTGATCATCTGCTCTCTAGTTTTCATGCTGTGTTTTCTTCAGAGTTCCTTCTCCTAGTTCCAGTCTGTGACAGTGTGATAAGACACAAGAAATTTAGTCATCATTGCTGCTGTAAAGGAGCTCAGAGAAGGGATTATGATATTCCATAACCCTTACATTAGACACGGACGGGGCAGCCACTACTGTGATTACAGACCTGAATACTGCTGTTATTTTTCCCCCCTCCCTCACGCTATTCACTTATTTATTTATTTGTTTGTTTGTTTTGCTTTTTTTTTTTCACTGAAAGCTTTAAAAGATTAGCTGAGAAATAGTCACCATCACAATCATCATCCTAAATCTTGTTGTGCAGAACTCAGAAGTTGTGTATCTCAGAAGGTTGTTACTCTTCTACCCAACATGACCAAGATAACTCTCAAGCAAGTTATCAAAAACATTTATCCGCTATTCAGTCATTATTAGGAAATTCAAACACTGTAAGCTGAACAAATCAACATGGAATGCAGAGATGATGCCACAAGGAGGACCGATTTGGGAAAAACATAGTTTACTGCTGAGGCAAGTCAGAGATTATGCTGCTGTTCCTGATTTCTGCACATGGCAAAAAAATTGCGAGGAATATATTATTCATAGTAGTTCTTGCTTCTGGGTACCAAAAAGGTTTGCAGTATTACTGCTGAAGAAGCCAGTTCCAGCACCAAGTCTTCTTACTCCGTGACACTGATCCTTAAAAGATGGATCTCCCTGAAAACAAAGTAGAATTTTTTTAAACAAAGTCATACAATAATTTAGAAAACAGGTGACAGTGGAATTCAGATTTCTGTCTTCCACAGAAGTAGTAAAATGGTCTGGAAATACTCTGTTGTTTTTACTTTTGTTTTGTTTGTTTGTTTGTTCTTTTAATATAGAAGTGAGAGATAATTTATATTGGCTTAAGCTGTTGCTGAAAGACTATTTCTTGTATTTCAAACAGAACACTTTCACTGACATTGTTATTTGCTTTGCAACATTATTATAAGGAAAGATGCTGTATGGAAATGCAACCTGTATGACTCAGTGAGGAGAAGGAAGGCCAAGCATTCAGTTTGGATGTTCTGTGTCTCTGGACACATTTGGTGTGCAGTGCTACGCGTCCCTCTGAGAAGGGCCAGGCAGATCCAGAAATAGAGGCATGTATATTACTGGATAGGTTCAATAGCTTCTTCTGAAGATGTATCTGAAGATTTCATTGTGGATGAAGAGGACATACCCAGTCACCACCAAACTCTGAGTGAGGAGGAAATGTTTTCATTACAGGAGTGAAAGTTCTGTAGACTTCTCTCTGGCTCCTCACAGGACCAAAAGAAGTGCTTGTTGTAAGCACTGGACACCGAGTGCCTACCCCAGAATTCAGATCACATTTGAGGCTTTTGCCTGCAAGTGAAGGCCAGTTGGACAAAGCTGTAAACTCTGCTCACAATGGAGGCTGCTGGCCAGATGGCTGAGGAGGGACCTTTGGATAATTCAGAAAGGATTTCCACTCCATTCAAATACTAATTCAGTAATGATCCACCTTACATACAGTTGGAGACTTCAACTCTGACATGGGAGCAGAGGAAAATGCATTTAAGTGTAATGTACCTAAAATACAGCAATGTAAATTTTATGTCAGTACTGTGTATTGGAATATATGTTAATACTTTATATTTGAACATGCATAATTGCCATGAAGGAGCTTTGAGGGACATATTACCCTCAGTAATTCCTACCAACAGGTCTTGATTAAAATTTAATCAAGTTATTCCAAATATGTTTTACGATATTTGATGCTGTTGTTCTCAGATTGTTCCTGTGTGAATTAATTTTCTTTCTAATTGGAAGACTTATGAGGTATTATTTCTTTGAAAGTTGATTGGATATAATTAATTTTGATTCATCAAAGTTTTGCATACAGTTACTGTAAGGTTTAATTCAGCAGTGCTTTCTGGAGATAACTAATACTTTCGTTAAGAAAAAAAATTCTGTGTGTCTTTTCACAGAGTTTTTTGCTGAGACACTGGCCACACAAAGGTAATTCCAAGGTATATATAGGTTTGCATTAGTAGTCACTTCTTGACAAACGCAGATGGATTTACTTGCATTTTCTTTTCACAGAGAATATAGGAAAGATTAAATAATATCACAGAATAAAAGTGTGCAGGTAAAAATGAACTGTGATAACAAGACTATGCAAACTCTTCTGAAAAACAAAACAAAACAAAACAAAACAAACAACTCCCCTCCACCCCCCCCCCAAAAAAAAAAATCCACCACCATTACCAAAACCATAACCAACAAAAACAGCAAAAAAAACCACAACACAGAACTGACAGACAGCAAAGTTTGATGGCAAGATTCCCTATTAATTCAGGATAGTTTGTATTAGGAGATTCAACATACTTTGTGGGCAGAGATGACAAAATAAATTATGTTTAAACATTTTTGTTAAGTAAGTGTGCAATCAAAAACAAACAAAACAAATAAAAATCATGGAGCATGTTTCTCTTTTGCATTTTGAACTTCTTTCTTGAAGTTGATTCCCTTGAACATGACTTAGACTTTTTAATTTTATTAAAATCTTTTGAAATTTCTTAAGCATATTTACCTGTGTTGGCTGTGCCACCTCAGATACTGCTGACATCTGTAATCAAAGTGATACAACACAGCAGATAAACAATTGGTCTAGCCCATTAAAATAAATGATAACCAAAATTTATTTTTGTATTTTTTTAAAATATTTATTTTGCTTTCCTCTAGCCAAGTGAAAATGTATTCCAGAGCTACATATCCAGAAAAGACTTTGAAAGTGGCCTTATTTGGTCTTAAGCTGATCAAATTGGGAAATCGGCCTGTCAAAGGTCAAGGTTGTAGACTACTTCCTGTTTCCTTTAAAACTAAAAGAAACATAAAAAGACTCCAAACTTTTGAGCCATCGCCATGGGGATTTCAGAAGATGATTGAGGCTGGAACAAAGCATACCCTTTTGCTTCTGGGTATCAGAAAGGACTTTAATGGTACCATGACATTGATCATTGAATTCAGGGTCACAGTCATGTCAGTGTTAATGAATTCCAAGTATGATTGCACAAAATATTAGTATACAGTAGAAAGGAAGCAGTACAAATTATAAATGCTTTTAGACATTCTTTATAACAGCTCATAATAAAGCTTTATATTTTCCCCTTATGGTAAATTTAGACTCTTAATTGTTTCTTTCATGTTGAATAAATCTACATGAACAAACAGCATGCTCAAATTCTTCTCAGACTTTTGGTATTCATCACCCTTTTAAGAAAATAAGAAGATTTCTAAATTTATTTAATCCTAAGTAAAATGCTGATAACACTGTAATCTGTAATGATTTCTGTCTTGCTGATTTTCTCTGAATGTAGTCAGTTTACATTTGTTTGTGATTTGCACATATTCGAAGTCAGATGAAATTAGGGCAGAGATGTCTCAGTGAAGCCCACAGTGACAGAGATTGTCTCTTGCTGCAGGAATTTGCAGCTACAAGTGCCTCTTTTCTCTGTCCACTCTAAATATTTCAGTAGGTCACAAAAGGAGACAGCTACACAATTCGCAGTTATAATGTACTGGAGTTAGCTTGCTTTTTGTTGAGTAAGAGAATGCCAATATTTTTTTTTTTTAATTAATTGCTATGAAGCATGTATTACACATATTTTAGCCATTTAAAGAAAGTAGTTTCTGAAAGACCTTATCAAAAGAACTTTCTTTTTTTTTTTTAATTTTTTTCTCCACCCCCCCCCCTTTTTTTTTTTCCCCCATAAATGACCTAGAGCTATAAATCATAAACCCAGAAAACTTCAGGGAGATTTGAAATCACACTTGTTAGTAGCATCTGCCTCTTTCACTGTTAAAAGCAGTTTTATTTTTCCTTACAAATCACAGAGCTACACACTTCAAGACCCCAGATTCAAGTTGCTGACCTGTTGGTAGTGTAAGCAATATTCTGTATCAAAAGTTGAAAAGCTGCTCTCTCTGATGCAAAATTGAATTCTGTTTTTTGAAACTATGGCAAGTAGAGACCAAGCCAAAATGCTAGCAGACATTTTCTTGTACTTCTACAGATCACTGCAAACATTCAGATATTCTAAAATTTCTACAGGTGCCTGTGCAATTCCAATAAAATATAACAATATCTAGAATGCCTACAGAGAAACAGAAAAGTTAGGTCTCTCATCTGAAAATAACTCCAGAGAAATCTTCTCCACTGAGTTTTATCAGATGCAGTCTGAGTGATGAAGTTTCTCCAGGAACAGCAGTCAGATCAATGCTAATTCATGATGTTTTAGTTGCTATCTAATTCCATCAGTAGACCAAAAATTAAACATGACGTAGCAGTTAAAGCACTTCCATTGTGAAAAGTAATAATAAACTCTAATTATTCTAATTCAGGCCCTTTCCAAAATTTCCTGCTATTTGTTAGCAGACACCAGCTAACAATTGTCAAAGAGCTTCTAATTCCACAAACCAAATTCTGTCAGGCCCTGTCAGATTATCAGACTGTCCCTTCAGAGCTCTGGAGCCCCCTAAATTTGTGAAGACTACGTGGAAGAGAGAAGCTGAGTACTAATATTTGCACTGTTGATGAGTAGAATACCTAATCTTCCCATGCAAATTTGGAGGTTTTAGTTTCATAAATAAATTTAAGAGAAAAGGAAATGAAAAAATGTGTTCTTCTAAGATGACCAGGTAGGAATTTAATTAATTTATTTGGAGGCTAAAGAATCAATACAGTAGCATCCCTTAATAACTGTTAGATAATTTACTGTCAAGTGCTCAGCTAAGCAGGCAGCACAAAGAAAACAAAGTAGGAAAGTGGATGAAATTTGCAATTTATAGTTACAATCTAAGATATGAAAGAAATACATACACTACTTTTGTGAATACGTCTCTAACTTGAGCATCATGACTGTATTTCCCTCTTCATATTTTAAGCAGAACTACGAAAACTGACAGGCAACTTGTTCATAAAAGATACGATTGTAAACTAGGTATTTTCAATATTTCACAACAGGAGGTTTGATTGCTATTCCATGGAAAAGTATCTGCAATAAAAGGGTTCTTGGAGCAGCATCTTCAGTTGGGTTGGAAGAGACTCCTCAAACTACTGTGTTGCTCTACTGGCAGTGATGCTACTTAGCCACCCCTCACTTAGCTACATACGAAATTTAAATAGCTACATGGAACTACATGATCATTCATGCAGCAACAGCTTCCATTGACCAACTTCAGAAGACTCTTGGAGGGCAGCCATTAGGACACTGCCAAGAGAGTTATCAATGTATTTATGCATACTAATCATCTGTTAAAAAAAAAAAAAAATGGAGAGGACCTGCCTTGGGAATTTTCTAGAACTGACCAAAAATTGCCCTTGGAGCATTTCTGTAACAATGGATTACTTAATTGCAAATGTTTATCCTATTTCTCAGTTTCAAGTTGGTCTTTTGTCCCAGACCAAGCTATTACTTCATCCATACACATTATTTATATCTCATTTATTTGAATGACTTAGTTAATTATTCAAGTGAACTGAGTGTACATACAAGCACAGCCCTGATGCACAATTAACATTATAATTGAAGAATAAACTTGATTTTTATGTATGCATCTCTCTTAGAATCAAATGGCCTTGGCACATTAAGATTATAAAAATTATCAGCAAATTCTTAGCAAGATGCATGGCTATGGAGAGCTGAAACATTCTTTAGAAAGCACATAGGAATCAGTTCTGAAGTTGAAAACAAGCCTATTTAAGCTAACTTGGAAAAGGAAATCTTAGGAAGTATAATAAACAAAATGGCAAAAGACTAATGTAAGCTTTTTCTTGCACAGAGGTAGAGGGAAAAACAAAGTATTTGAACTAATCATCTGTGCATTTGCATAGAAGAGATATTTGGGATTAATTTGTAAAAACAAAGGAAAGGGAGCTTTTCCTGAAGTATATGGCATATAATATTATATGCCAATTTCACTCTTTCTATTTCCAACAACACTGTTCCCAGATTGTGAGCATATTATGAAGGCCACTAGGCCTTCTCTTAATGCCTAAATCAAGCAAGATTGGATCTTTATTAGCATTTATAGCTACATAGCATTTATATTATGAAGAATTACATCGGCATGAGTGAACTGCATTCATTGGATTTGGGAGGTTGAATAGAGTTCTTGATTCAGAAACTGACCAAATTTTATGATTTTTAGAAATATTAAGTAACTCCTAAACATAATTTTCCTAGATTGTCATGAGAATTTTCCATCGTAATTACTTCCACCGGAGGTATTTTATGAGCTATTGACTTCTCTATAAAATACTTGTGTCGAGAGATTACATGCTATAGAATTTCAAGTTAGTTTTTTTGTTTGCCATGATCTGTATTATATAATTTCTGAAGCACCAATGTATGGCTCGAAAGTACGTTCAAATAAACAAAGTAGAAACATACCTCAGTTGTTTAGACTATCTGATAAGGTATTGAATTTGCGTGAGATTTGTATTTAATGCAAATTTTATTAGCTCTCCTATAGCCATATATGATATAATCACTGAGTGTCAGGAAAATTTGCTACCAGAAGGCATCTAAGAAACATTTTCTCTGTTCTTTATTTTCACTGATCAGAGTTGAACTGAAGACAAAATATCAAAAAAGCATCAAACCGACAGAGAGATGAAACTATTATCTGCATTCTGGTGCAATGACATTTTCAAAATTGCTTTCCAGCCACAGATGTTTAAAGATTGGGGTTCTAAACCTAGAATATATAATTATTTGACATATACTGTAGGAAAGTATGATTTCCCTATATCAGTTGCACAAATTTTACTGTATGTTTTTTGCTATTAGTACAGGTAACTAGGGCCCAGTTTTTATATAAGTTTCCATATATTACCATAATAGCGGTTTTATGCCTGGTAGTTACTTGCTTTGTTTTTCATTCCCATTTTATAACAGCATGCCTAAAGCCCATCAATATTCAAGTTAGTACTTTAAAATGAAACTATAAATTTCAATTTGGAGAAAATAAGCCCTTATTCAGGCTCATAAGTTTTAAATAACACATTACCATTGGCTACATTAAGTTTGCATTTCTAATGTTATTTTATGCATTTGACAATAGATGTTCCACTCTGCTCAGGAATGGAGAGCAAATGCATGTGAAATGTAAGTCTGCTTAAAATGTAGGAATTTATTAGAGCTGTCAGTCAGCAGTGACATGAGAGTTAAATTATTTCTGAAGATATTTGAGTTGATTTTTGCACTTTTCATTGTCTTTATCCTCTGAAGCTTGAGTATAAATAACTCTTTTGAAAGATTTTCTTCCTAGATTGGTTAGAGCTTCCTAAAAAAAAGTAAAATAAAATGAATCTGAAAATAGAATACTAGATGCACAAAACTCTTAAGGAAATAGCTAGGTAGTATCTGAAGAAAAGTTTAATTATTTCTTTCCAGCAATCCCTGAAAAGCCAGATCATTTTTTTATTCTCTGTTTATTATTGTTTATCCTACTTCCTTTAGGAAAAATGATGATTCATTCGTTTCCCCCTTGAATGGTGTGCACTGATGGTCAAGGGGTGTCTTTTACAACCATTAGAATGTAAACTGTTATAGAAATTAACATACAATTCCTTCTGTTACAGTACTAAAAACAAGGAAATTGTGTGAAGGCATTGCTTTTCCTGGCAGGAGTGATTCCTATTCTTCTTTACAGCTTTTCTTGTTTATCGTGTGGATGGGCTATGAGAATTGATTTGGAGGAAAACAATTCCTTTTCACTTGACTCATTTTTTGTGATTTTCTGGTGCTACTTAAGCTTATGCTGTTCTACAGAAATTAGAATGAAAAACAATTAGTTTCCATATGAAGTACTATATCTGTGAGCCAGTACAATAATTCTACCTTCAGTCATTCTGGTTCTTAATTTAAGCGCTTTTGCATGACTAAAGTAACAAACATAAAGAATGCAATCACTTTGCAGTCTCCTAGAGATGGGGAGCTATCTGCATAGCTACTGTGTGCTATGTCTGTCAAAAAAATTAGGGCATTGCTTGCTAATTAGTTAAAACAATTTATTCTTGATTTGAATATCAAAATGTAACTAAAAACTTAGTGAGAAGGTGAAGCAACAGATTTTGGACTCTTGCTTTTGCGTAAATACGATCATGCCAAGAAGAAATTTCTACAGCGCTGGCACTATCTGTGCTTTATTGCTGTGTGATGACAGGAAATTCCTATGGTAACTTGGACTGCTGAGATGTTTTCACATGCAAAGGTCAAAATTCAGTCATGGCATGAATAGATGAAACTCCACAATATAAATTTAGCTCGAATATAACCAAATAAAGAAAATGAGTGTATTTTCTTCCTTCAAATGAATAATTTTCACACAGTAAGTTACAATGAATACACAAATTTGTCATGCATTTCTCCATTATAGGCATAACTCTGTTGCCAAAAAGGGTATTATAACTAGAAAGCATACGGTAGTAGCTCTGAAGTAGCTAGAAATGCCTTGCTTACAATTATAATAGAGGAATTCATCAATAAAAATCCATAACAATTTTGAAAATCCTGACTGCTATATTTACTGAATGTCTAGATCTTCTCAAGGACACACTTTTGATTTTCCATATGCCTTGTCCACTTTATGCCCCGGAGATTCAGGCTCTGTGGTTTGTGGCTACAGTAGTCCAGAGTTCCTGTGCAAGACATGCAGTTAACGTGGTGGAATAATTGCTGTGGTACAGAAGAGGCCTCTGGCCTTGTGCAAGAGAAAGTAAAATTTACCAGTCAGAACTTGTATGCCTAGCTCAGCTTCTTCTGAAGCCCAGCCTCCTTGATATTCCACTGTTTTTGCTTGCTTTTCCATCTGAGTCTATGGGTGGAGACTAGAAGAAAAGTGAGCTGGCTCTTCAACAACATGGACTTTGGCTTTATGAACTTCAACACAGCTACAAGACAGTATACACATATTAGACTGGCTGAAATCAAGATCTTCAGAAGAGCTATCCCCTTCATAATGCAGATACTGTTATACAAAGGAATGATCCATCCATTCAATGGAATAAGAGGAACATCATAATAATTAAGCTATCCAAAAGAAAGGTTTCTAATAGTAGACACTATTTAGATACAGCAGTGGTCATATCAACTGTTCAGTCTAAACAGCATCCACAGCCAGTGCCTCAAACATCTGAGATATCATGGTTAAATTGTCACTCTCTCCCCAAGCCAAAATATGTAACATACAGTGTTAAACTACAGAGTGCAGGTGAAATCTGGAATGAGTAGCAAGAAATTAAATTGGCAGGCACAAGATAGTGTGTTGTATGACTCAAATATCTACTTATAGGGAAGATATATGTTTTAACAAACTCTGATGAAACTAAGGCAAAATCGACCAATTCAAAGCTCCATCTTCAGCCTGCCCTACTTGAATCATTCCACCAATTTCTCAGCCAAACCACTAAATAGAAAATGACATTACTCAGATATTGTATTGCAAATCCATTGTGTCTGCAAAAATCTGGCTGATTGTAAATCAAAACCCTTTGTCAAGCAGTGGAAACAAGGGTAACTTGCTTCAAGTGATGGAAAAACAGTGTACATAGGAATTTGATAATGCCAATAGTAGAGGTTACATCCTTTAGGATAATTTCAGCCTATTTGAATAAACAAAGCCACTGCTCCAAGGAAAATAAAATAATAGATGCTGCAATGTAAGTCATCTTACATGAATACTCATGTCTTTGATATTTACTGGAATAAAGAAGGCCAGGAAAGCAAACTGATTATTTGAAAGAATATATACCAGAATCTGTACAGGTATTTTCTTTTTCTCCATGTCTTGTTCAACAATGCTGGCTGTTGTAATACTGGTACTAGTATCACTTAGTAGCCCGACAGTACCCATGTTTGCTCTGAAATTTTCTGCTGTCACAGTTTCTTAGGACTACTAGTAGACAAAAAAAATATAAGTATTATTTGGAGAACACGTGTGTTGCTGCAGCAGCAGTTCAGCTCCTGAAAGAGCTCCTGCAGAAGAGCTCCTCTTCATCTGAAGCATATTTTTGCATATATTTTTCAGCACTGCCAGTCCCCAGATATCAGCAATTTTAGTCACATTTGACTGCTCCATGGATCCCAAAATAAGGTCAAGGAAAGTGGGGCTAGTGTCCTGAATCAGTCCTAAAAATAAAATGACACAGTTCTAGAACTTGGGAGGGTTACACAAAACCTGCAGAAGCAGAAATGCTGCATCATCTTTTCTTTCTTCTCACTTATTATCTTTTTTATATATTCACCTCAAAATGTGAAATATTAAAACATTTTATTTTGTAAAACTCAATCTAGAATGTAAAAAATGAAGACAAAAGCTGGAAGTCTTGTGAGTTTTCTGCAGGTTTGAAAATTGCTGTGGCATGGAACAGCTGTCTGTGATGAACACATGTATGCTATCTGGAAATACAGTGTGATACATCATCATTGGTTTTTTAATGGCCTCATGCATTAAATTTAAAATCACAGATCTCTGCAATGAATGAAGCACTGGAATATAGATTAGATTTTTTCAAGCACCCTTTGTTATTATTTTGTCATCCATTGAAGCAACAAAGATGTGTAGACACAACCTTATACTACAAACCATTCTTAATTACTGTAAAAATGATGGTAAATTTTATAACAATAATGGCTGTGGAGAAAGAGGAAGCAGCACTTCATGGACATCTCTCCCTAACCACTTCCCCAAATTATGATGTCTGAACAATCTGCATCTAGATAGACATGCAAGTGTGACACTGTCATCTTTGTCTTCCTCTCTGTGTGCTGTACTCACTTGTTAATAGCCTCATTTGCCATTCAAGTGGCATTTCAGAAGCTTTTGTTGTTGTTGTTGATGTTGAGTTCTCACCATTTAAGCAGATAATTCTGAGTTCAAAATTTACTTTGTACTGTGTACCATACCTACTTCTTCAGTCCAAGAAGCTTCCTGTGCTCTTAATAAGTTTACTTCTACCCATTTTAAAAGGAGAGTGAAAACTCTGCTGTTTTTTTTTCTTTTTTTTTTGTTTTGTTTGTTGTTGTTGTTGCTAGGGTTCCTTTGTTTTACTTTTCTTTTTGATGCTCCAAAATTGAAATGATGCAGATTTTGTTGCTATTGTTGTTTGAGTATGTTCTCTGGGGCTGCAGTTTTCAGAAGGGAAAGGTTTAAGAACAGACTGAAGTGACATATTTACAGTGACATATTTAATCTCAACTACAATAGGGAAATGATTGCATTAGGTCACTTCCTACCACACTCTTTCTTATATTGGAGGGGTGTTGCCAGGCAAAGTGAAAATGTAATATACGCCGCTGCTAATCTACACAGTGTCTATTATTTGAATAAATGATATACATGACCCAACAGGACTTTCCTTGTACTGAAGCAAGAGATATTTTTTGGAAAAAAATACCTATGGACTGATATTACATTTATAATATAAAGGAAAACAACATGCATTTGCATTAATTTGGCTTTATTATGTTTTCTATTTCCACTTTGCCATGGCTCGCTACCTCATTAGCAATGTAAAGATATGAATGCCAAAGTGCTCATTTTATCATGGCAACATTCAGTTTTGAAACTAATCTAAAATAAAACCCAGGGTAGGCACAGAAAACTCAATTATGAAACAAAAGGCATCCAGTATGAAATTAAGGTAGTACATTCCATGTTTTATGCTCTGGCATTGTGGATTGTTACAGGGTTTTTTGCTGATAAACCTCAAAAAGATCACATAGCCAAGAGCAGCTCTAATGGACTGAATCTAAAATTATTCACTTTCATCTACTGAAACAAATTGGTTTAATATACAGTTGTTTGTTGTCAAATACATTAAAAACACTTGTGTCAAACAAAATTATATGCTGTGGTTGTTTGCCTGGTGTATTTTTGGAAGGTGGGAGAACAGGAGAAAGAGGAAAGATGGTGGGTGGAGTTTTTCCCTGCATTTGCCGACATCAGACTAGATAGCATTAAGAAGATGTAACATACACAATATGCATGCAGTGTGTCTGAGTTACACAGGCGTAAAGCTTTTTCCTTCCATTTTTTAATGTTTGACCATGTGTAACTAAAATGTTCTAACCTGTTGGGCATTGCAAGATAGTATGCAAATAGGCCAGCTATTGACAAAGGACTACTGTAATTCACTTTTTTGTTAATCAGGGTGTGATTATCATTCAATTCTTTTGAACTCCATCCAGCTTGCTATTCTGTCTCAACTTCAAGCAGGTGTTTTGTTGTTGCCAGTCCATGAACACAGCCCTGCGCCTGAGTCTTTCAAGTGTGCTAGCTGTGCTGATGAATTTTGCCTGCAAACTTTCCTCAGGCAATGAACTGACTAGTGCAACATGCTCACAGCAATGTTAATCTAGCTCAGGGACATGCACTACACATGAAAGACTATTTTTACCCTAATTTTTAATTGATATATTTTGCCCACTGCAATTCCTCCTCTCCTCATCCCACCCTTATTTCACTCTCTCTTTCTATCTCTCTTGTATCTATTTACTTTTTCTTCCTTTATTTTTTATTTATTTATTTTTTTTAAGACAACAAATGGATTGGAGTGAAATGAAACTACAGAAGCTGGCAGACACAAAGCAGAAACAAGGGTGAAGCTAAATAAACTATGAGTGTGTGGTTGCTCAGCAAAGAATTCACCTTTGATTTTAAAGATTAGATAAATTGGAAAAGTAATAATCAGTAAATTGAAAAGTGTGGACTATTATGAATTACTACTGTGACTAGCATAACAAATCCCTTTTATTTATTTATACTCTGGATGGTGCAATATTTTATATTATGCAGTCGCTTAGAAAGTCTTCCAGAAAAGGGTCATAGTGATACATTTTTACACTGCAGTCCTAGTGAGAAATATTTGTGAAGTAATACAATTCAATGATATTCAACATAAACTGTTTTGAATATCAGAATCCTTCATACTTGTTCAAAACATGCCCCTTAAATGCAACTTGATGAACATTTGATTCATTTATTTCTATTCTATATATTTACTTTTATGTACTGATTTTTATGTCTAGATATCTAGGCACATTTCCCTTTGCTTTGCTTAAATAAAATACAGAGCTCCCTCATATTTTCTGCTTTCTTGTAAAGGAAATTTGCCCCAGACATCCTTATTCTTCACCCCAGTTTGTGGCTGTCACTTCTCCCCTGGTTCAAGGAAAGAACACAACTGGCCTTTCCAGACCTTGCTGCATGGAGGACGTTGATGCACACGCAGAAGAATTTCCAGCTCTCTCTGTAGGGAGCAAGGTGGGAAGTGGGAAATCTAAAATGGAGGACCACTTTCAATGTGTGTTATTTGTAAAGGTCAAAAAATAAATCTCCTTTATGGAGAGGATCAATAGGAGGGAAAGATTTGTAATACAGAAGACGTGGAAATGAAGTGATAGCACTACTAGCACAGACAGCACAGATCTTTCAAAGAAGAATGATTAAGTACGAACAAGAAAAAAAAATGCTCATATATTATGTAAGCTGAAGAGATACAAACTTCATAACCTTTAGATACTGTCCTGAGGTTTCCTGAAATTCTTGAAGAAGGGCTATTTAAAGCTTTGCTAGGGGGTGTTTTTAAGATATCTCAAAAGCCATATGGTACTCCCTTTTGTTGTTGTTGTTGTTGTTGTTGTTGTTTTTAGATGTGTCTTCTATATTTGAAAATAATTTAAATGCTTTTGAGTTTCTCAAGTACTTGGAAAACGGTTCATTTCCAATGAATTTTGGACCTGAATTGTTAAAATGAAACTGAGAATCAGAAAGGAAAAAAATATGCTTAATCTGGCACTATTTTGGATGATATTTTAAAATATTTTTCACAATTAATTAAATAGAACCCATTATATTTACTTTCACATCACATAAATTATTATACGTTATAGAGTGTTGACTATGCTCTTGGGTAGAGTACATCATTACAGGTGAATGTCATTTAGTGACTGATCTAAGTACACTGTGTCCACTAGTGTTAATAAAAATATCTTTTTTTTTTCAACTGAAATAATTTAAAAAGTGACTTCTGATGAAGTTTCTATTTTAATAAATTTTGTCAATTTCATGAATTGTTTTTCAAGTGCAGTATAATTTTAAAACATAGTGAACTGATCATACATACATTAATTGCTACAGAAATATACTCATGATTGCATGAGTGGCATTGTTAGAGAGTGAAACAAGCCTTTTTTTCACTTTAACAGCAAATGAAGTCAGCAGTGCACTTGAACTTCGCTTTTACAATACTGAACTTCCAAAAGCCAGTATGGTTGAAGGCACCTCTGTGCACATCTTCTCGTCCTTTGTGCCGTGGTGGTACCACGTCAGGTAGTGAAATAAAAGGTATAAAAAAATGTAGTGTTCAAAACAGCCACTCTTTTTGCATGTTTTGTTTTGTCTTGCTTTGTGTTGCATATTACATAGATCATCTTGCTAATCCGCCGCACTGTGGAATCGTGGCCCAAAATGTCAGAGCATACAAATAAGCTTTCTCATCCCATTCAAGTGCTGCGGCCCTGGGTTTATGTTGGAGTGATGCCATAACATGCTGTTTTATGATGCAGCTAATCTGATCTGACAGCTAACTGCCACCAACCAGAGCAATCTTCCCTCTTCCCTGCCTTTTTCTCCCTGGCAGTGTGTGCCTGCCTCCTCCTCTATGCTACCAGTGGTGCCCAGCCAACTCCCCAGAGGCATAACTCAGTATAGTAAACTGACAACAGAACTATTCCTTCTTCTTTGCTTTCATCTTCTAAGTGTCAGCCTTCTGACAATGTTCCTGTTTCCCTCCAGATCGGCTTGCTGGACAGCCAGGTGAGCAAACCTTCCCAGCAGGGGCAGGGGAGAGGAACAAGTGGAAGCAGGTGATCACCAGCACCTTGGAGTATCTCCTCTGTACCTACAATCTTCTGAGAAGTACAGACACTGCTTACCTCCCAGTATCTGTTTTAGAATATTCACTGTTTGTACAGTTAAAAAAAAAAATTAAATGCTAAAGAACACAGTTATCAGTTGTGTGCAGCAGGGTGGTCCCAGCATGAATGGGGAATAATCAGACTACTGTATCAGCTACAATCTTAGATATTATAATCACACATGTTCTTTATTGGTTTGAATTAAAATATATATATACATATATATTCAAAAATTAAAAAAAAAAAAAAATTAGAACTTTTCAAATAAATGAAGTGTTTTTTTCCACTGAGTACATTGTCCTATGAACTAAGCCTCAAGTTTATAGACATCAGCATGGATTTGCTTACTCTGAGTATTCACTAGGAGTTTTTCCAGAAGCCTAAGGTGGAATACAACAGCCCATAACATGAAATTGCCTCTCATCATGCATATAATTACTACTGGTCAAACTTCTGTTTCTCTTTCATGAAAAAAACAAACAAGTAAACAAAACAACAATAAACAAACAAAATCAAACAAACAAAAAAGACCCCCATATTTTTAAGCAAAGATTATCAGATAAAAGACTATAAAAGATGTACTGAAAGTAAACATATTACTAAAACACTGTTTCAGCCATGATACATAGGTCTTTCAAAAAGGTTGCTTTCACCTGTTTCACTTCATACTTAGCTGATTTCTGCACCTACCAATATTTCTTGATCAACACTGAGGACTTCAAAAGCTTACCACTGGTTTACTTAAGGTTACCTAAAGATTTCTTTAGAGAACTCAGACACAATCCCAGTTTGAGTGGTGTACTATTTTTTTGTTTATTCAGAAATAGAACTTTATGCACTTGGAGGAATAATTACTAGAAACGAATGCCAAGGCTTTATTTTTGGAAGAGTATTGTGGTAGACATTAGTATTGTTTCTTATTATTTTTTTTTCATTTTTCTTTTCTAATCTCCAATACTAGAAAGTTATCCACAGTGACTTGAGTCACAGACCAGCTGGTGTAAAGTATAAATCAGGAAAACATGGATTTTTAGACTTTTTTTCAGGGAAATGGAGAGAACATGCTGAAGTGGTTTGCTTGTGATCTTCATCCAACAGGTGGAAGCAGAGTTGTTGCTAATACTTAAACAAACAAGAAATTATATAATAAGTCATCTAAACAAACAGTGACTGAGAACTATATTTAGTTAAATGAATATTAGTAATGTTTGCTGGAAAAGCTTTCATGATAATAAATTTCACAAATTTAATTATATGTCTCACTGGTCTCATTTCTATAACCAGGATCATTAGGAAGCACTGGAGAATAACAACAGTAACAGTAATAACAAAAATAACAATAATAATATCATAAAAATATATCTCATTGTCATCAATGGATTTCTGAAATGGTTATTGGAAAATTCAGAAGGTTATTTTTTGTTGCCATTTGTTGCTACAATACTAAAACAGATTTTCTGGTGCTCTATATTCGAGGCAAAAAGAAAAAAAAGAAAGAAAATAACAAAGAAAATGAGCAGAGAAAACAGAGAACAGAAAGAGGAATAGAGTTTTGCACCTAAAAAGAGCAAAAAAGTGTTGGAAATTTGGAAATATTTGTCAACTTCAAAAGCTGGTTCAATATACAAAGAGATGTGCATTTTGAGCAGTGCAAGGCCCTCAGAATTACATATAGTACTGTCTGTCATTAACTTCTCTATAGTATTTTATTATCTAATGTTCTAGTATTATCTAGTGTTCTAATGTTGTTATAATTTTAATTACATAAGAATAGTTTTTTTTTCCAACATACATATGTGTAAATATGAATGTCTATATACATAGTTATGATTTTTACAGATATACGCACCGCACAAATTATTTTGTTTTCATTATTAAAATATAGCACAACCATGTGAGAGTGACTCTTCATGGCCCATTTTATATTGCTTCTTCATATTTTGCACATCTGGAATAAACTGTTTGGGCAGGAACTGGAAATCAATCTCTTTGTGTCTTTAATCTTTTAAAAATATTTATTAATTACTGAATTCACTTACTGAGCAATATTGCTAAGATATATTTACTTAGGAAAGATTTAGAACTACCATCATTATAGTACTAACTTGTGGTTAATAAGCATTCCTATTTCTCTAAATAAAGACTAAGAAGTACGATGGGAAAACAAATATTAGCATATCTAGACTGAACATGGCTTGTAGACTCCCTGGTGAGTAGTGCTTCTACAGCCAAGGATTATTCACACCATATACAATTAAGTTTTCCTTTAAGACTGATTCTTTTATACTGCAGATAAAAATGAAAAACTACACAAAGTCTTCTAAAGAAATATTCATGTATCTTCAGCAAAGAAAAGAATGTAGTTCATCTCTTGCAGGCTAGCCAAACCTTGGGAGTTTTATTTTATCTGTAAATGTCTATGAGCAGAATTTGGTATACAGTTTGACCTCTTTGATTGTATTTTGAGGTTGTTATTGTACTTTGCTGTCGGCTCTTTAATTAATCTTGCCGGCTCTGTAGTATCACTGGGGCAGAAATAATTGCTTAAATATAAAAGGACCTGTTAAGGCAGCCACATGGGAAACAGTGATTTGGTGAAAGAGAGCATTTCTAAGATTTACTTATTGACTGTTTAGTAAATAAATCGTATGTTTTAATTGCTCTGTCAGAAGGATCCTTCAATGAGGGAAAGGTGACTGGAGTTGAATATGGGAACACCACAGGACAGCTGTTTGGTCTGGCAGAGGGCTCCCTGCACTTGTACTATATATCCAGAGCGACCTTTCAGATTCCATGTACATAGTAACAATTAAAAGTACACAATGACTTGACAATGTTCACGGTGACAGACTGCAGGTTGGCTGCTTCCCATAACAGCCTCCCAGGCAGAGAGGAACAAAGAGCCTGGGCCCATCTGTACGCCGCAATGAATGCCTCATGTTCCAGAGAGCGCTCTTTGTTTCTCCAAACGCCCCAGGAAGCTCTTCAACAAACAAAACTCAGAGGTCCAGAGGAGCCCAGTCAGGACATTAATATGATAATGAATTCCGGATTACTCTGACAGACGTGACAAAGAAATAGATCCTTTTGATAATAAGTTATCGGGTTTATTAGAAGGAATTTGTCTGACTCCACCACTGTTGTAGATATTTCAACAAAGTCAACAAACCCGTAAGGGACATCGTTTCTTGTTGTCTTCTCTCCCTCTCCTTGTAGCTTCTCAGAAACTCTAGTCCATGCTACTGATTTAAGGCTTCTTCCATTGCTACCTGTCTGGGAAGCTATTGTAAACCATCTATCTCCTCTGTGGTACTAAACAATGGGAAATGGCTGTATTTCACAGGCAGTTCAGAAGAAAAATTGTGGTTAATTCAGAAGTATGACTTTGCTTTTCAACTAATGCTCCTACGCTGAATTAGCTCTGTAGGTTTGGTAAGATTAATTTCCAGTCATTCCACCCAGTGCAGTAAAATAGTTTCCTTTCTGACCCATCAGAATAAATCTGAACCTGATTAAAATAGCATTTGTGTTGATTACTGCCAGTGGGAGATTAGGTGAAACTTTATGTAACTTATAGCCTCTTGATTGATACAATTTGAAGAAATTGCATGACATTTCTGTAATTTTCAGAATTAATGTTCATTGCAGCTCTTTTTTTCGTTTGACTTTAGCAGAGATTGTCATAGCTTTTGGAAATGTGCTTCTACACTACATATGGCTATTGATTTCTATAGTAATTATTATATCTTCTTGGCTGAATTCTCCTAAAGGCTCTACCATAAACTTTTGTTATTCCACAAAAGCTCAGCAACAAAGGACATCAACTAGCTGCAGATAAAGTAGATGGCTAAGGTCAGCGCTGTGTCACACAAAGTACCAAAATCGGGTGGCACCAGCCATCTGTAGTTAACAGCTATTATATAAACATAAAGGAATGTGCCTTGTGTTCTGACTGATGGAAAAAAATTGGTCATTAGCCACTCGGGAGCTCCTGATTCCCCCCACAGCTTTCCAGCTGCAATCCAAGTGTATTTAAATAAAACTTAGCACACTTAACAAGAAGTTTGATAGAGTGTTAACAATCCTCAACTTCACGTTGAGCTGTTAACCAACAAAGTAGTCATTAAATGCTGGTAATGACTGGGTTTCTTGGGATTATTGCTTAATTATAAACTTGATAGAGTGGGTCCTGCCTTCTGACTTGGGGGACATTTTCCATTGCAGAATTTTAATGACAGTCTTTTCTTAATATACCGTCTCATTTATAAACCCTTACATATAACATGAATATATATATATATATATATATAAATACTGCCTTTAAAAAAAGTTATTTGCACACGTCACAATTATGTTCAAACAGTAACCAGACTTGGATTCACCTCAGACAGTGGAATAGAAAAGCACAACTGCTGGTAACAGATGATTTCTCTGGGAATATGGCTTTCTCATAGAATAAAATAGGTGTTTCCAAAAAGGAATTCTGCATTTTGATTGACTGGAATGAGTCTAGAATTTAGATAGCAGTTAATTCGAAAAAACACCATGAAAGTATTGTAAAAGTTCAATAACATTTTTTTATCTCTTATTGTTCTTTCAGAAACAGCTAAATAATATTCATGATGTACAAGAAAATACTTTAGCAGCCATGACCTTGAAAATTCACTAGCTTTTCTGGCTACTGTGCATTAAATAATTATTTCCCAAATCTGTAGATACCATGACCTCATGTATACAAACAATTATAGAAATATATTCAGGGAAGTTTTCTCCTCTGGTCTGGTATCTAAGCATCTAAATATGTATTATCCCAGTCCACAAGGAAAGATAAGGAGTGCAATGTGAGATACACAGACTTCAAGTCCCAGCACGTGAGATGGCTGTGCGTAGACAGAAGGGGTCCAGGGAGAAAAGCAGTCTTATTTTTCATTCTTTGTTGGTTTCCTGTTTGATTCAAGTCAGCATATCACACTAATGCATACTAGATACACCAGAAGTCACTGAGTGGCTCTATTTGGAATGCGTGGGTATACTGAACATATTCATTTTGCACACACACACACAAAAAAAGGCTCAAAAATTTAACGTTAATTTAAAATTCTTAAAACTTTAAGGCCACTTAATATTTTCAAGCAGGGAGGCAACTACTTAAAAAAAGGTTTCATCCTTTGAAAAGAGTCTTGTTCTAAAATTCACAAAATACTGAGTCCTCTAATTCTAAGTAGCTAAGAAAACAAATACATCTTCAGTCTTTTTCAGACTGTTCATTTAGGTATTAAACAACAAGGAAATCAAACAAGATTCTGTCTTTAGAAGCTATTAGATCAAACATTCTTTGAAAAGAATAACATGTAGAATATATTTATTTGTACAAAATTTTAACTGTATGTTGCATTGATAGATAGTTCCACAAGTAATTTGTCTGCAAATATGCATTTATGTATTTTAGAATTGTTTAAAAGATGGATAAAAAGTGAATATTCAAGTTATTGTACTAATTAATTATTGAAGGACAGCATTAAAGAAGAATAGCATTTTCTGCCAGGACAAATAACATAACTGGGAGAAATGGAGAGGACTTGGAACATGTAATTTTTTTTCCATTTATTTCCAGTCAAAAGAGGGTTTTCTGGAAATCTGTAAGAGAAGAGACACAAATGTCTTTGCATGTGTAAATAATCTTCTTTCTTCATTCATAAACTCAGGCTTGTGTCCACAGTGGCTTGTTGGCTCAGTTCATCAGAAAGCCTGCAGCAATTCCCTGAGCCCTCATTTGTAGACATCACTTTGGCAATGGAACAATGCAGCAGATTCTCATTCTAGGGATTATGATACTGTATATAAAGAAAACATAAAAAGATTTATATATATTCCATGTCATTTTTTCCATTATGTTTTAAGCATGGAGGAGATTTTTGAACCTTTCTGTTGGTAGATATGTCACAAAATATTTTTATAAGACCAAAATTTGTGTCATATTTTGTTTTCAGAAGTAGCATATATGTCAAGTATCACATCAAATAGTTGTCCTAGAAGCTGCAGGCTGGGAAAATTGGAAAAAGGGAAGCTCTTCTTTTGGGGCCGAATCACTTATCTTACTGAGTGAATTGGGGTAACGTGAATACTGTTCCAACTCCATCTTATTGATTACATTAATGACGCACTGTAAAAGGAGCACAGCCTAGAGGAGGAGTATAATCACTGATGCTTGGCTTTGGGTCACGAACGAGAAGGAGCAGTGGTAATGAAACTCTACTTTCACTATCTGTGAGCCAGGCATGGATGAGGAAATATTGTCCATTTTTCAAAGACTTTGAACATGTTATATTCCTACAGTTCTCCAGATGTTTTGAGATAGCAGAAGCAGAAAATGAGAAATGTCTCTAATACCATAGCTCATAACCAAAAATATCTATGCTTAATCAAACAAATGTGCTAGTACTGTTCTGCTCCAGATGAGAACACAGTCACAGAGTTCATCACATAACAATGGGCAGTACCTGATCCAACATAGACAGTCATAGAGAGCTTACTGGAGAGCACCAAAGCCCTGTTTGCTATGTTATTGGCTGATATCCTAACAAGCAGTTACTCAATTTTTGGGAATCACAATTTTGTGGGTATCCAATCACTGTCTCTGTACTCATGTCTTGCTCCTGCAGGCATGATTAAACTTAGAAACAGCACAGCTGAGAAAATTCCCAAGCAACAGCTTGATTTGAGACCTCAACTTTAAACTGGAAGATCAATAAATGCCTTAAGAAAACTTTGTTTCAGGTTCGTAATGGAAAAGTTGCAAAGAAAAGGAGCCTAAAAACATGTTTCTGTCACCAGCAATGTGTGGGAAAAAATACCAGTGTGTACCTGAATGACAAAAGAGGATATCCTGGCCACTCTGCTCTAGGACACCATGAAGACATTAATTTAAATTAAGTTCCATCATATAGCCCATAAATAACTCTCTCGGAGAAGATCTAAGACGCTTTACAGAACCTTCTGTTTACACAAGTGCTGTGCACAAAATGCAAATTTCTTGAACACGACAAGACATAATGTGTTTTCATGCACATTTTTGCAGACTTGTATGGATCATGAACACACTAAAAGAGGAGAAAATACATCTGCATCTGAGATCTGGGAGATCGTGGTGAAGTGAAAGCACTACATGGAGCAAGCCCAATGACCATTACCAAACACTTTAGCACTAGATGTAGAAATTAAAATGAGGTAAGGCTTCAGAGCCTGATCCTGGATGAGGACAGGCTGTTTTTTCCCAGAGGGCCTACAGACTCACACTGAGGGTAAGCAGGAGCTGCAACAGCATCTATCTCCTTGATACAGGTCTTGCAGTTATGGCTCAGGGCATACAGGAGACCCACAGCTTTCTGGAGCAGCAGCAGGAAGCCAGGAAGTTCACCCTCATTATCTGAAAAGGCTCCCACAAGGCTGATTGAACCCACCATACTGCACAAGTACTTTGGGATAGAATTAGTCATCCTTTTCTGCACCTGTTTGTGCCATTAGGTTTGGTATGACGAATTGATCCATTTGTAATAGAAAACTGATTTTCAGATGAGTATAGTAAAGTGAGATGAAATGCCATTTATGATAAATCATGGAAGTTCTAATTTGTCTTACAGGGTTTCTCAGAAGGTAATGTCTCAGAAGGTAATGACAAGATCATTTTCTTAAACATTTGAGTCAGATAAGGAAATCTCAAAACTATCAATATATTTACAGGAACAGACGGAGTTGTACAAACTTGACAGGGTACTTATGAACATGTATTTTCTATAAAATCAGTTAATGTGGTAGAGTTTCTATTTACTCCTTTGCTTTGTGCTGGTACAGACAATTTATCATTCAAGCATATTAGTTTTGTCACCTTAAATTCACACTGCCAGAAGTCCTGGAGAAGTAATCAAAAAATTGTGTTCTCATTTAAATCTTATGTTTCATATTACATCCAGCAGCACATGAAATCCAAATTAAATAATCCAACTGCAACTATAATAAAATAGGTCAAAGGCAAAAATAAAAATGTGCATCCTTTCTACATTGTACAAGATTTGTGCACATTTTATATATCCCATTTTAAGAATTTCCTCTTGCATGTTTTTTATTCTCGGTGAAATACTAGTAGTACTAAATCTGGACCAATTATAAGTACAAGTATCTTTAATGTTAACTGTTTTAAACTGTTTTCTAGCTTTGTCTGAATGCTTAGAATCCTTATTTAAGCAGATTTCAAAGAGAAAGTCCTACATTTTAATCTTCTGTTAAAAAAAAAAAAAAAATGTACTGCATGGCAGCTATATTTGTACTTTTATCTTTACTACTTTACCATATTAACAATATATGTCACATTTTCCTATCATACACAAAAGAATACGTTAAGGGGCATAGAAAGGAGAGGAATAGCTTTTTTTGTTACCTGTGTATTCAGAGCTTTATGAAAGCGTCTCCCAAAGTTGCCACTTCTCCCTGCACCATAATGATATTGTACAGTGCCTTTTGGCTCTAGCACAATGTGTTATGCATCAGTGTTTAAGAGCATATTGTGCACCATTATTGCCCTCTCTCTAGAGGACTACAAACTGCATTAGTTTGAATTACCAAATCAAAACTTTATGTGCAGCAGTTCCCCCACAAGGGCTTTAGCATTTTTATGTCATAATCCCTCTATTATCCCCCTCCTCACATGCTTTATAACCATTAAGTTATTGAAAAATTCTCAACAGATGTCATCTTAAGATGAATGTTGCTGTGCCGACTGGTATCAAGGCTGGAATCTGGATATTGCTCAACTTTACTAAAAATGTCAGGGAGAGAATAGTCAGCTGTAAAAATACAAGATATGCCAGCAATGGTTGTTTTCATGTCAACTGTAACATGACTTGTAGTGTTCACAATTTTAGCTTCTAGAAGAAGCAGTTTTCATTTGATGGGTTGGCAGTAATGGCTTTAGATATGTAGCACAGAAAAAAAGAAAATAATTCAAGGGCTTTTTTTCCCCCTCCTTTTATGATAAAAGCAGATTCATGCTTTCATCTGATATAAGACTCAAGCCTTACCTTTTAGCATATATTGTTCACATTGAGAATTTTGTTGAAATGCAGATTTTTTTATTTTTTTGCATATTATTGATGATTATATTTTCTATTAGCTCCTGGAGAATTGAAATAACAAACCTGACTGCTAGTGTGACAAAAATAACAAGATATTAGTATCTTTCCTCTCACTCTGTAAGGACATTTTTAATTTTAAACAACATAAAGACATTAAAATATACACTGTGACACAATTTAGACTCACCTTAAGTTTGAAGTAAACATTGCAGAAGGCATTTATCTTTCAAAGAGGTGGCAGTATAGTATTTAAATGAAAGGAGATACATGCTGTGTAGATATCTATCAAAATGAGATTCAAGAACAGAGCCAGGGCTCACATTAGTAAGAGTTTTAGAAGATAGTGGTGTTTTATGGTAAATCATGTGCTTTGGAAGTAAGAGCTGTACCAAGCAGAAGAATGGCATAATATACTTCCAATTCATTAGAATAGCCTAGCAGTTCAGCAATTATATTTGGAGGTGATGTGACAAACCTGATGAGAGATTTTAAAGGGATATAACAATCATGTCTCATAATAAAGCACGTATACTTTGCTACAGATGTGCAGATGATAGCAGGATGCACAAAACTGCAAACAGTCAGGCAGAGAATCTGCAGATTGTCTTTCAAAGGGCAAGGACCATGTATTCCTGAAAGTTTAAACAATCCCTAGCAGGAATCCATTAATCTGTGCATTCTTTGACAGTGGAGAAAGCAGCAGTTTTGTTGCTGTGGTAAGAAACTGCTTCTGGAGCAAGTCAGAACTGATTGTTCAGGTTGTGCACGGGCAGAATAATTCAGTTAATGGAATATTTTTCCACAGACACTATGATAAACACTGCAAATATTTCTCAGTTTCACAGCTTTATCAGCTATTTCAGCTGTCTAGACTACTACAACCAGGCAAAGTTTGGTTTCTGGACATGTTTCTAGCTTTCCACTTTCCATGGTGTATCCAAAACACTCCTCCCACCCATGGATTAGCTCAGAACTTTCACTGATGCTAAGATCAGAACAGGTGATGGGATACACCAGACAGGAGCCTGATCAAGCCAATCTTGCATGTAAGTAATTAAAGTGAAAATGCCAAATGAAGTCTGCAGAAGGCAGCACAGCTCTGATTGTTCTCTGTTAAAATGGTGTTATGAAAGATGATGCATTCAAATTGCCAGATATTCAGAATCCTCAGAAACTCTCAATTCCCAGAGTTCTGATAGGATTTGCTGGCTGCTGTATACTTTTAAAAGTCCACATACTTTTAAGTAAATACTGAGAGGGAAATTCTGGAAATAAATGGTGCTGAAGTTCTATTTTTCAAAGTACTTAATCACAGGAATCCCATCTTGTATTTAAGTCTTCATGGTCAATACACATTGTATAGTACTCCTACTTCTTTCTGTTTTGGAAATATTCTAATTCATCTCATTACAACGTGTATGCTGCTTTTGTTCTTCATTGTTATTTTAAAACTTACGCCATATAAACATTTTTGGATCTTCTGAATATGTATTCTACCTGAAGCTCAGTTCATAAATTGAGCTGGTTAGTGTATTCATTTATATGCTGTGATACTTTTCCAGCTCAAAGCTTAAATATTTCATTGCAGCGCTGGTATCAGATCTGAGGAAATACATTTCTGTGTATTTTGCAAGAATCTTCTAAGATTTTCCCCACATTTATTTCCACATATTTTTTTTAGTACAAGTTTGGACTAGTTCTGCTCTTCTATCTCACACTTCCTCCCCTGGATTTCGGTAGTATGTCTTGGTGCATTATTCTACCACTAACCTCAATAATTTCTGTTACTTCATTTTATAAAATCTCATCAGATCAGGTGCACTGAGGAAAGTGATTATAAAGGCATTTGAGTTACCCCAGTGCTAATGAGAACTGGAATAAAGGTTATATGCAAAAATTGTTGATACTACACTAGAATGTCCTTAGTTTAAAGCCAATTAGAATGTATTTCCTATATCTCATTTACACCTCCTTCTGTGACACTAAGGAAAGGTACATTTGCTGTCAAATGACTCCATTTACTTCCTATTTTACCTGTACCTTATTAGTAACTGATCTATCTTTACAAGGTACACATTTTCTCTCCAAAGCAGTTTTCTATCTTCTTCAGCTGTAATAACAGGAGCTAAATAATATTTAGGAAATTGCCATTTCCTTTAGCAATGTCTTCAGTCTGTTATCATTGTTTTTAATGGGACAATTTAACCTTTGAACTTATATCTCTATTACAGATACAGTCGAAAAGCCCTTAATTGAAATATTCCATGCAACTTGACATTCAATATTATTTCTTTGCTCCTCTAATTATCCTTTTAACTTTCTTCTGCTTATTTGTATAAACCCTCCTCAATCAGTCTTTTTACCAGACTGTTTATATATTTTTCAAAAGCTTTTCAATTATTTGCTCATTCTACTCTTTACATACTACATAACTACGTTTGACCTCTGTAACCCTCCTCCCTGTTTAGATTTAGCTGAGATGAATTTCAGTTGCAAGCTTTGCAGTCATTTCTCAGATTATTTCCCACTGCTCTTCAGTAGTACTCGTCTCTCCATTGGAGACAATCCAAACAAAATCTCTTTGGAAATGTCACACATCAGACTTTCTAACAGTGAGAGAAAAGTGCAGTTCCAGAAACACAAACATGCTGGTTAGTTTCAATACAGGTTATGAGAAATTAAACCTAGAAATACATATTCCCAGTGGTGAGATGATCCCTATTTTCAAGCTGGGTTGGACACACATGTTCCATAAAATACAAAGTAAAATTAGGCAGAATGATTTGAACACAGTCCAATAAGCCACTACAGTCTTCCTATGTTAGAACTTTTGGTTGTTTCTCTTCCCCTTCATTGCTGGAAATTATACCCCTTCTTTCTCTGAAACAGTTTTTCTTGCTTTTGTGTTCCCAATGACAGGAGCAAAAGCAGCACCTGCTCTCAGATCCACACTGGTCACTGGGGAAACCATGATTGACAGTGACTCATAGTGAGGATGACTTGAGCCACCATTCCTGCTACTCTGCTACTCGATTTACAGATAACAACTGAAAATTCTTAACTTTTTATCAAGTATTCCTATTTGACATTTCTTTCCAGTGTCTTACACATAAATTTCTTTCTGTAGATAGTACACATTTTCTCTGGCCAAGAATGGATTTGCTTAAGACTGGAGGCCATGGGTCAGCAAAACATCTTACATTGTTTGCATCTAGTGCGCTTTTCTGAGTTGCCCTTTCATCAGGTGGCAATGCAAAACTTCTGGACGTTATTGTTGCCCATGGTGCAAGTACTTGAAAGCCATTAACTTTACTGGGTTTGCGAGGTGAAAATATTAAAGTTGTTATCTAGAAGCAAAGAAGTTCTACAGAAAATATTAGACTGTAACAGGCATCTAGGATCTTCTCCAGAAGACTAGTATTCAGCTAACTTTAATAACTGTCAAGATTTCCTATGCTACGCTATGCTAAAAAAAAAATTTACTCAATACTTTCGTATAAAATTTTCTGTGCAAACTTATTCCTTAAAATGACAGAATTCCCATAAACTCAGTAGTACTGAGTCTTGTCCTTTAGCTTATCCTGGTTTCCACTGGTACAGAGTTGATTTTTATCACAGTGGCTGATATGATTTTGTATTTTGGCTGTAGGAGAAAAACAATGTCTATAACACATTGATGTTTCAGTTGTTGCCTGACAGTGCTCCACAGAACCAGACATTTCGGTTTCTTGTGCCGTGCTGCCAGTGAATGAGCTGTAGGTGCGCAACAAGCTGGAAGGGAGAAGAATCAGGACAGCTGACCTAAACTGGCCAAAGGGTTATTCCATAGCATACAAAATCATGCAAAACTTAAAAGCTGAAGAAACTGACTATTGGGCACCTGCAACTTTTCAGGGACTAATTGGGCAATGGTGTGGTACATCACTTATTTTGTAAAGATATATATATATGTGTGTGTGTGTGTGTTACCATATACTACTATACTATAAATATACTATATAGTAGTATATAAACATACTACTATGTACTACTATACTATAAATTACTATTATTTTTCCTTTTCTGTGTTAGTAAATAGTTTCTATCATCTCAACCCACGATTTCTACTTCTTTTTTGTTACCTTTTCTTTTTTTGTCCTCCAGTTTCCTCCCTCATCCCAGTGGAGTAAATGAATGGCTGTGTGGTGCATAGCTGCCCACCAGGTTAAACTAGTACAGTTCTTTTAGCTCCCAGCATGGGGCACAAACAGCAGATCTTACTAGAGTGTTTTAAAACAAAATTGTTATAATCTGGTCACAAGATTAGATTTTTAATTATTTTTTGAGATCTTTCAGTGTTTTTGTTAGAACTGTATTTAGCATTTTATTTGCTATATACACTCCCTGTTGTTCTGTTTACCATCTCTTGCAGCTGGATTAAGGTTATTATTTTGCTATACTATGTAACCCTAGTTCATGATATGATAAAATTACTGCTCAGGAGACTAATATTGTATTTGTACTCATCACTGCAATCATCTTTGTACTTCAGGAATAATCTCTTGGAAATTATTAATAATTACACTCCTTACTTTGTCTCCTTGGGAAGCCAGGCTATGGGAGATACAAAAGGGATCCTTTCCACCATTTCCTCACCTTTCTTCTTCATCTTCCACTTATCCTCCAGCCTAATTACAACAGCTCTTGAGAATTTTGAGTATCCTTGGGATGTTCAAACCAGCATGATTCTATTGCTATGTTCCTGAATGTGTTTCATTTTTTATTTAAGGTTAAAGAACTATTTAAGTATATTACCCAGGGATCTGCCTGAAGGTGGAATAGTTATGAGAGGCAAGGAGAGTGTGATGGTGTGGGCAGGTACGTAGACAGTGGGCACCTGCAATGATTTGGACCTTCCTCCTTAAACAACCTCAGAATCCTGAGAAACTAGTGAAATATTTGGAAAAGGTCTGCGGTTGCCCTAGCAAGTCTAGAGAGACACAAATCAGCTGAGCATGCTGGGGCCAGATCCATACCTATTGAGCCATTTTCAATACTATTCAGCACCCTCGAGAGGCAGAGATCTCTGGGTGTGATGACAGTGCAGCAGGCCCTGATGTTACTCTTACCCCAGTGACAAGCCCTGTATTTGCTCCAACCCTTGTGACAGGCCCTGTAGTCAGTGCAGCCCCTGCAACATGCACTACAGTAAAAGTCCAACCGCTGAAGTGAGCCCTGCTGCTTCTTCAGTCCCTTGACAGCCCTTGTAGTTCAACCAGAAAACCAACCTGTGCCAATGTCTGTCACCCCTCTACATAAAGCGGTACATAAAGACAAAAGAAAATGGCTATGAAGGTCATCTTGTTTCATAAAAAACTCCTCCTAAGATGAGAATGGAAGAAGAAGATGAGGCAAGTATGAGGGTAAGGATGAGACTGAAGATGAGGATGAAGCACAGCCATCAGAAGAACAGAAGAAGTAGAGTCAGAACTCATAGAGGCAATAACCATCCAACCTCTAACATGTGGTGAGCCATGAGTTATGCAAAAGGATTTCAACTGCAGTTCAGATGAGCACATTGCCACCTGGCATCTCTGATGCTGGAATAATGAGGCCAGTAGCCTGGATTTAGTGGAAGCAAGGAAGCTGGGATCCCTTTTGAGGGAAGGAGCACTGACAAATGGGACATAAGCCTTCACCCTCTAGAGGTATCAGACATGAAGGAAAGGTATCCCTTCAAGGAAGATCACCCAGGCAAGTGGATCGCTATAGAGAAAGGTATCCAGTACCCAAGGGAGTAAACCATGATGAAGATAATGCATACTGACCAGGACAATGCGTATCTTTCTCAAGATACAGATGATGTCAAGTGCGTATGCAAAGGAAGTTTGTATGGAATGCACCATCATCATGTACCAGCTCACTGGCAGTAATGACCTGGAAAAGTGGGAGAAAAATGGAAGAAAAACAACAATGAATTAATTGGCTGGCCAATTCAACAATATGAGGAAAGTCTCTCTTCTTCCCTCTAGGCCTCAGCGTCAGAAGTGGAGAAATCTTCCCAAGATATCCAGCAACTCAAAAAGAATATATCTTCCTCTCCATTTCCAGGCCAGTATTTCAGCTATTAAAAGTAAGTGTTTTTCTGCTCAAGAGAGAGGATATATTAGGTTCAAACCACAAGCCATCCTGTGGCTTAATACCTACATGACCATGGAGAACGTATGAGGAAATGGGATGAAAAATCTGCTTTGATCTTAGAGGTTCAAATACATGAATTGCAAGGAAAAAAAAAAGGCAAAAGGAAGCTCTTCCATGAATATAGCTGTTCCAGTTTCCAGTAGGTAGTACCATAAACAAGTTAGACAGGCCAACCTTAGTTCTGACCTTAAAAAGAAGACTTCTAATTAACATTTACAAGAAGTGAGTAAAAAATACTATTATCATTACTAGATTGGCCCTGCCTCCAGATAGAAATAACTGGGTTTAGTGAACTGTGTGAATCTGATGGCCTGGCACTTAGCTGCCTGCTGGTCTAAACCACAGCAAACTTCATATTAACTTGCTTGCTTTTTTGCATAATTGTTCTGCAATCAGTGATTGCAGTAGTACATGGAAAGATTAACAAAAATATTTGAAATTTTTCATTTTTCTTAGTGAACATCAAATTTTATCACTGAGAACATCTGAACAGCTGTGCTAGATCAGACCAAAAGCCTGTCTGGTCCTGTATACTGTCTCTGACAGAAGGCAAAAACAGATGCGTGAAAAGAGGTGAAGATTTCAAGTATTGTGAAATTCTTCTGAATTTTCTCCTCTGACAGTTACATTCTTGGGAAACTTTTGGATGCAAAGATTATATCTCCATTCCTTACAGACTCCAGTAACCTTTTCTTCCATATCTCCTTCCAATTGCTTTTTGAATCCAAATGAACAGTTGAGTCCCATTGACTTTTGCATTGGCTACTATGACAGTTAATTTACATGTTGTGTGATCACTCTATTTTTCCTTGATTTGGATATGCCAGATACAGGTTTTGTTTGATTACTTCTAGTTCTTGAATTGAAGGGGAAGTGGCTCATATGTTGCACCACTTGTGAATTTAGAGATAACATCTAGCATCCTTTCTTGCACTTCAGCTTGAAGCATCCTAGCCTATTGCATATTTCCTCACTTTGAAACTCTTACACATTTTTCAGTAGATAGTAATCTGTCATAACTTGTTCCTGATTTTTTTTTAAATTTCTTCCCAACTTTCAGACATACATCCTTTAGGACGAAAGGTTTCCCAGTGCAGGTGCACCAGAGATTTATGTGGTAGCAAAATAACATTTCCTGCCTTGTTTTCTATTATTAACTATTATTAATTCCTAACATTGACTCTTTTTCCTTTTACTGAACACTGAATGATAGTTCTGTGAAACTATCTATTATAATTGATGATCTCATTCCTGAGCAGTAAATATCATCCTAGAACCCATCATAATAGAACTCATTCTAAAATTAGGCTTCTTTTTCCACATGTGCATCACTTCACATTTCTATGCATTAAATTCCATCTTCCAGATTATCATCCAGTCCCTCAGTGTTGTGTAGTTCTTCAGCAATTCTCTGCAGCCAACTCTCCTTTTTATGAACCAAAATAACTCAGCACAACCAGCAAACTTGCACCATAATTATTCAAGTCATTTTCATGACTGTTTATTTAAAAATCCATTGGTCATTTTTCTCTTTTGAAAAATAACCATTCAATCCATTGCATTCTCATTCATAACTACATACTTAGCCAGGTTAGACTTTCCTCTTGTATCATGGCTATTTATTTCTGTGACATTTTGTAGATGCTCCAGACTGTCATATTTTCTATCAGTTTCACTCAGAGTATGAGCACAAGGCTTATTGATCTATGGTGCCCTACATCTCCAGAGGAAGTCTCCTCCTGGCCCTTACGTAGGAAAGGCAATTTTAAGAGTGAAGTCACATACGGCAGTCAGTAGTTCAGGCATTTTTGTCTCAAATTTCAACAGAGCTCTTGGATGCATGTGTTTAGCTTTGGTGATCTAAAATCTTTTATTTTGCCAAGTTGTTCTGTAAGCTATACTCCTGACATTTGAATCTGATGTTTGTATTGTCTTTTATGTTCTCCGTTAAAAACAGTTCTGGTTTTAAAAAAGCTTCAACTTTATCTGATGTAGAGACATTTAAAATAGTAATTTAGGTTTTCTACTATACTGTTATACATGTACTCATTTCACTGAAGAACTTATTTTATGCCTTGACTGTATGTTTATTGGCCCTTTAGATCAAGTTTCTGCTCCTGATAAGATTTTAATATGCTTTTTCCTGGTCTTTCCATGTTTTTATATTTATGTTACCAAAGTTCATGTTCTTTTCTGTCTTCTTTATTCAGATTAACCTTCAGATTTTTTGAAGGATGGCTTTATATTTTTAGTAGCCTTCCTTTCTCTACCATTGTCCATGTCAATTTTCTCTTATTCTTTCTGAAATATTCCTCGAAAACATGTTTGCATTTATATTATGCCTCCAATATGGGGCTCAAAAATTATTCCTAAACTTCCAGTAAAGTCTTCATTCTTAGTTGCTCCTTTTAGTTGCTCTTTTGTTGTTGTTGTTTGTTTGTTTGTTTAAATATCCTCCTCTATTTTTTGTTATTCCTTTTTTTAATGTCACATGACAGTAGAGATTTTTTCAGCTCTTGTTGAGCCTGAAAACACTGTAGTTATTCTAGATCTCTGACAATATTGCTATGACATGCTCTTATGGAGTAACTCAGGACCAGGATAATTATTTCTTTATCTGGGGATTTCTTATATAGCTTGGCCCAAGAACTACTGTTATTAACAGTGGTTATTATACTAACAGTTTCTAAAATGCTGCCTTAAGATCCTTTCACTGTTTTTTAGCCAGCCTAGTGTAAATCAGCTGATTTTTCATATTTTTATTGTGAATTTTGCATTTCTGCTTCTACGATATCCCCTTAGTAAATGGCAATCACTTTTGCTGGCTTGTTTTGGCAGTCTTGTCACCAGGCTTTCCACCACTATAAAACACCTTTCCTCCATTGTTTTCCTCAGGACTTTCAAATTGTATTTTACAACATCCTGCTGATAGTTTTTATTTCATGTTCTGTTGCATATATTCCTAGAACTATACAAGTACTAATTGGTTAGGTCCGTAGATATAATGGGACCTTGAGTTAATACCACATATATCATTCCACAGTACTCTATTCAGAAGCATCAGTGGCAGACAAGCCAGGAAAGCTTCAGTGCCCACAGCATTAGTCTACTGTTGTGGTTTTGGTGTAAGAACTGGAACAGCAATCCAACTCTGCGGAAAAGACTACACACACAAAAAATGCTCCTAAAATGAAAACAGACACATATAACAGGGAAGTTATTAATATTAACTGGGACACATGCTTAATTTCACTGCAATAGAAACTCACTTTTGATGTTCACTTTCAACGTATGCATTTGTATATAATTATGGTTAGTGTGTATCACACTCTTCAGTTTCATTATTTTACAGTCAATTTGGTGGATGTGTTTTTGTTTTTTCTTTTCATTCTTTCTATTTGCATTGCAGAATATTTATTTGTCCATAAGGTTTTTACCTGCTGGACGTAACTGTATTTTTCAGGAATGATATGGGTAAGTATTTCCAAGAGTCATCTGATATACCATACTTGAAAAACTAGGAAATACTTCTTACTTTCATCTAAGTGAAGCATTTCAGTACAGCACAAATGTTGATGCAATTTAGTCTAATATTTATATGATTTAGCAACATGAAAGGAAAAAAACACTTGTTATAATGTAGATTAAAAAGAGAATTCTGACTACAGCCTTATCAGAAGTAATTTTAGACATATTTAATTTTCTTTTTCAGTGATTGTTGTCACAACAACTATTGTTTCCAGTAAGCTTCATATCACGCATTAATAATAATGCAGTTTTAATCTTGTAATGATGTGTCTTCTCTAGCTGAATTAATAAGGAATCCAGCTAAAAGATAATTTGGGATATCTCTGAAATGTTTGCTAATATAAAGGGTATGATCAGTCCTACTACATGTTGTTCTTAGTAATATTATGCTAATAATAGTCTTTTATTTATATCCTTCTTCCTTTTCTTTGGGGGAAAAAAAAAAAAAAAGTTAAATTTGCATGGATTGATACCAGTGACCACTTCTGTGGTCTAGAAACATGGCTCTGCTAGACCAAACAGTGCTAATCTTTTTGCTGTCAGTTGTACAACACAGTCTCTGCAGTTTTTCAATACCTCTCCTCAAATGAAGTTTCCTTTCATGCTATAGATCCCAGCATGATGAAATATGTAAATGAACATATTTATCTTTATTTGTCAACTATTTGCTTGTATAATAATATCATAGCACCGTAATTGCCAGTGTGCTCACTTTATAAAAAATAGAGAAGTATTTCCTAGCAAAAATGTTTCTGACCCACAATTAGTACAGTTATAACTAAAACACTGTTTCTGCATCCAAATGAATGACAATAGTAACAAACTCTCAGCAGGAATAACCTTCCTCTGTCTCAAAAATATATTTTTCACCTTTCAGACTAGAATTTTGCTCCAGAAAAAAAAACAAATATGAACAAACAAACAAACAAAAGTTAAAAAAAAAAAAAAAGTCAAAAGCTATAGAACACCCAAATGGTAAAACTTCTCTTTCCTCATAGGACATGGATGCTTCTTCATAGAACAAGTAATTTTTGCATGATTTTTGGAGAACGAAAGCATGTGTACTCTACCCATTGTGTATGAATATTTACGTATTTCAGTCCAAATCTTTCTGTCCTATATTATTATATGTGGACCAATAATACATACTTTTTCTTTACATAGACTGTAAGGTGACGTTAAAGATGTTATTTTTATTACTACATTACTAAGTGTGTTTGGGACCAACTCTGCAATGATACCAGAGGGCCACTGAAAGTGTCCTTCTTCGTGGTCAGGTTGGGTGCTCTATAAAATCTTCGCCACCTGCATTTTCAGAGTTGACTGTTAGCTGGAGGACTGTGTTGAGGAAACAGACCTGGGGGTACTGATTGATGCTCGGCTGAACATGAGCCAACAGTGTGCCCGGGTGGCTAAGAAGGCCAACGGCATCCTGGCTTGCATCAAAAACAGTGTTACTAGCAGGAACAGGGAGGTAATTGTCCCCTTGTACTCGGCATTTGTGCGGCCGCACCTCGAGTACTGTGTTCAGTTTTGGGTCCCTCACTGCAAGAAAGACATTGAGGCTCTGGAACGTGTTCAGAGGAGGGCTACGAAGCTGGTGAGGGGTCTGGAGCACAGGCCTTATGAGGAGCGGTTGAGGGAGCTGGGATTGTTCAGTCTGGAGAAGAGGAGGCTCAGGGGAGACCTTATAGCTCTCTATAATTTCCTGAAGGGAGGTTGTAGTGAGCTGGGGGTGGGCCTCTTCTCTCGTGTAATCAGTGATAGAACTAGAGGGAATGGTTTCAAGCTGTGCCAGGGGAGGTTCAGGCTGGACATTAGGAAGTATTACTTCTCGGAAAGGGTAGTCAGGCATTGGAATGCACTGCCCAGGGAGGTGGTGGAGTCACCGACCGTGGGAGTGTTCAAGAAACGTTTGGATGTTGCTTTGAGGGATATGATTTAGCTGGGAAGTATAGGCAATGGTTGGACTAGATGATCTTCTAGGTCTTTTCCAACCTTGATAATTCTGTGATTCTGTGATTCTGTGATTCTGAGGTAAGAAATAAGTGTACTGAGGGCTACAGTGGAGACCAGGAGGTACTTCCACAGGGGACTTCCACAGAGTTCACCTGTTTGTTTGAATATAAGAAGTAGTCTAGATATTAGGAACAGGAGTTCTCTGAAACAAAGTGCAGATTTAACCATAGCATAGCATATTTTTCATGAATACACTTGCTGCCAGCTGCAAAAATAGGTATTACACCTCATGAAAAGAAGTGTCTGAGTCTGACCACTAGCTTGTGGTGTGAAAAGAAGTTGTAAGTGCAACTGTATACACTCCGATGAAAAAAAATCTTATCAAGTTAATATGTTTTTCTTTGCTTCCCTAATATGCTATTTTGTTGCTTTAAAGTCAAGGAGCCAGGAAGAGACCACCATACTTAAACAGAAACTACTATAAATATTTTATGTACAGACCAAACTAAAAAAATATCAAATATCTATAGCACATTTGGCACAAATAATTCTAAAAGCACAGTTTGTAGTTATTATATTAAAATAATTCCTTAGCTATCATACAGAAGGTTGCCAAATCCTTTAAATCTTGGCATTATTGAATAAAACAAATATTAGGTGGCATATGGCAGATATATTATTTATTTTTTCTTTGTATAGAAAACAGAAAAGTAACAGTATATGCTTTTTTATTTTGCAGTTTCCTATTCTTGTATAAAGAGGATATATCTAGGAAGACAACGTAGCATAAATTGGTACGGAAAAAAATAAATCATTTTCTGGAGGATTAAAACAACAAAGAAACCAATCTGTTTTTTTTGTTTGTTTGTTTGATTGTTTGTTTGTTTGTTTTTAACTATGTATATCTTCTGAAGCAATGTGCCAAACTACCCACTGCAAATACAGTATTTATAGATTTTTTCATTCCACTTTCTTCCTTCTGGAGCTCTCTTGTTCTTTAGACTGCTTCCAAATGCCAATTTTAGACTAAGTCTTAGCAGAGAACGAAAACTTGATCCAAAAATGCATTAGATCTCATTGTTGGCATTGTATTACCAGATTTACATGGTTTGGTACTGTGTAATATTGCATTACTTAATCCTCTGGCAAAATAGACCCTCTTCTGAGTATATAACTTCTCTTAGAATTAGAAGAAGCTTCTACATGAAGAACTCAGGAGTTCTGAGTTATTGACTATAGTAGTCCACATGCATGCCATGCAGTTATTAAGTATATAAATGTGAAAACCCTGAGAGGTCAAATAAGCCCTGATAGCAACACTTATGATCCCTATTTTACGGATATCCCAAACAGTGCTTCTTATTGAGACTTGATTGTTTTACTCAATGCAAAGAGTTCTAAATCAAGTAGCTTTTTTCAGTAGTCAATTCACAGACAGAGTTCTTTCTGTATTTCCAGAAACTTTTATGCTTCACACAAAAACACCAGTTATCTTTAAATAAGCTGATTTTTCATCAGGATGCACTACTTTGGGAAGGATTTATTTTCGTAATTTGCACTATTGTCATGACTGCAGTGAAGAGTATTCACTTGGAATGCCTCCAACTCCGGATTTTCTTCAAACGCTTCATATTATGATGATTATTAATAGGGCTGTACACAAAATCTAGGTGTTTAATGTAAATGATGCTTTTGCAATAGTAACGTGGTTACTTACTGAGTTCACAGCAAGTTCTCTTTAGTTTTCAGTTGTCTCTAAGTCTCTGACATTAGAAGCCCATCTGCAGCCTACTTAACTTCTATCTTTCTATGTAATATCTCATATTTTAATTACTTTGCTCTTCTTTTGATCCACTTGTGAAATAAATTCTTGGCTAATCCCAGGTGAGATCTATAAATAATCTTTCACATAGGAAAGTTGCTTGTTTTTTATCCCCCTAGATAGCCTTTTCATACTTAGAGTTGTATTTAATAATTTTATCTAATCAAGCAACCAATATATCTACTAAGGAGTTGTTTTTATAAGCTGAATAAAAAAGAAACAAACAAAAAACCCTCATCTCGTATAGTAAATTTGAGGGTCTTTGGTTCATGTCAATTGAAATAAATCATAAAACATTACAATCTTATACATAGAAGTGCTTACTTGCAAAACTTATTCTGACAGAAAAGGATGCATGAGTCTTAAAAATGCTTTAACTATGGTTTAATTAAAATGATATTTTCTGGTTTTGCTAGTTATGAGCTTTCTTTTCCAGTTTTCTTCCTAGATCTTATATATATATATATATATATGTGGGTGGTTTTTTTGTGTGTTTTTTTGTTTGTTTGTTTGTTTGTTTGTTTGTTTTTTGCACTTAACAGGACGGGAAGAAGAAATCTGCAGGAATTCTATCAACAAAAGACAATGTGGTCAACTGGTTAAGGCACTTTCATTGATAAAATAAAACATCATTGCTTCATTAAATTATATCAGAGAAGTACTCATGAACAATTGCACGATATTGTCTGTCATGCTGGACTCTCATAGCAGAGGATACAGCTTGCTGTTTGTCTCACAAGTTTTACCAAATCTCTAAATGCATTGGCAGCATGCAACTTGTTTACCATTTTGTGATTCAGTTTCCACAGTGAGAAATGTGGATAATAATACAATAATAAAAGCACTCCGAGTTCTACAGATGTAAAACACTGAATAACAACTAAATATTCATCTTCAAGTTATGTGACCAATTCTCAGTAGATGGCTTTATTTTTCTGTTGTTGTTGGTTACACTGGCCCCGTCTGCATACACAAGATACATTCAAATATGTTTGGTAAGATGCTTGCTATTGGAAGGAGTTTCTGAAGTCCTTGAATCTGCAGTCTAGCAATCAAACAAGCAAGTTCATATTTTATCAGAATCCTGGCAAGTATGTTCTGCACAATTGTGCAGTCCTGCTTGGGCCAAATAGAACTAAATGAATGCAGAAGTTAAAGAACAACTTGGCTTTAACCAAGCAAGCTAAGTACTGGTTGTAAAATGTGCATTATTCCCATTTCTGTTCTGAGGCTATACATAGATATTTTATGCACTAAGTATGTGTTGTGCAATAATTAGCTATGCCGTTAATAGTTTTATAATGAAATATATATGGCACCAGGAAAGCACTTAAGAGTTTTACACATGAAATAATAGGGTATGTTTCCATAAAGTTTTAATGACAATTCTGCCCTGTCCTGCAGAGTACACGGCACATTTGTGAGGTTGTCCTCTGTGCAGGAAGTCTTTAAGGAACACTGGAGTAGGAATCAACTGTTTTGCACATGACACAGAAGGCTAAGAACAATCATAACTTTGTGTTATGAAAAAACAAAATCTCTCCAGAGTAATTTCTGGGCAGTACAAATTGTATTTTTTCATCATTTTAGCAAAATGCACAGTCCGAGCTGCTGATCCAAATAAATAAATACAAGATAAAGAAGCTAAAATCTTTTGGTGTAGAAAGTTTCATGGACAGGGTACGAGTTTAACAATTATGAGTGCATTCTGTTTTGTGTATTCCTTGTCAGACTAGAATGTTCTTCAATAATCCATACTCAGAGGAGCTTGTTAAAGTACACTGTGTATTCCAAACTCTTTTTCCTGGTTCACTTCTTCAAACTGTGACTTATTGAGTTCTTCAAGAAATTTAGGTAGCCATTGTATTATTGCTAGGTATCTATCAGGAACTCAAAGTAATGAATTCCTAGCTCAGTGCTAGGGAGCATCTCCATTTTTAATAGTCAGCACAGACTTCCAACCCAGTAAATATGGAGATGCTATTGCTTGTTAAAAGCCAGGATCTTCCTTTGGGTGATAGTCCTAGACATGTTTCAGACCGTCTTTTTAGCTCCTAATAGAAATTATGATCAGGTAACTCTTCCCTACTTTGTTTTAGCTTTTGGTTAGTTTGCAGTGTTGTGCGGTATAAAAATAATTATTTAAAATATTAATAAATATTATTATGTTATGTTATTATATAATATTAACAAATATTATCGTATATTAAGACAGGGATCTCCTGGAAAGAGTCCAGTGGAGGGTCACAAAAATGTTAAAGGACTTGGAGCAACCTGGATCTGCTCAGTGTTGAGAAAAGAAGACTGAGGGGGGGATCTTCTTTATGTATATAAATAAGTTTATAAAAAGTGTGGGAGTCAAAGGAACATGGCCAACCTTTTTCAGTGGTCTGTGGGGACAGGACAAGGGGAAACTGCCATAAACTGGAGCATAGGAAGTTCCACAACAGTATGCGAAGGAACTTCTTCACAGTGAAGGTGATGGAGCACTGGAACAAGCTGCCCACAGAGGTTGTAGATTCTCTGTCTCTGGAGCTATTCAAGACCTGTCTGGATGCCTACCTGTGCAGCCTGCTGTAGGGAGCCTGCTTTGCTGGAGGGTTGGGCATGATGATTTCTAGAGGTCTCTTACAACCCCTACCACTCCATGATTCGTGATTCTGCATATTTTGTAATAAGCAGACAATAATAATAGTCACTCATACAGAATGAAGGATCCATTGTCCTGTAATGTAATGCAACACAGAGGAGCAAGTGCATAAGATGACAGCGGACATCTTGAAAATAGAAACACTGGAGACTCTAGGGTTGTAAGTGACTCACCTATAGCCAACTGTTGCTCATCAGAAATATCACCTTGGAAGACACCTAAAATCTGGTTTAGTTATAACAAAGAAAGAGAGCAAAGGACAAGTACTCCATAAATACAAATCTATATACGTATAAATGTAATTTGGATATATCAAGGACCTTCAGAATAATGAGGAAAGAACAAGGTGCAGAGGAATAGAGATGCTAATGAATTAATGTAAAACCTTCCCCCCAAAAAACCGAAGCCACTGGCCTTTGGGACTCAGAGGAGCAGTAGAATGTTGAGAGTAACATCTCAAGAAAGGGAAAACATTTGAAAATTTGTATATTTTCAAATTTCAATTGTACACAATTGGAAGTATAAATGTTAGTATAAGTGCAAATAGGCTAAAATATTTATTTGACTAGACTTTATTATTACTTTAGTGTTTTAGTATTTCATGTTTGAAATATTATTTTTAATTATACTATCAGTAAATTTCTGACTTTGCATAGATGGCACACTCTTGTCAATATTTTGTGTGACATACCATGACAATCTATTCTGTAAGTTTGATGCAATAAATTGATAATGTGAGACACAAATGGAGTAAGCAAACAACAGGGTTTATTCACTAATCCTCTAGCATCTGGACCTTTTTAAAGCAATATGTATGTTTTTTCAGCATGCTGGAAAAACAAGTGACAATTTACTGGAGCAAAGACATTCAGACAAAAACTGAAGCTTACTGTAGCATCAAATATATAGACTATAAAGCTGGTAAAGCTTTCTCTTTGCATCTCTTGCATGATCTGCAGGACTATCATAAACCTATGCAACTCCCAAGCTGATCCTGCCTTCTCTTAGCTCTTCTGTTGGAAGGCAAATCTTAATTACTATCATAAGATGTCCGAGTTTCCTTCTATTGCATGACCGTTTCCTTGACAGGACAAAAAGCTGTTTTTCACTTTTTTTTTCAGCTGAAGCTGTACTGGACTTTTTCTCTCCTGCTCTGCTAAAACTATTTCCTAAATGACTTTATTTGTGGGAGTTTTTTGTTTTGCTTTGTTTTGTTTGTTTGTTGTTTTTTGTTTTATTTCGTTTTTTCTTCAAAGTTACTGGAAATTTTAAAAATCTTCCACAAAATATCATACCCAGAAATGCAGACAATATTCCATGTGTGCTACCTCTATTTTTCTAACATATAGAATATAAGATCTTTCTTAACAACCAGGAGGGGAACCAACAATTTTTTGCAACAAATGTCTCTAAGGCTGTGGAAAGTTAACTGAAGCCAGAATGACTGCATCACAAAATAATTTGTTAATAAAACTTTTAATACAGAGAAACACAATGTAGTCACTCTATCATTCCTAAGACTACTGACATTTGTTGTTATATCTTATTAAATCACATAGTAGCAATCAGTAATTGGAAATATTTTGTCTTCACGTATACATGCCCCTCAGAAAACTGATGGGACTAACATGACATGGTTTTACCCCAAAAGGTAGCCAAGGACTAGACAGTCATTCCAGATAATTCCATATTACTTGCTATGTATAATCCCTATCACACTGTTTACTGTTCTGGAGACTGGATCACAATTATCATTTTCCACAATATTCGCCAATTATCATCATGGGCAATACAAAATCTGCATAGAGTAGGTTAATTTAATTCATTGACTACTGATAATTGAATAGTGCAGTAAGAAAAAAAAAGCCAATTAAAAACACCTTCCCCACCCATCCACCCACTTCTACCTCTTTCTCTTGAGAAGCTCTGGGGAATAGAAGCTGTGGTCAGTTCATAATACTTTCATCGCTGTCACTCCTTCGCAGTCACTCTCTGCCCCTCTTCCACATGAGGTCTCTCCCATGGGACGTCATCCTTCCCAGACTGACCATGTGTGGGCTTCCCATATTCGGCATTTCTTCAAGTACTGCCCCAGTATAACTCTACACCACGGGGCCCACCCTTCAGGCATTGCTCCACACAGATCCCAAGCAGCCCTCCTCCCCATTGTGAACCCCTCTCCATGGGCTGTAGCTCTGGCCCAGGGCTGCTCCTGCGGCAGCTCTCTAGGGGCTATGTCTCCTTCAGGCCTCATCCATTGCTGCACTGTGGTGTCCTCCGTGGCTGGACAGGGAGACCTGCTCCAAATGGTGCCCATATCCTGCAGTGACATTCTGCTCCATCATGGGCTGCAGGGAACATTTGCTCTGCACCTGGAGCACCTCCAGCCCCCCTTCTGCACTGACCTTAGTGGCTGCAGGGCTGTTTCACTTGCATTTTCTCACTCTATCCTAGTTGCTGTTGTGCAGCAGACTTGCTCAAATATGCTCCCACAGTGGCACAACCAAAACTGTTCACCTGCTTAGCTTTGGCCTCCAACAGGTTCATGTTGGAGCTAGCTGGATCAGGCTGTTTCCTAACTTGGGAAGCTTCCAGGTTCTTCTCACAGAGGTCACCTCTGCAGTACCCCCATGCTACCAAACAATTACCGCAGTGAACGAGATGACTTTCTCTGGTTAAAACTTTAGCCAATAGCACCATTGCAATTGAAGACACAACAAAACAAATGTGGGACTACATGCGTGCGTGAACCTTAAGCAGATAATTCAGGAAATGTGAATTATACTTTATTTCTTAATAATCTGCTAATGATTTTGCTTCCCATCAAGCAAAAAGTGGCTCACCAAGACTTACAACACAGTAAGAACTATTTCCCTGACCTTCAAATCTGACTTTCAACACATTTAAATAGGAAAATAGCAACCCCATCTAACTAGATGAAGCATACACTGTAGTTGATTCCTGGAATAGAAAGAAGACAAGTATGGTGTTTGCCATAGGCAAATATTTCATAGGCATATGAAATAGATAAAGGAAAGATAAAAGATTAAAAAAAGAAAGAAAGAAAGAAAGAAAAATAAAAGAAAAAAGTGAAAAATAATGAATATATAGTAATGGAGAAAAGAAAGGTTTTGTTTTCCCCCAAAGTAAAAAAAGGGAAAAAAAAAAAAAAAAAGAATCAAGAAGAAGAAAAGTTTTCCCTGAGAAGCAGCAATCTGGTATACTTCAATCTGAATAAAGCATTTAGGCTGAGGGAGCTCTCAGACACTTGAAGGGAGGAGACACAGAAATGTTTTACCTCTGACATACAGTCCTACAGTACTGAGTTTTTGTATTTAATGGGATGCAAGGTCATTTCCCGTGGGCTATTTAGTGGACCTTTGTAGCTTCAAAATGTGATTCTTCCCTCAGAAGGGCCTAAAGCTGATTATTAACCATGATACATAAATTCTTCAGAAGACGATCAAGTTAGGTTTATGAATTCAGGCTGGGACAGAATGCAGCCTTCTTTTTTCTGCCTATAAATACGAAGAAGGATTGCTATTTATGGCAAAATAACCTTTTAAAGTCTATTTTTCTTCCTCATTGTCCTTTCCCAACAGTGAAGCAGCTGTTTACATGATTTTTTTGTGCTTGTAAAAAGAAAAGAAATGAAAAGAATAAAAAAAAGACACATATTCCAATTTCTCATTAGAATGACATATGTTCAGTTAGTTTTTAAAATAGTAGCAGATTTTAAAGAGAGGACACAAAGTAGTGGAAAGGTTGGGAAATGTTTGTGACATGGTATTTGGTCTGATCTGGCAGTAAACTGAAAACTACATTATGTTGTACTTGATACGTCATACTCCAAATATATTGAGGAAAACTAATGTAGAAATACTCCAGATTTCATTACCACATTGAAGGGATGCCTTGCCCATGGAATGTGCTTGGAGAGAACTACAAATTTTTAGGCCAAATACTCTAAGTAAGTAAAACCTCAGATAGAATGTATTGACATCTGCAAATTTTCTGCTGTTTTATCTTTTCCAAAGGTAGTAATTATGAAAGAGGAATGTCCTACTTATTTCACCACAGATTTCATGATATTGCAAACTAGACATGTAACACTGCAATGCACTGAAAATGCCATCAGAACTAATAGCACTGTTTCTAGTCTATCATTGTAAAGGCCTTTTGTTACATGCAACTTAGTGGAACTCTTCTTGTTAGTATGGTTGTCTTAAGCATTTGCTTCTAATCTTAAGTGGTTTTTAATTCTCCTCTGGTTGAAATCAGCTAAAGTACTCCTCATATTAACATTGTATATGAAAGCAGCTCTGTTTATAGTGTTCTTTATGGTGTTCCTTATATGTAAAGCTGAATTAAGATTGTCATATTTGTATCAATAAAATAACCACTTCTGTCCAGTAAAATAAGGTCTAGGCACGTATTAGGGGTACCGTTCTCTAAATACAATAATTGCTTCTTTAAACTGTTGATGTTAGTACTGGTACCTACTTCAATACAAAGATTCAAATATGGGGGATTTTAATTCAACTCTTTTTCATTTGAGAGGTATTTTAGATTTATTTAATCAAATGTGTGAAGGAAAAGAGACTGGAAAGAAGGGAGGGAAGGCCATTTTCTCATCCGATTTTCTGAATGATTTTCTGCTTTAGTGAATGATTTGATATATTTGTTTTCATTAAAAATGTTTTTTATGGTTCATTTAACAGCAAGTCACTACATCTACAAAATTTAACCACAAGTTTATGAAAATTACAGTCAGTTTATGGAAATTCATTGTAAACGTATACGAGATGTTCATTTTTAGAACGTGCATGTGTATATATATACACACACTTGCCTATTCACAATTGTAGACGGGCTGGTTCAAGAAGAATGTAATCCAATTTTTCTTTAGGTAATTCTATTCAGTACTTTTTTTACTAAATCTATTCTCATAACAATTTGTAAAACAGCTTAACCATCATGTCAGAAAACTGTCATATTTTTTTTTCTGGAAATATTTTGTGCCACTAATGTTACCTTAATAAATTGTTTTTGACAAAGCACCTCTTTGTCCAAGGAGGCAGAGACTCAGCAGCTTTTATGATAATTGGTCTTCCCTGTTTTCCTTAAGTTTATGTAGGACTTAGGGGCCTATATACATCCACAAAGTACAGGATTGAGAAGGAAAGACAGAATAAACTCAGATGACGGTTCATGTGGGATGACATGGGGGATAGTAATAGTTGCTCAGCCTTGCTTTCTCCAAAAGGTAGCCCAGATCTTTAGGAGTTCTGACTGAATTGCAAAAAGACATTTAGTTGTGATTTTGAATCTTGGAATATTAAAGTAATCACTGACAAATTTAGATTACTTTAGTCTGCTACGCTGAAAAAACAAACAAACAAACAAAACTGAAGGGACTCCAAAAAAGTGCATATTAATCATACAGTTGCTAGTGCTAGGCTGGCAATCTCTCGCAGTGGGACAAACAAGAGAAATGTGGCAACTACTTAATTCATCTCATTAGTATGTAGTTAAACTCCAAAAGCTTGGGCACCAGCATGTTTTGTACTGCCTTGGCTTTTTGGAATTTAAGGCAGAATGGTAATATTAGTAGCATTACATTATATTACTTCATTTCATGAGGAACCCTAAAGAGAATAAATCTCACTGACTGAAAACTTGTAGAGCTAGCATGGAAGCAGGGATTCTTGGAGTGTATAATCTTTGTGATGATACATCACGAATCATCCATGATTTCTTGGCGTTTGTGCTTTGGTCTCACAGTTCCCTCCGTGAGGAGCAGACCTCAATTCCACTGAATGTCTGTAGTAGAACAAATCCATGGAGAACAGGCAATGAAGCTGTTAAATATTTCTTCACAGAAGACTTGGCTGGTGGAAAGAAGATTTCAATTCACATAATTTATTATAGTCTCACATTCTCCTTCCTGTCTCAATAGCAAAGCTGCCAGTTAAGATCACAATGGAAGATTGCTGAAGTTTTTGCTGTTATTACTTGATATTAAACTTGCATTTTCTTCTTATTATTATTTTCTATTAAACTAATTTATTACTAAGCAGTATTTTCATTTTGATTGTCTCCACCCATGTGCTGTTCCACACTTCATTTGTCTTTTCTGTGCATAAATATTTAAATAGAGATTTAGCATGATTTTCAGAAGGGGTGAAGGGGAGGAATGGGAATTAGATGTTTATATTTTCATTGTTCAGAATCAATATTACTTTTCAAGTGGAAGATATCTGGAGATTGTCATTTCAGTGTGCCATTTATTAAAGCTCAGCAAAAGTAACCTGCCAAGGTTTTTTTGAAATCTGTTATCTATGTCTACTTCTCTCACTAATGTCCTTTTCTCTTCAGCCTGCTGATAGCAGTCTCCTAATTATGCTTATGTAACCTAATTATATTATGACCAATGTTACTAGTGCAATTGAGTACAGCGTGGATTAAGGACATCATTGTTTTTAGTGTGACTATGACTTTACATGGGGTGTTGTGAATAAAGAGTAAAAATATTTTGAAAACATGTAGAAGGGATCCTGATATCTATCTAGTATGATCCTAAGCAAAAATTTGCTCCATGTGTAGCTTTGATAGCTACAAAGGGAGTTAGCTCTCCTTCTCCAGAACCTTTCTTCTCTGATTTCATCCTACTAGTCTTTTTCCCCATTTTGATAATCATATCACTTCCTGCCTCTGTTCTGTGCCCTTTTCTGCTCTTTTTACTAATTTTTCTCCTGTTTAATTTCTGTTTGTTTCAATCATCTTGAACACTTACCCTTTCAAGGACTCCCTGTGCAAATGCAACAAAACAGAGAGAAAGAAGAAGCAATTTTGTTAGTTTCAGGAGAACCTTGATAAAAAAGTATTTCCTGCCAGTGACAAGGACAGAGAATCACATAGGAAATTTTGTGATTATGAAAGTTAATTAGGTTTTTCTCTTCATTCAGTAATTATACTTAACTATATTACTGTCACTTTTGTCATTCTATCAAGAAAATTGTTTTCTACCTGGGTAAAAAGAGGCTGGCTACGAACAACTGAAGAAAATAAACTTCAGACTTTGAGAAGTCCTACTAATTAATAGAAACAGGAGACATAAGCTTTTACTTAGAAATAACCAACTTTCTGGATTTTGCTAACACCTCTGAAATTATCCTCTGTAAGATCTACATAGAGATGTGTGGTCTAGATGGGCGACATTGAGGTCTGAGATGCAGAGGGTAGTTGTCAGTTGAGTAAAGTCTAGTTGGAGGATACCAGCCTCAGCAGAGTACCTCATGTGTCAATGCTAGGTTGAGTTCTATTTAACATGTTCAGTAATGATCTGAAAGGTGGGGTAGAGTGTGTACCGTCAGCATGTTTGCAGATGACACATTTACAGGAGTGGTGTATGCATCAGAGAGCCATGCTGCCATCCAAAGTGACCTTTACCAGCTGGAGAAATGGGATGATGAGAACATTGTGAAGTTCATCAAGGACAAGTGCTATGGGGAGCACAAACTTGAAAATGAGACAACAGCTTATCAATATATATACACACCTGCAGGAAGGGTGCAAAGAGTATGGAGCCAGGCTCTTTTCACTGGTGCTCACTGATCAGACAAGATGCAGTGGGCACCAACTGGAACACAAGAGGTTCCATTAGAGTATCAGGAAGTACTTCTTTACTGTGCGGGTGACTTAACAGTGGAATAGATTGCTTAAAGTAGTTGTGGAGACTCCCCCTTGAAAATCCTAGAGATAGTCAAAAGCAAACTGGTCATGGCCCTAGGCAGCTTGCTGTAGGTGTCCATGCTTAAGCAGGTTGGTTGGTTCCAACATTTGTTTCCAACCTAAATTATTCTATATGTGATTCTGTGTGAAGTCTCAGTGTGATGAAAAGCTTCCTCATGCATTCTGAACACCAGAATAATTATCAGTAACTATCAATAACTTTTTCCATAGATACTAAGAAAAAATATGCAGTTAAGTGGGGACAAAAACAGTGTCACTTTCCCAGAGAGCAAAGCATAATCTACGTTTAGGAAAGAGAGTGAAAAACACTGAACAGTAAGAAGGTCTACTATCTAATCTTGTAATTTCTCTGAAACACTGAGACTTCTTGGATATCTGTTAAAATTCTTCCCAAAAATCCCACTGCATCACATATCTCTTTTCACATCTCATAAACAGGCCATAACTGAAAAAATATAATTGCACTCTTGCAGTTTTATAGTAGAGAATTAAATTACATTCTCAGTATTTTCACACTATTATTCTTATGGTGAATTTTTGTGTAAACTAACACAGCAAGTTCAATCTCTGATTGCATCCGGCAGTCAGTTTGGGGAATTATCTGAGCAAAATTTCCATAACTTGAAGAAGAAGGAAACCTGTTCCAAAGGTTGTCCTATGTTGTTGCTGGAATGCATCTACTGTGACATTCTGGGGGGCTGTTTGGGTAGAAACAATATTCTATGTGGAAGACGAGTCAAATTTCAGCATAATAATGTGTTTGTTCTTAAATTAGAAACATTTTGGTGCTGGTGAGACCATTTCAACCTTTGTGCTGTTAGACATGAATACAAATAGGTGTGTTACCTTTCAGAAGGATTTTAACTCTAAAAACAACAACTAGGAATATCAAATTAATCTTCCAGCAATTTCAGTTACTTCTATTGTCTCTCTTTCACAAGACACTGGTTTGAGAGGAAGTCTACATCCTGGAAAAAAAGGTATATTATACAATGATTAGCTAAACTGCTTATCATAGAATCACAGAATCCTAGAATGGCTTGGGTTGGAAGGGACCTTAAGGACCATCAAGTTCCAATCCCCCTGCCGCAGGAAGGGCCACCAAATTCCACGTATAATACTACACCAGGCTGCCCAGGTCCCCATCCAACATGGCCCTGAGCACCTCCAGGGACGGGGCATCCACAACTTCCCTTTGATATCCAATCTAAATCTTCTCTCCTTCAACTTAAAACCATTTCCCCTCGTCCTCCCTTATCTATCCTTGTAAAAAGTTGACTCCCCTCCTATTTCTGGACTCCCTCTTTAGTACTGGAAGGCTGCAATGAGGTCACCCCACTGCCTTCTATTCTTCAGGCTGAACAAGCCCAGATCCCTCAGCCTGTCTTCGTTGGGGAGGTGCTCCTGCCCTCTGATCATCTTTGTGGCCCTCCTCTGGACCATTTCTAACAGTTCCCTGTCTTTCTTTTACTGGAGGCCCCAGATCTGGACACAGTACTCCAGATGAGGCCTCTGGGCAGAGTAGAGAGGGACAATCACTTCTCTCTTCCTGCTGGCCACCCCTCTTCTGATGCAGCCCATTTGCTTTCCAAGCTGCAAGAGCACACTGCTGGCTCATGAACTGAAGTTTCTCATCCACCAGAACCCACAGGTCCTTTTCTGCAGGGCTACTTTCAAGGATTGTTCCTCCCAGCCTGTATATATGCCTAGGATTTCTCCCACATGGACTTTTTCCAAATTCTAAAATACAAAGACTTTTTGGAGAATCTTGAGGTAAAGGTGTAAAGTCTGTGTAAAAATGTGAAAATATTAATGTCCTGGTTTGAGCTGGGAGTAGATTTTTTTTCTTCATAGTGTCTGATATGATGATACATTTTGGATTTAAGAGAAAAACAATGTTAATAACATACCAGTGTTTTAGTTGATGCTGAGCAGTGCTGTACAGAGTCAAGGATATTTCAGTTCCTCACTTCCTTGTGCTGTCCTGCCAGTGAGGGGAGCTGAGGGGTCACAAGGAGTTGGGAGGGGACAGAGGGCCTGGACATCCTGACAGTAGCTGGAGCCAAGACAGTTGACATAAACTGTCCGTAAGGATATTCCATGCCATATGACATCATGTGAAAACAAACAACAAACAAACAAACAAAACCAACAAAAACAAAAACCTTGAAATAGGATGGGAGTAGTCTTTGGGATGAGCTGCTGCTTAGGAACTGGCTGGACATCAGTTGGTGGGTGGTGAGCAATTGCTTGTGCATCACTTGTTTTGCATATGTAGAGCAGAACATGTGAGGTGCAGACATAGAAAGGCTGAGTACTAACACAATATTAAGACAAGCTAAACTTTCAGATAAGCATCATAAGTAAATTTGTTTACTGTTCAACCTAGAAAATCTTGAATATTTAATTCAAAAGGGTTTTGTTGTTGGTCTCTCTATCTGAATGACACGTCTCATTAAGAAGGAGGAACCATTCTGTACTATACATTTGCAAAATAATTGGGCTTTTCAAAATGATCACACAAATGATCTTTAAATATCTTTGTCAGCTGCCACTGTTTTAATTAGATTAATAGGTAAGTTACCATATACATAATTTAACATACTAGAATTTTTGAATAGCTGGTATTCCTGAGAACTAGAAAATTAATTTAAAAGTTTATGAATTTCAGTACATAGATTTGGTAGATTTCCATTTACAGTTTTACTGTTTTGGTTTGATTTGTTTCTGGGGGAACAATATTTTGCTGAATTTATATACTATACATATATACTTGTTGTGGGTCATTCAGTCTCAAATTTATTTTGATGATTTATTCCAAAAACTGGATAATCATGAGGATATGAAAGGAACTAAGCAGACTTTGATATAATGTGCTTTAGAAAGTAATCTGCAATATTTTTCTTCTTTTAAAAAGCTACTATTCCATATACAATCTTAAGATATTTTAGCAGAAAACAAGATGATAGAAAATGTTCTATGTACAAACTAACACTGTCAAAGAAATGCTTGATTTTAGAATTAAGGTTAAACAACTAATGATCTCTTTGTTTTCATAGATGAGGAACAGTCTATCGGGATGTAAATATTTCAGGTAGGTCCCAAACCTGCAAAAAACAAACTTGTGGTACAGTGCAGTTAGAAAAAAAAAAAAAAAAAACGGACTTGCTAACTGTAAAACTAATTTCTGTAACACTAAAATTTTGCTACCTATTTTTCAAACATTTGTCAGGACATTCTTCTTTAAATAGATTCATGTAAATGTCTGCTTTCTACAAATTAAAGGTTTTAGCTTTGTAGAAGTGGGGAAGAGAAACCAAGCTATTCTGGTCTAGTCTGAACTATAGCCAAAGGACAGCCTTGAATCAAAGCATCTGATCTGAACTTAACTGTGCATATGGGGGGTGGGAGAGTGCATGAGTCTGTGTATGTATGTATGTATTTATATTTATATATTGCAACCGACTGGATGTGTGATTTAATCTCTTCATCTTCATGCATTGTATAACTTTATTTGCAGTCCACAAGTCATCTGAATGATGAGTTGAGAATTTATTTAGATATTAAAATAAATTCTAAGCCTCAATGATTTTTTCTGCATCGACTGAAAATATGTGAAAGCCACAGCAGCTGATATTTATACAGAATTTAAACATACAAAGCATAAAATATTATTAGTTTGTGATGCAAATTTGATTTACAAAATGCTTATTTTCCCCTTTGTTGCTAAATCTAAGCTAATTCTATGAGCTATAAATGGAAAGTTAAAGAGTAAGTTCCTGGAATAATTTTTGAAATATCATGCAATTTTATTTTATTTTTTTTTTCTAAATGGGAAGTGAAGTGATGGGAGAAAAGATTTTTGTTGTTGTTCCTTCAAAAGTAAAAATAATCAGTGTTACAGTTTCTATTGTTTAAGTTCTCCTTTGGTCACTTCAGGCTTCATAATTTCATATATAGAGATGGTAAAAGTCAGTCATGTATTGATCTTTATCTTAATAACCTGTATCCACAGTTAAAATTCTAAGAGGCTGGAGTCAATTTTGTCCCTATCTATTTTGTCCATATCTATTTTGTCCCTCCTCTTCTACCCCCACCTCTCCCCAACACTGAATGTAAATTGACCCACTGTACATTTTAAGATCAAGCTTGGATCTCAATTTAGATTTAAGCACATTCAAACTTCTTAAAAATATGCATTCCATTCAAAAGTGAGGTGTTTTTTCCAGTGCACACAGAGCTCTAATCAAAACTAGAGCTGTACAGAATGGTTTAAATTTAATCCAAATCTTGGTGAATTCCATGAATCTGACTACTCAAGCTTTACATGAGCGGGCTCATAAATGTTATTTCTGCTTTTATGCATGATAGGTTGCGGGTTACTGCTGCTTCTGGGCTTCACAACAAATGCCACAAGCCAGAGTTCATCTTTACCTTCATGCATTTTTCATAGCTCCAGCTAAAAAGTAAAACTGTACTGATTGATAATAGCTAACAAATGTGTAAGCTGTTAGTGAATGTTTTCCACAGGTTACTAGTTTGGGTCACAGACAGTTGAACTGGATAACTGATTATCCATAAAGATCACATTTGTTTATTCAGGAAGTACATGTCAAAAAGAAAAAGGGAAAAGCAAAACAAAACAAAACATATTTTGCCTACTCATGGTATCTCTACACATTCTAAGAAACAGGATTTCACAGGATTTTAAGAAATGGGTTTTTTTCTACTCCTCATTTGTAAATATTCCCTGTGGTTTCTTCTTCCAAGAGAAAAAGTATAGAGGAGTGTCTACTCTAAATGAATTTCATACTTGAGCAATGAACACTGTAGGCTGATGTGCAGATTTTTTTTCATCCTTTACTTGTAATAATGACAGAGATCTTCATTTTCACAGAAAGGTTGGAGCTTATTTATTAAAACTGACAAATTTGGCCAGAATTCTCTTAACATATATTTCTACACATAATTCCTTTATCTTTGCCTTTATAAAAGAAAATTAATTATTTTATATTTGCCTTTGTACAATGATTATAGGGAATGCTGTATTTTTTTTTTCCCTCCAAGTGGAGGGAATTTTCTTGACATACCAGTTTAAATGTTTCCTCTATCATTATGAGAACAATATTTTGCAATTTACAGATGACGCTCTTTTGGAAGCAGTTGAATTTGTATTATGAGGATATCAGAAAAGAATAGGGTTATAGAATAGGTGTAAGATATATTCTCAAGAAATATAGGCTTACCTTTTGAGAAGATTAGCCAAAATTAACATGTAAATCTGTAGCAAATAAAGCAGTTTATGCTTTTTCACAAGAAATCATTTCATCTCGCTTTCAAACTCAGGATAATACCACATCATTGTTTTGTTGTTGCAATTACACAATTAAGGAACTTGATGAATTCTTAAAGTTAGGTATTAAAGATAACACACTGTTCTTATTTTCTGGCCTTCCATCACAACTTTAGTGTTTAGGACTGTGACAAATGATGTCAGAAAGTCAATGATATGCGCAATTTAAACCGTAATACTTCAGAAAGCAGAATTGTGATTAGAAATATCCAACACAAATATTTGAATTGTATATCTCTAAGCTGCAGAAATCACAACCTCTCTCATTCTGTGTTGGAATGCATTATCTGATTACTGTAGAGCTAGCTGGAGGCCACACCACGACTTCACAGTATGATCATTTCTTATTGAAGATTAGGGATGCTGCATGGGATGAGACCACGAAGAGAACGATGAAGTTTAACATTGTATTATAGCTCCAGAAATCAGTGTGAATAAGAAGGAAAGCAATTGCTTAAGTATGTACCAGATACCAGTGAATTCATTGGGTTTGGTGACCAACAAAGAAAGATTTCCATTTTATCATGTTAGTCTTACACTTCATTCAGTTGCTCTTCTCAGTGACATTAAATTGTTTGCAAATATATATACAGGTATGGATAGTACTGTGAAATACCTTTTCTTCAGTGTGGTCTGAGAGACAGGAAGAACCTACTTGATATGCTAACAACTACCACACCCCATTTTGCAGAGGTCTGAGGGAAAAGCTCAAAAGACAATGAAATTTTAGTACTAGAAGAAAAAAATATGATGGATAGGTATGTTTCTTTCTTCCTACCACTGCTAAAAACCTTTTACTGAGTATCAGAGAAATGACTGAATTTCCCAAAATGAAATTTCCTCGAGCATTTTCGGAATTGTGTATTTACTTTTCTGCCAGTTGGGAATATCTCAGGCCAGAGCTTGTCATGATGGATATGACATTGCCACTAAAATATTACAAGTTTTAGAATCTTATTATTCTACTTAAAACAAGACTTATGCTGATTCTCCATTAGCAAGTAATTTGATTCAATAGAAGTATATCAACAGAATAAAGGAATTGATGATGAGACACTTGATTTTGGTTTTGTTATTTTTGTACAAATTTAGTATCTGCTCAAAAATAGTGTACAGCTTCACTAAGGAATAGCTAGCAAGTGTGTTTCATGGATCTGCAGGTAGAGCAGCTCACGCTGGTTCTGAACTGAATTAAATAAAAAATAATAATAATTAAAAAAAAAAAACAAAGAAACAACACACACACAAAAAAACATCAAACATTCTGAGACACTTTGCAGTGAAGCTTCTGACTTCATTTTCTGAAAAGAAAAAAAAAAGATTCTATTTCATATCTCAAAATTCATCCAAGAACTAACTCAATAGGTGATTAGTAGGAAAAATAAATAAATAGAAAACTTACTTCCAAACTATGGTACTGATTTAATTCAAAATCTCAGATATTAATGATATTAATAACTTCATATTCAAACAGTGACTTATTGCTGTTTGTAATATATATCTTTGAATGTGAATTTGACCATGTGTGTTGAATAATTAATTGAAATATATAAGGCAGCACAATGGAAATGACTTGCAGTATTCAAAGTATGCACTATTACAATAAAACTTTTTTCTTCTCTTGTTTTTCCTCCAAAATGAAAATGAGCATATGAGAAGAAGGATACAACTCATCTTCTACCCAAAAATAGCCTGTGAATGTGAACTCCCCTATCTCCAACTTCACGGTTATGAATTATCTAGAATGATTTGAATGTGTTGGAGATTCACAGTCTGGAAGTATGAAGGAGTGCTGGAGCAACTGAAATTTTGTCTGTGTAACTGAAACAAAAATCCACATTTTCAGAGGTTCAACAGTCTTTTGCTTTGGAAAAAGCAAGTTATAATGTTTTGAACTTATGTTATTCAGGATGGGCCTCTAAATATCTCTGAAAGATTTTTAACCTCAGACCTTTTATCATGAAGTAATTTAGACAAAATGGTCAGATTTCAGGAGTCTGTGGAGGAGAACCAATGGGGCAGGTATTTTATCTCCCTGAAATATCTAGGTTGTAATTTAGGGAGGATTCAATGGGCTGGTTTATTTTGATCATGTCGTGAAATTTTGATGATGGGTGCTGAAAACTCTGAGAGGAATGGCTGGCTGAAGAAGGATATGACTTACTAATCTTCACTTACATTCTACTATTACTTACATACTAATATTTGTTGTTGAGTATACACTGAATTTATTTGATGTATTTTTCTCGTTGCTTTTCTAATTTATGCACATAAGTGAACCTCTTTTGAAATTATAATATGAATCTTCTGGCCACAGTAATTAATGCTAATTAATTAATGTTAACAGGCGAAAAGAAGCTTTTAGATCCTTTTGGAATTACTGACTTTCCTTTAGAGTAAAATCATCCAATTAGACTCTGTGATAATGATGTAATGGTAACACCATGCTGCTTAGCCAACTGATATCTTTTGGATAGGGATTGAGTTAACTGGAATATCCAGATTTGCTCTTTACCCACTAGCACATTAGTAAAATTACTAATGAATGCCTACCTGACTTTCCTCCTAAGTTTTCCATTCTGTCTTTTGCAAACACATTAGTGAAAAAGTCAAAAAAGAGTGACTAGGAAAATATCTTCCAGCATATGGAATAGCTAATGAATATGATTAGTTTAATCCCTAAAGATTACAGACCAGGAGGGACAACAATGAACGGAATAATTGGTACTCAGAAAGAAGTATATCTAAAAAGGAGCTGGGAGATTGACACTATTGAAAAGAAAATGTAGTTAAATGCAAGCATTAGGAAAACAAAAGCTAAAGAACAGAGTCCTATGCTGTGTGCAAGAAGAAAAGCTGTATGCCTAACAACTATTCTGATGAAAACAAGCAAAAGTCTACTGATGGGTAAAGCAACACTGCAAACATCACAGAGCAGGAACAGCTGTGCCAAATTTGAGAAGATTCATAAACAAATGGTATATCATGTGATCTTTTTATACATAATGAAGTATAAGAATTGTCTTTAGCAAACAATGCTTTGTCTGAGACTCCTTCCAGGAAAAATAATTTATCTGGCTGCACTATACAACACTACTTGGTATGAGAAACTGAAAGAGATTGAATCTTTTATCAATTATCTGTTCAAGTTAAGACATGGGGCAGAAACCATAATCATTTCCAATTTTGTGTAAGGATTCTGATCACACAAAGACAAACCAATACCTGAAATCCCATTGTTGTTACAGGCCAGTAAAAGATAGAATGATAGTCAGACAGAAATAAATAAATAAATAAATAAATCTAATGATAAGAGCAATAGTTAAAAAAATGGAAAAGTTGTTGATAAGTGATCTAATAATCATCGACAGGATGTCAAACTGTCTCTGATTAAATGTGTGAAAATAAATGTTTAATGTTCTGGGTTTGTTTTCCCCATATGACACAGAAGCTGACTGTAGAACAGAATATATCTAGTTTTATGGAGCTATTTTTAATCCTAAAACACAGTATTGGCTCTTGGGAATCCTTGACTTAGATCCTGTGAACATGCTTTAAACATGCATTGGCATGACTATAGAACCACTAAACTGTTGAATAATTCATGTAGGAAGAAATCTCAAGAGGTAATCTAGTCCAACTTCTAGCTCAGAAGGAGTGTCAGGAGAGTCATCTATGAGAACAGCTCTCCTTATTCAGGACTACATCCAGCTGTGTCTCCAAGGCTGCAGACTGCATATCCTCTCTGTTTCGCTGTTTGACTATACTTGCAATGGAAAAGTTTTTTCTTATTTCAAGTTGGAATCTCTCTTGTTTCAAAATCAACAAATTAATTTAATGCAGCAAGCTGAAAAGAAACATCTAAAACAGAGAGCTGCTAAACTATGGGCTGGAAAATCATGTTACAAGTCCTTTTGTAACATATTTCTGGACATCTGAAGGAGTTACAGATGACTGGGAAGAGTCACCATATATTTGTCAAGGATATATCACACCTGATCAGCCTGCCTACATTCTAGGATAAAATGTCTGACTTGTGGACAAGAAATTTATGGTACTTACTCAACTCAGACTTAGCAAGGCATTTGACACTATGGCCCATGGTGTTCTTGTATGCAAGTTGTTACCTAAATGTCTCGGAGGGTACACAACTACTAATTACACTCAGAAGGCTGTGGCAAGTGAAATGTCACAATAATCTATTCTTGGGTATGTCCACATTGGCATCTTTAAATGATCTAGAGGAGGTAATGAAGTACTTGCTCAAAATTTTTGGACATGACATCAAATTGAAAAGGTTAGGGACCTGGATAATTCTATGATGGGGTCAAATTCACTTTGAGGAAGTCTTGAAAACTGAGGACTGTGAAAGGTCTGTTATAGAACCATGGGATTTTATTTGGATTTGGTTAGAAATTTCTTCTATATCTTTAGAGAAAGAATTACTAAGAGAACTTTCCACATGAAAGAGTTACTGAATCAAGATATTAATATCCTCTGTTTGTAACAAAAGAAGCGTTACAAACTATAGACACGTCTCAGAAAGGACACTGGGATCAGCTAAGTTTAAAAGAGAAACCAACCCAAAGGTTTCTCTGCTGTAAGAATGAGGTACACTTTGAAAATCCTAATTGAATACATTACTGTGATTCTCATTAAAGACAATCAAAACGAATAAAAAGCAGAGGCATGATGGTTAATGAAAGTGAAGTTACAGAAATTTAGAATTCTATATCCTAGGGTGAGGGAAATTCAAAGATTAAATGTGTTCAGTAAAAAAGATCTGATGATTTCCAACTCAGAAATATGGGAAAAATGAAAACTTGTATATGAAGCAAGATATCACGTGCGCTTCTATGTATGCCAAATTGAAAGTGGAAATGTATAAACTTAGGGTGACAGATATTAAAGATATATATTTAATAATTCAGGAGAAGGAAAATCAACTGGTATATCAGCTTGACCTAAACAACTTGACCTAATGGAAAATATTGGAACAAATTTTGAAGGAAAGTATATACGTGGACATAAATAAAAAACAGGAGAACAAAAACTGCATTATGTAAAGGCAGATCATTCCAGACAAACTTTTTTCACTGGTGAAATAACTGTCTTTGTATCTTAGAAAAATGTGATAGATCTCATTTAACTAACATGTTAGTAAAACTCAGATATACTTCTACAGAAGATACTTTCAACTGAGAACCATAATCTGGAATGATGTTAAATAGAAATTTATTACTTAATATGATAGAGATGAAACATAATCCTAAAGTGAGCAATGAATTGGTAACAGGTAACTCTGACTGTCCCAGAAAGGGAAAGAGTGGTCTGACACAGAGATCATAAAAATGAGATTCTGATGATGAAAATTCTTCTGACAGAACATGAAGGTGCTAGGAATACAGCAAATAATTGAATAATTTATGGAAAGAAATAGAATGTGTCTGCATTATCATTTTATTTCAGAGCAGCCGGGAGGTTGTGAAGTCAGCCACCTGATTTTTCCTACTTACTATGGTTCCCATCAAAAGTGTCTCGGAGAACAACTGGAATACATTTCCTGGCATATCAGGAAATGCACCCAATGCACTTCAAACACAAATAGGTTCACTGCACCACTCTTATCTGCATCAAAGTTCAAAATGCACTCTGAAATCTGCAGACCACAAGTTCTCAACACCAGTTCTTGTACTCAGTGGATAAACTCCTGCTAGTCCACACTATGTAGGCATATAATGTAGACATAGCCTTGCTATTTATTCATCTATTTCATCACAGAGCCATAAAATACCTTATTTTAAGGTAAAATTAAACTAAAGTCTGAGCTCAATGAGGATATCTAACACAATCCAGCCACTAATGTTCACTTCATTAAATCAGACTAGGGCTAATCTTAATTAAAACCTCAGGCACGTGTCTCATGTAGACAGTGGATTCTGGACACCAACAGTCAGGGATACAAATCCACTCCTAGTGTGCAGTTCAACTCTCTAAGGTAGCTTTAGCCTATGAGATACTCAAAGCTTGAATAAAAAAGACTGACATCAAAAAATAGAAGCCCATCTGTTGGAAAAGAGTTGGAAGGAGATATTTTGGTTATATTACTTCATCACAGAATAATATAAACCAATTCAGTGATGTGATTATGGAAAAAGGAATGTACATGAGTCAAAATATTTCTCTTGCTTACATTTGAAAAAAAAAAATTTTGTAATATTAATGCCTTTATATTAGAATCTGAAGATCACATTTTTAAAACTAAAAATGCCTATAAAAGTTTCATTTTATTTCTCTATTGTTTCTGACATCTCTTGGAACATCTGATTTTCAAATAATGGCTGTTCTTCAGGTTAGCCATTTCAACAGTCTTGAGACTGCAAAACGTAGATATTCAGAATCATGTTATTTCCTTTATTTGTGCAAAATTGAAGTTAGTTTCAATAAGCAGAGGAAAAATCCATAGAGACAGAGATAGCTCTAATTTCCTTTGGAATACAGGTAAATAATGCTCAAATAATTCTATATTAGGTAATATAATGGTCTGGATGTGATTGAGGGGCTGGAATCCAGCAACTCCTCTGACATACATGCAATCATGGATGAAAAAAGATTGAGCACCAAATTACATTTCTGTTAAAATATTTGTATATATGTGTGCTAACTATCACATTATACGTGATTTTATTCATTTTCTTATGGTACCTTCTTGTAATACATTTGGAGACATTGCAAGAGGCTATTCTGATTGTCAATCTTTTCTATGATTCAAAAAAACTCTAATGAACTACCATGAATCTTATGGAATTCTTGTTTTAAACTCTTATTCTTGATTATAATGCAATCAAGGGAACACAAAAATGCTAGGAATTAAATAAGTGGTATTTCAATCTTGATAAGTACTCACTGGAAGCAACATCTTGTAGAACTTTAACACTGGAATGAGGTTTCAGTTTGGAAGTGAGACAACCAAGTCTACTGCTTATGATTTCCTCTCAAGGCAGAGAATGATCAGTTTCCCTGTCCGTTTTTGCTTCCGTATAAAATCTGGTGTTCAATAAATTGCTCAGCTTTACTAGCTTTTTAAGGTTTTCCATGAACACCTCTCACTTTAGGTACTTTGAAATTCATATATTCTTTATGATGTTTTGTACAATTCTGTGTGCTGCCCTTTTGGTGACTGTAAAACCAAATGTGTGCAGTTCCTTATGCTTTTGGAAAGGTCTGAGTTGCTTTGTCTCCTTATTGGTTATGAAATCTGCACAGACATTTTGTTTAAGGTTATTATTAAAGATGAACAACTTCAGGTCCTGTTCGTATGTCTATTGCTTTGTTTTCCAGATGTGAAATTTCATAAATATTGTTGATGTTTGCCACAGGTGAGGGGAAACTTCTTGAATCAGACTGTTCCGCAGTACCTGCTGATTATAAATAACTTGCCTGTGTTTTCAGACAGCTACCTTTTCCAAGTTCTGGATACATCTGTTTCTTTCAAAAATAACAGTACAGTGATACTTCAAGAAAATGCCAATGTGTTTTAAGACCTATTAATTGTGTATTACAGAGTACTAATTACCAGGTGTTTCTTAAGACCCTCATCTTCTAAAGATGTGGTCATCTGCTCAATTTTATAGATGGTGAATAACTCCTTTAAAGGCAAGAGGCTGCTCACTGAGATTAAAAGTAAAAGCACATGTTAGTCTTCATGAGATGCCTTTGGAGCTGCTATTATTAGCCTTGATTTATTTTTTGTCTATAAAGAAATTTGAATTGAATTACCGATAATCATTTATCATACATTTTAAATCTCAATAGAAAATGTAATCACCGAGCCATTCTTTTATTACACTTCTGAAATGTGACTAACTACTAAAGGTATTTCTTGGCTGCATTACTATGTAATCTCTACTTGGTTTTGATGTAGTTTTAAAATCAGTAGTCTCTCCATACTTTGTCTGCTGTCTTTCATGATCTGTTTAGCGCTATTTCAGGTTGTCAGAAAAATAGACCAATTAAAGATTCCAAATGAACTTAAGAATAATTTGGATAAGTGAGATATTTTTGAATTGTATATTGTTTTAACTGACATGTGAGGCTCAAAAAAAAAAACAAAAACAAAAACAAACAAACAAAAAAAACCCCTACAGAATACTGATCCTACTGTTATTGAAAAGAGCAAGTTTTATTAATTCACCAGTACTGGACCTAGGTTTCGCACAAGAGCTTTTGAGGGCTTCTTAGTTCTATCCAGTATTTATATTGCAGAAAATGTTCTTACATTACCCTAGTCTGCCTTATGCATGTGCCACATGCTGTATTGATGTCCATCCAAAAATAATAAAACACTCAAAATGTGAAAGGAAGAAACTATTATGCATAAGTCATTGTAAGTACAAAGCCAATTTTGTATTGTGGGATGGTGTCCAGAAACATGCTCAAAGTGAGGAAAGAGTTTTCTTACTCTAAAAACAAACCTGAATTTTAATTTAAGCAAAGTTTAGTAGAAATTATTTTCTTTGATTATTTTCCCTGAATAGTTCAATTCCCATCATAATACAGAGATTGGATTTTCTCTCTCTTTTTTTTTTTTTTTTTTTTCTTTCCTGTTACAGTTCTATTTACAGGTTTCATTCTTATTTACCATGAAACTAAATTTCTCTTAAATGTTTCCAGGCCTGAAATGGAAGAAAAAAAATATTTCTTTGATTATTTTGATCTTAGAAGCTCTCCTGCTGGCAAATCATTCTTTCTCCTTTACATTTTCTTCCAGAGCCAAAGGACGTGGTAAATTCTGAACTGCCTGAACCTTCCCTGCTCTAGAGAAACAGCTAGTCCAACAGTTATGACATGTGGTAAACATGTGGGAGACTAGTTTTTAGCAGCATTTTGTTGAGAAAAATATACTTTCTGTTCTGTTCAAACTGTTCCACTTCCTATAAATAATTAAATATTCTGTATATTGGAGAATGAAAGGGAAATGTAAACTCAGTAAGCCAGCAGTTTGATATTCAGATAGCAGATAGAAGACGTAGATTTACATTATCACACTTCTCAGGTGAGAACTGTTACTGTTTTTTAGAAAGTTAATTCATATTTCTAAGCAAATGGATTGTCTTCAGAAGTCTAATTAGGTTTTGATTGTATTTTGATGAATGAACACAGCACTCCCAAGAGATAAGAGAGAGCAGCCACTGTAGGAGAGGCATTCAAATTGTTCCAAACATGGGCTATTGCAGAAACTTAAGCTTGTACTGAACTCTCTAAAGTGTTAGCCTAACTTCACTGCCAATGTTTGTTAAAACTGATATGTTCTTTAAAGCTTTGTGTTTGAAAATGGAATAATTTTGTTTATACAGGAAACTATTCATCAGAAAAATCTCCACTCATCTTTCTATTTCAGAAATTGCACCTGCAATATATTTAATTTATATTTAATTTTGATGTAGTATTTGGAGGTAGAGAAATGAAAGACACTGTGTAAATGTGAAGTATGTTCAACAAGTAATGAAATAAAAAGTAATGCAAGTAAATAAACATAATGCAACTCTTTTTCTACAGAAAAGAGCTGAAGAGAATGGAAATTATAGGGGCAATGTTTCTGAAAATTCTTAACTGGTTTAAGAGTGAAAAAACCCCAAGAAGTTGACATTCTAAATGAAGAAAAATAAAATATAAAAGAAAAGTTTAAGTGTTTCCTTTCTAGCGCCTCATCATGTGCTTGTGTCTGACTCACTGAATGTGATCATGAGAAAATTTATTTCATGGATGAAAAAGAAGCTAATAAAAATTAAAATAAATAAGAAACTTTGAAGCTTTCCACTGAACTGGCATATATTTTCCCACTGGTGATGGGTTCCACTGCCATTTATTACTGATGAGGCTACAGAAGTTCATGAAGAGACTGATGTTAAGGCAAATATGGGGCACCGCACACATAAAAAAAAATACGCATGTGCTCTCACGCATATTAAAAATATGTGAAACTGAATGCAAGTTGGTTGAGATGTACCTACAGTTAATGGAATATTAACTATTTCTGCTATAGTTAGAGGACATAATTATTTACTATTTTCCTTCGGCACTATATTTGTATCAGCAGCACTTTCACTCAGTGATTTCTCCTTGAATCGGCCCTGCCAATAACAATCCAAGGTCCATGCCAGGGATAACAAAGCCCTGAGATTTAGGAGAATGAGTGGATGAAATACAATTGAGAGGGCTGAGGGGGTTTTTCAGCCTGAGTAGCAGTGACCAGCACTCCCACATTGCCAACAGCACAGTTACGGCTGCCTGGGCCTCCCATCTCTCTCCAGCTGCCTCTGTCTGGAAAGAAGGCTGCAAAATTGGCTCCTTTCGAATATTTTAAGCTTTCGGAAAGCTTCAATAGGTTGTTATTTCCTTCTGCTTCTAGTTAGCCCTTACAGTTGTGCTGTTTTGATGTGAGCTGACTTTGAGAGGTCAGGCAGGTTAAATGGTGTTTGATTAAAATCAGAACACCCAACAACTACTGTTTCACAGTTTGACTTTGTTGGCCTCTTCATCCGGGAATTCAGGAAGACACCTTCAGCTTCAAAAAAAAAAAAAAAAAAAAAAGGAGAAAAAAAAAAAGGCAGACTTATTTTTCTTGTGACTTGAAGAGAAACAAAGAAAAAAAGCCACAGTGCGTATGTTTTTCTGGCAATAGGCCTGCCACTGTTTATCAAACCAAGGCAAATCCAATTAGCCTGTGGCCTGCCTCCCAACCTTATTAACCTGCTCAGCTGTGAGAAACTCAACAGCCCCTGCCAATATCTCATTTCTCCAGCAGCCGATAAGATCAGTTAAAGATATTCAATGGGGTTTCCTTTCACTCTGGTTTCATCACAGTCACTGGCATCTTAACCGCAGTAGCCGGATCTTATTTTCCTCTCATTTACTACATGAAATAGGATGGCGACTCCAAGGCCTATGCAGCTTGCTGGAACAAACACTGATCAGGCCTTGGCAGCGTTTGACAGGACGGGCTGATTTCCCTTATCACGGCTTGCCCACAAAGGCCCGGGCCAGGCCTGGGTTATTAGCATTCCTCGGAGAGGTGCGTCAGGCCTATTTCTGTCACGCAGACAGATTGAGCCTTTCACTCAGGCTTGCGAATGAGTGACACATGGCCTGACTGGGAGGACAACATTGTTATTTGAGTTAAGAAATCAATTTGTATCAAATGTACACTGTAATTTATTTGTTGGCTTTGAAGGGAACCTGGCTGAGATAAATGGGAATGGGCTTCTTTCTTCCCCCCTATGCTGAGCTGATAAAGTTCTTGTGAAGCTCCAGATAGCTCCAGTCAGAGCCAAAGTGACAAACATGTTTAAAGTTGCACAGTGATCTTTAAATCTCAAAAAGAACACCTTGTTGGACATGATAGAACATTTTTTACCTTTTCCCTCTATCTGTCAGAAAGCTGCTGTGACACATTGCTTTAGTATTTTTGCTGACATTTTCTTTATCAAGCACATCTGTTTGTGGTCGAAAGATGCTTATTCCTATTTTCTTCAATCTACAGCAGCCTAGGAAACTGCCAAAAGGAAAGAAGAAAATGAGACATTCTTTCCAAGAATACTGCTTATTTAATTTTCTTTTTAATTGTAACTTCTGATCAGATTCCAATTTTCTTTTTTTACCTTTTTTTTTTTTTATAAGAGAAAATAAAAATATGGGGAAAAACTTTCATGAGATCTTGTCTATTTCAAAAAGTTTGGTTGGGTTTAGACTGACAGTGCATTAAGGTGCTAATATAATATTTTAAATAAAGAGCTACGATATTGACATTCTCCTCTATTATAGTTATAAATATGATGCTAAGTGTCACCCTTACGCGTCAGTGTTTTTATCTTTCAAATAATATGAATAACCAGAAGTTATATCTATGGTTTAACGTATGCTTGTAGTTACGACTCCATATTGAAAATATGACAGCAAACTAGCCACAGGCAGAGTAGCTCATGGACATTTCAGTGCAATAACCTGGTTGTTTAGTTTTGCTTTCAAAAGTGATCTAAACTTAATGTCATGTTAGATGATTATATAAGGTACTTTATCCTTCCTCTGCATTATAGCTTTCCTCCTACATGTAGGATCCTTTTTTTGTTAACAGACGTGTGTGTGTATAAATGCACAAATGCACTAACATTATAAAGCAGTACAGACTGCCACGGTCTGTTCAGTCTGCACAAAGTAGCAGAATGAGTCATCCTCAAAGGAAGGTTAAGTTTGAGATAGTGTAGTGTGCAACCAGGGTTAAACACTTTTCCTATCCTTCCAGAAGCTAGAACAAATATGATGAGCAGTGCAAGCATTTTTAAGATAAGTGTGCTTTAGAATGTGTTGAACTTCTTATTAATGGCCTCATCATACCTTCACTAAAATGGTCACACCATTCACAAGAATCTTAGGAAAGGCCATGCATCAGGATTCCTCTTCTGTCGGTCTGTCCAACCAATGTATTATCCTCTCCTTATTTCTGCCTTTCCTCTGGGAGCGTTGCAATCCTTTAGGCTGTGAGCAGCCTGCCAGCTTTAGATCTTGTTATAACTATGAGTACTGACACTGTAATAGTCTTAAGCCTTGCTCTCAGGTTTCTTCAGTGCCATGCCCTTTGGGTAAGGGCTTGCCCTTTTACCTTTCTTGCCCAGGTGCATAACAACAGTGTTGTTACTTTGACTTGTGCAACATTCTTTAATGTGATGTTTTTAAATCCTAACTCTGTTTCCACTTTTAGACAAAAGCTTCAGATTTTTTGTCAGTTTAGCAACCTAGTGACTACATATCATTTTGAATATCTAAAACAGCATATGATTGTAATCCAGTAGCATGGTATGTAGATACGACTTCCGATTTTCAGACTCTCAGAATAGGCAATACTGCAATTCAACTCTAATTATCAAGAGTAAAATGCTCCCTACTTATGCGCATTCATACTTTGACATAAGCACATTCCATAAAACATGCATCTTCTCAAATGAGATCTGCTTTTTTGCCATGATCTTTTTGCTATATTCATGTATTACAGCCTAAGCACATCCATCAATTCAGTGTCAGATCAGACTCTTCAAGAAATCATACCAAATATTGTTTTAACTTCATTGCCTTAGAAATAACCATGGGCAGTGGAGTAATTTAGACCCCAGAAATGGCAGTGCAAGATAAAACACCCTCTAGCTCTGATACAAGAGCACTCTATCATGTCTACAGCTTTGCTCTATTAAAATAATACATCCTCCAAAGCAGTTATTTTGGCCTTCTCCTCTGTTATCGTATAGTCCTTAATGACAGAAAATGGAAAGCATTTAATTTCTCTTCCTAGTTTGCATTAATTCATAATAAGCAATGTCATTTTTGCTTCTGCTGTGAATTTTTCTGATGATAATATAAAGATGAACACTTAGCATGGAATTCACAGGGGGGAAAAAAAAAACCAACAGATGCAATGATGTGCCAGGTTTGTTCATGATTTACTGTGCAATACGTTCTTAAAAAAAAAAAAAAAAGAAAAGGTTGGCAGCAGGTGCATGTCACCATTTACCTGGCATTCACTATCTCACCTGAGACAGAGGGAATACTCTGGGCCAAGGAACGCTCTTCTGCTTCTGAGTGCACAAGTGAGTGACCAAAGTTGGGAAAAGCCTTCAAGAAAACCTGTGGGGGAAATCTTTTGAGGATATCTGAAAGTAGCTCAGTAAGCAAAAAGACTACAGCAGGAGCAACGGAGATCAGGGAAGTACATATAAAGGAACAGGAGAGGGGGGAAATAAATAAATAAATAAATAAATAAACAGATAGATAGATAGATAGATAAATAAATAAATAAAGAAGAGGAAAGCATTGACTTTACTTCAAGAAACTTCTGAAAGTTGCTGGATTCAGAGCAAAGCTGGAAAGAAGAAAGGATACAGTAGGCAGGGGAAGATTTATTTTCATAGTCTTTTACTTTTGTTGTCTTACAAAGAAAGCCTCACTTATCTGTTTTAAAAGGTGCATTGTTCTACTCTAAGCTAAAATAAATGGTAACTTCAGAGTTCATTGAGTGCTTTTGGCTAGCTAGCTGTAAGAAAAATATCTATCTCAAAATCCTAGCTGGCTCAGGGTCCCTTCCTTGAAAGTATCTCTCTGCATCCTGAAAGCTGCAAAAACAGCAAACTTGGAGATGGTGAACAAGAATTCTAGTTATTTCACAACTGGTTGTTATAATCTAATTTTCACACATAGAAGAAGTGAACTGTCATTTACATCCATTAATAAATCAAAGAGTGAACTTTTAAAATAAAATTCTGGTCCTTAATATAAAACAAAACAAACAAACCTTACTGTTCTCTGAACAAAAAATTTCCTAATGTAATCAAATCTAAATTTCCCCTTTTTTAGTTTAAAATTGCTTCCCCTTTTTCTGTTATGATCCAATCATGTAAAAGGTCTGTCTCTCTCCTGATTATAAGCTGCTTTTAAATACTGAAAGGCCACAATGAGGTCTCCCTGAAGCCTTCTCTTCTCCAGGTTGAACAAACACAGTTCCGTCAGTTTGTCTTCATAGGGGAGGCATTCCAGACCTCTGATCATCTTCCTGGCCCTCCTCTGAACCCACTCCATAATCTCCACATCTTTTTTGTGTTGAGGACCGCAGACCTGCATGCAGTACTACTCCAGATGAGGCATAATGAGGACAGAGTAGAGAGGGACAATCACTTCCCTCACCCTGCTGGACACCCCTCTTTTGACACAGCCCAAGATATTATTGGCCTCACAGACTGCAAGTGCACAATGTTGGCTTGCGTCAAGCTTTTCATCCACCAGAACCCAAAAGTCCTTCTTCACAGAGCTGCTGTCGACAACTTGTAGTATGTATACGTATCTGGGATTGCCCCAACCCAAGTGCATCACATTGCACCTGGCCTTGTTGAATCTCATTACATACCTGTTGGCTTGGTTCTCAAGCTTGTCCAGTTACCTCTCGGTGGCATCCCTTCCTTCTGTTATATCAACTGTATCACTCAGCTTAGTGTCATCAGCAAACTTTCTGAGGATATACTCAGTCTCACTATCTATGTCATTGATAAAGATGTCATTGACAAAGAGCACCAGTCCTAAGATGATCTCCTGGGGGACACCACTCATGAGAGGCCTCTACCTGGACACAGAGCCATTGACCACAACCCTCTAACTGCAACCACCCAACAATTCCTTATCCACTGAATAGTCCACTATTCAGATCCACAGTTCTACAATTTAGAGATAAGAATGCGGTGTGGGACCACATCAGAAGCCTTCCACAGGTCCAGCTAGATGACTTCAGTTGTTTTTCCCTTGTCCACTGATGACATCACTTCATGGTAGAAAGCCACCATCTTGATCAGGCATGACCTGCCCGTGGTGAAGCAGTGTTGGCTGTCTCTGATCACTTCCTTGTCTCATGTGTGTATTAACTTATCTTCCAGGAGGATCTGTTCCATGATCTTCCCAAGCATAAATGTGAGGTGCACTAGCCTGCAGTTCTCTGGGTCTTCCTTTCTACCTTTCTTGAACATGGGAGTGATGTTTCCCTTTTTCCAGTTACCAGGGTCTTCTTCATACAGCCATGACTTTTAAAATATGATAAGTGGCTCAGCAACCACATCAGCCTGTTCCTTCAAGAACCTGGAATGCAAGTCATCTGGCCCCATAGACTTGTACACATTCAGTGTAATCACATGGGCTCTGACTTGCCCTTCTTTTACAGTGGGAGGAATTTTGCTCCCCCAATCTCCATCTAGAAGATGAGATATGAAACTTTATGTCAGAATATCCATTTCGCTGTCCCAAGGTCTCAAGCATAACGTTGCTAGATCTGGTTATCATTTTTATAAATGTATCATGTTTCTAGAGTCAACATTTCCCCAGTTTCCTCTAGGGAAAGAAGTATCTAAAAATACAATACTGTACATCATCCCAAGTTGCTGCTAAAGCTAACGTGGAAGTAACGTTTCTGCATCTATACTTTAGAGAGTTAACCACAGTATCCCTAAAAACTCAGGATAAAAAGAGAAAGAAATCTGCCTTTTCCTTCCCCATAACTATAACTTCTATGTTGACATGTAGCAAGGTGAAGGGCAGCTGAATACAGAGCAGTGCTGAGCTGTGTGGGTTTTTTTAATTATCATTTTATTATTATTTTTATTTTGTGGGGTTTTTTTCCACATATATTGCTTCTTTGTGTATGGGAGGCATACCTGCAAAAAAAGGAGGACACATCATGAAGCCTAGGGTGAGAAACCTCTCTAATCTGAAGGCAGTAGGATGCAAATTTGAGGCACAAGACTTAAAGCCTCAGGAAAAAGGAAACAACTTCCCCGGAAGAATCTTTTGAGAATGGCGATATCTGTTTGCCAGTCACCTATGTCTAGTGTCTGCATGTGACATCTTCTCATTGAAAATTGGAAGCAGTGAAACTGTAAGCACTCTCAGTGAAACTACAGAACCTAATGAAAGCTAAAATTGGGACATTCATTTTGCAAGAAGGAAAAACGGAAGCACTAGAAAGTTCAGTTTCATTTCCCTCATTTCTGAATGAAGATTTGAGATTTATTAACTAACTGAGTTTTGAATTGGTTCCTTGTTCCTGACAGTCAAGTTCTGGTTCATGAAAAGGTGGAGATGAGAAGCAGATCAGAGTATATCATTTACAGGCAGAGAGCAAGGCCTTCCAGATACTGGGTGTCTTCAACTTAGCTTATGATGCCTTTTCAGGCTGAAAGTATTCACATAAATCTTTGCTTTATGCTGAATTATAATGGACAGATTCAGCCAAAACAATTTTGGCAAACGATACAGGGCAAAGTATGTTGTTTCGCCTGTGCAGAGAACTCTTATAACCTTTCCTTAATTCACTGTGTATTGCAGTAAATATAATCCTTTGAAAAGAGAAAACTTGATGGAAGGCAGACCACTTGGCAGACAGCTAGCTTTCACCAGTTTTTGATAAAAAGAAGCAATTGTGACATGAATATCTAATTAAAAAAATGTGTAATAATATGCATATATTAGATGGCAAGATTAAGGCTATAAATAAACACTGACATTTTCCTAGCTGTGGTAGTGTTATGCCTGTAATTGTATTTGAAATAATCTCAAAAATGTTTTGTGTGTTCATATATCAGATTTTGTGCAACTCCTCTGAAAGAGCTTCTGAAAAAATTCCATGCAGTAGAACAATCATCCTTGGATGTGCAAGCAGATATAATGCTAAGATGTGTGTACTATCATATGTCTTCTAGTCTTCATCCTGTTCAACTCCTCAAGAGTTAAAGCTGTTCTAATCTACCTGAGATGACCTTGATGAGAATCATCTTCCACTGTCAAATACAATTTTGTATTGAGGTAAAGAGTACCGTTTCTCAACTGTAATTCTTCAGTTTCTTGAGTAACAGAAAGTCTGAATGCTGAAGAACCTTATGGCAGAATCCTCAGGATGCATCAAATAAATCATGTTACTCACTATAATAACAATAGTAATAGTAATAGTTATAATAGCAATAGTAATATAATAATAATAATAGTATAGAAGCACTAGGAAGGTGCTTTGGGGGAGCGGGCAGTGAAAAATGAGGAGTGTCCAAAACACATCATTTTATTTTTATTATTTCATTGGCATCCAACTTTTCTAATTATTATGATCAAGCCATGTAAGGGAAGAGCTGTTATTCAGTCTCAGTTTCTCCTACTCTACAGGCATTCAGACAGCACAGGAAAGGGAGCTGAGAAGACTCCTTCACAGCAGTTTGAGGCAACTGCAGGCTACAGCCACAGCTTCCTGTCTGCCCAGCATGTTGTTGGAGGAGCATCTTGAGGTGGAATGTTCCCACTGCAGGTTTCTCCAGCCCATGGATATCATCAGCTAAGCAGTTGATTGCTGGAGGCAGCCTGACTGGACATAAAGCTCAGCCTTTGTATCAGCCTCAGCCTCAGACCCTTTTCCTTTTCTTACTGTTCATCCCTAGGGGGAAAAGTGGAAAGGAAACAAAAAACTTCCAAAACCCTGGAGACTGTAAACTATGAGGTGATCTCATCCAAAACCATACCATAATTTGACAAATGCTACTTGGGAAACCATTGCTTAGTACTGTATTGCCTCTATGTTTTTTAGCATGGAAGACTGATGTAAATGCATTTCAGATGTCATTCATATTAAGAATAGACTGGTTTACTGGTTTGCTAAAACTATGTACAAGAAAAGCGTGCATACACCTGCCGTATATTCAGAAGTCAGAAGTCCATTTCAGTACTCCCGTGTAAATGCTTGCTTTGGGAATATCTAAAGTATTTTGTGATATCTAGCTTCCTCTTTGGGGTAAGTTAGAGCTACTTGTATACAACAAGCACACCTTCCAGTGGGTAATGCATTTCCAACTGTTTTCCATCCAAATGCTTGAGAGATGATGTTATGAGACTTTTAATAAAATATTTGGTTTTAGTTTAAAATGGCAATGGTGAACACACTGCTCAGTAATAACGGGACATGCTGTGAATGACAGCTTTCAACAGAGTAATAGAGTACTGCAGACAAAGAGGAACATATAGGTAAGTAAAAAGGAAATAATTTTGAAACTCTACTGATTAAGATGCTAAAGTAATTTGCAGTGTTTATTTAAAAAAAAAAAAAAAAAAAGCTAATTAAAGAGTTTACATTTTATCAGTCACTGTAAAGAACACCTGACAGGCATTGTTATAATATGAAATGACTCAGTCTCCAGTAAAGTTTAATTTAGAGTAACAAAAAAGAAGGGAAAAGAAGAAATAAAACAATTGAAATGTTGCAAGCACGCTGTCTTAAGCTCAGGGGAGGCTTTTCAGAAAACTGTTTGGTAGAAGCGATGCAAACTAAGATACTGCCCTGGGAATAATATTTTTCCTGCAATTGTTTCAGGTTGAAGTGTTTGAAGAAGGTAGTATACAGTACATTGTATAAGTCACTGGCTAAAAAATTGAAGAATTATAGCTTTCCATCAAAGGCTACTCGCACTGATTTTGCAAGATGATCCAAATGTACTGGTATAAATCTTCACTGGAAGATTAGTGATTCCTGCATCAGATCAACAGAGGTCCATATTGTTACCAGTTACCAAAACTAACTTAGTAGAAAATACCATAATGTTTGCTAAATATTTTCAGTTTTAACATCTTGTACAGTTGTGTTAATTTCTTCCAAATACACAAAGGCTGCTCCAAAAATAGTGTCTCCTATTTTATTATGTTGGCCTTTGACATCAGAGGTGGTTGCTGACATAGAGGTTGAACCTTCCACCGCTATCCCCTTATGTTTTATTAACTTGCGACAGATGGCAGCAGATAAGCAATCTGACAAAATGGCATCTGACGTGGAAATGTGTATGAAATAAAAGTGCGCCATTGACTTCCTCCATATGGAAAAAAATGGCATCCATTGTCATTCGCTGGCACTTGCTGCATATTTTTTGAGACCAAACAATGGATATGAGCACAGTGAGGTGGTGGTTGCATTTCAGCAGTGGCAAAAACAAGAAAGGGTCAACTCTTCTACTGCAGATGTTTATGAACACAGCATGCAGGTTCTTTCACAGGTGAAAATGTATAGCTAATGGTGATGTCTGTGTTGAAAAATTGTGTTTTGTAGCTGAGAACTTGTAGTGTTATTGTGTTTTTTGTTACAGTTCCCACAGAAATAAATAGGAGGCATTACTTTTGGAGTGACCTATGTATTTTTGGCCCAAGAGCACTTTGGAAACTGTATTGATTTCATTCATGATTAATAACTTGGTAATGATTCATGACAGTTGGTGCATGTCAATTTCGTTAAATAAGTCAAATGTTTATTTACTTTAATGCTATTTACTTTTACAACAATATTTTTTTATTATCTACTAAATTGACATTGAGAATATTATTGTACTTTTGACTAGTAAATTTTTTGCAGGAGATACTAGAAGGCAACTTTTCTTTGCCATTAGCAGCCCTTGAGATCTTCATATTTTACTTTCTTGGCAGGTAGATGTATGACCTGTTACAGAGGACAGGGAGTTGAGCTATAAGACATTGACTACACAGAAGACAGACTGCTCTGTCTCATTTTTTGTCACCAGTACAACTGTATGATTTGCCCTCCTAACGTTCAACTTTGTGTCAGAGTTGGAGGAAAATTAATTGGCAGAGAACCAACTCAGATAAAGCAGTAGCATGAGGAAGGACCACAAATGCCTAGTAAGAGTGTTTCTTGCCATGTATGTTGAGCAGATCTTTTCCATCTTTGTTCAACATATCATAACCATGGAGGTCTGGCACACTGGACTTATGATGGAATCTACACACACAAGTCCAAACATATATACGATTGTGGCCATATCATATATGATTCCACGTATATCACTCTTTCTTTGAGGTTCTGTATTTAAATTAGTGGAAATTAATCATTCCATTATTGCTTGCAAAGCACTAATACAACTTACTGCCGTAAGACAGCATTTACAGGGTATACATTGTATTTAAGGAAACATTTCCTCATTTAAATGGAAATGAAAACATGGTCATTTTTACTACGCGGACTTGAAATGAGGACAGACTGCTTCTGCAAGAAGACAGTAAAAATCTCTCTGAATCAGGGTATAAACCTACATTTCCACCAGCCAGACTTTGCTGTTGTAAGTTGAATTATCAAATGTGTTCTGCACTAAGACCACTTGAAACAGCTGGCCTGTCACGTGGGTGCTTGGATATTAGTCATATGGTACTATCCCAGATCTCTGAAAACTGTGGGTTTTTTTCCAGGCACAACTGACTGTTTTGTTATTTCAACTGGAGTCTCAGAACCGCCTTCTTATGTGTCACCTTTTTTGTCTACCTTATTCGTATTCCCATATGGAGAAGATCCTCTGTTTACGTTTTGTTAACTGTAGAACAAAATATTTATTACAATAAACTCACTCCAATAAAGCTTAAGTAAATGGACATTCACAGCATGATGCAGTCGATTTGTCCATGCGGTCTTTTGAATGAATTGGTTTTGAGGTTTTTGTGTGTGTTTATATTGAAAACTAAATGATCTCCTTCCAGAAAATACACTCATATCTCCCAATGAGCCCCCCGCAAGCTAGTTTGCTGTGCAAATACCTTGTGTTACCCATTACCCAGTATGTACCAGCACTGCCCCCAGCATTTATGTACATCATTGTTCACCAGCAATGCCAGAGTTGATTGACTCATTGTCTATTTCTCCCAAAGTTAGCATGCATTTTCATGCTTCTGCTTGTTACGGAATACCCTTTCCAGTTTGCTGTTTACAGTCTAATCTCAACAGAAATTCAGTTCTGTTATCCCAAATCATTTCAGGATATTTTGGACAAAGGTATAGACACTGCTTTTGAAAGTTTGTCTTATCTCTTGGTAACTGTAGGATATAAATAACCTTTTTTATTAGTTTATGTCTTTATTTCTCTAAGGTTACGTGTGAGGAAACTTGGAGGAGTTCTTATGCAACTCTGAGCTTAAATATACTCATTGCTAGGTTGCATTTCAAATCACAAGATATCCTCTATTTCTCTCCATTCTTGCTGCCTGTATCCCTGCTTCTCTATTCACATCTACCTTATCATCATTTTACATGAAAGGAAGTTTTCCTTTAGCACAGGGCTCATAAAAATAAAAGATAATACAATGTAAGAATATCACTGAGAGCCAATTTCTCCCAGCTAAGCTTTAATGCAAGTTCAGGCTACCTAGAGTGTGCTGTGACAGAAGACAGAAATAAGACTTCAGACAGCTTCCTAAAGAATGAAAATCATTCCTCACTTGCCGTATTGTTGTTGCAAAGGGCCAGCAGGTTAATGGTAAAGGAGTTTTATAACATACAGAATGCACTGGCTGCAGAGGGCAGAGAGCCAAATGACCTGGGATGTAGCCTATGTGCTGGTGTTAAATGTCTGCAGCTGTGTTATTCTGCAGCAGAGTGTAGTGGCAGGTGCTGGTGCTAGTCTGTACTGGAATATCACAGTATTTTGCCTCCTGTGCTGTGACCAGATGTGAATTTTCTTGGCAGTTTTGGAGACGAGTTTTTGTAAATTTTAGCTGTTTGTCTTTTACTCCCTAAATTATAATACTGGATTACAGTAAAATATAATATTAATCAAGTCTAAAGGCTGCTACCTAATTGATTTTTATATTAGATCCGATCAATTTGTTTTTAGATACACTAGTAAAAATTCATGAAAATTACCAGCTGCCAAGTGGATATCTATGCCTCAGTGCAGAATTTCTTTCATTTATTCTATTTACTCAATGTCTTTCAGAAAAGAGGTATCATAGCCTCTGACTCTTCATATGTACTTTTTTTTTTTTTTTACTATGAATTGCAACCCCAGCCAATGCCACTTTGATTTTACTCTTATCTTTCATTTCAATGAACATTCTTACAACCTTTACCTCTCATCACACATAGCCAGGCACTCTGAGGCATGGTGTCAATCATTAGACAAAAAAATATGCCAGTTATTTTAAAGCTGGAGTATTTGTTGCAGGCTCAAAAGACAGAGATCTAATGACTTACCAGGGGCTTTGCTCATAAACACGCACCTATGCTATACTCAGGGCTAGGTATTATTATTATTATTTTTATTCTTTCCATTCTCACACTTACTTAAAACACAAACACATTTTCTCCTAGAATATGCTGACAGCATGTCTTGGTATCTCAAGGCAGAAAGGTTGCTTTCCCCCAGGCAGTGTGCTGGCAACTTTCACATGGACACACATGACTGAGCTGCCTATAGGCACCCTTGCTTTCATTGTTTCTATAATTCAGTGTGTTTAAAAACAGCCATGCCAACAAACACTAGCAAAAAGGAGTAGGAATTGAAACTCTATGAAAGTGAACTTCAGAAATGTAGCACAGATAACTGAAGAAGGTGTTCAGAGTGAAAATACGAGAGGGATTTGTTATGCAAGAGTAAGACCTCGTCTTAGGCTGAAAAATTACTACATGCAATCACAGGGAAAAGTGGTGCATAAAATAATAAAAAAGTGATAGCTCTAACATTCTTTAACATTTTGTTTGAAAGAAAATTTTTAATAAATTACATATTATCACAAATAATTCACTGATTACAACCTTTTGCTTCATCTTATTAATCCATTCTCTACCACAAGCGAAAACACTCCTGAGTGAGCTACCATAATTATTTAAAACATTTTCTGAGCCTGAAATATGTAGCAAAATTATCTTATCTCTTATACTGGTTTGGGCTACAGGAAAAACACAAAAATAATTATGCATTTCCAACCTACTAAAAGTAAAATTCAGGAGAAATTGTGTATATTAGGTGAAATAGTACATCCTCCTGCTTATGACAAACAAAAATTTGGACCTTGCTGCTGGAGAAGAAATCATAATATTCATGGCAGAATTCATTTTATTTTTTTTACTAACTATATTTTTTATCACTGTATTCTTTATAGTTAGACAAGCTTTTAAAGTATGTAAATGGAAAAAAGTCAACAAAGAAAGTGAAGGGTCTAGAAAGCCAAATGTATGGGGAGCAGCTGAGACCCCTTGGTCAGCTCAGAGCAGAGGAGACTGAGGGGAGGCCTCATGGTAGCCTACAGCTCCTCATGAGAGAAGTTGAGGGGCAGGACTGAGCTCTGCTCTCTGGTGTCAGTGACAGGACCCAAGGGAACAGCCCTGAACTATGTCACAGGGGGGTCAGGTTGGAGGTTAGAAAAAGGTTCTTCACTGAAGTGTGGTGGGCATGGAACAGGCTGCCCAGGGCAATGGTCACAGTACCAGGCCTGCTACAGTTCATGGTTTGAATTTTGGATCCTATGTGGAGACAGGAGATGAACTCAATCATCTTTGAGGGTCCCTTCCAACCTGGGATATTCTTTGATTCTACGACTATAAATGTATGTTTTTAAAAGCTAGCCAAAGTCCTGTGAGACGAAATGTATACGGGCGTAGTTCTGTACAACTCCTCAACCACTTATGAATAGACAGAGGATATGACAACACAGTGATGAACTGAGTTGCAAAGACATTAGTAGTCCCTTTTCAGTATTCAGCAAGAAATGATACCAATCCCTGAGGTGTTTTTTAAATTATTAATAGTGCAGTATGGTAAAGTAAGCCATAAAATGTGGTGCTCCCTCTCACCATATACTTGGGTGAAGGGCCAAAGAAAATGAAAAATTGTACTAGATGTGAATCTCCACATATGCTTTTACTTCCGCAAGACTAATTCTTTTAAGACCTTTTGAATGAATATGCAATATGTAGATAACCTGAACTTAAATGGACATGTATCCAGTTTTCCTGTGTCAGTATTGTTTTGCTTATAGACAAACATTTGAAGGCACGACAGAATCACATTCTGGTGCAACTGCAAAATTTGAGCCCAACTTGAAAGCTGCAACTGATTATTTATTTTATTGCAAGCGAACTTGTTCTTCTCCTTCATTGTTTGCCTGTGCAGAACATGATACTAAGACTTGACAGCCTTTCAGAGAATTCTGTTCATCCACTGAGAAGATGAAAGATCACCAGTGTCTGTGGAATGTATTTTTCCAGAATCAACATGATACAGATTTCTTGTTAACGCCTTGGAAAATGCTAGAGGAGGAGGTCATGGAGGTCATGTACAGTGCTTTAGAACTAGCTTAACAAACAGATAAATTACAAATTGCTGTATTTTGTGAAATAACATGAAAAATGGCTACATGGAATAACCAGTAGCACTGCTTCACCAGGCGCTTACTCTGATAAGCACTTCTAAAATTATTTGCATTCTGGTGCATTCTACTTCCTGTAGGGTATTTTATAAAATCCTTCATTATAACATTAAATTTGCTGTTAAATCTCAGTTATAATTACGTATTATTATTAAAATCTTGGTATTTTGGAAGAAACACTGAGAAGTAGAAAGCATACATACAAATTACATAGTAATTAAAACTTAAACAAATGAATGTGAATATTTCAGACTTCCAACATCCGTACAATTTCACCATGGCTTTGCTGAGCAAGTCTTATTACTGAAGACACTAGTTTTTCTAAGAAAAGCTTAAATATCTTAGATGTGCCAAATCATTATTTCCAATCGTGTAGCAACACTATGTGATCATAATTTTATGTATTTTTTCTTTCCTAGAGTGGGAAAAAAATAAAAAGTCTTGATCAAAAATGAAGGGGGTCTAGCATATAAAGTTTTAAATACAGTTTTCAATATATCTACAGGAAATAGTAATTTATGGGAATTACAATTGGGATTGTGCAAACGCTATAAACTGCAAAAACAACACTGGTCTTGCTGTATCTTATGAATGACAGTTGAAAGCAGGTCAGCTATGAAGAAGCTTCAAGCAGTAATTATGGTATGCAAACTTTGAAGACATCGTCTCATTTTTCCTGTGTAACAGCTCATTGTAGTAAGGAGAAGCTTTCAGTCATTAGATGAGCTCAAAATGTAACACATTTTGACTTCACTCTGCACTAGTATCAAATGTATGCATATTGTATTTTTCAGTGTGTTTGCTTGCTTTTCACTTGGCACAGAATGTATCTACTGATAAACAGCCCTTATATATTACTAATATACTCTAGTATAACACCAGGAAAGCATGAGATGATATTCTGTCTAATTGTTTTGATCAAACATGACATAGACTTTGTACTCACAGCAGACATATTTCTGTAAGTTATAGCTTTCACAGTACCCGCTTTCATTTTTTTGTAATCCTGTCTGTTTCAAACCCTAAAGAATGCAGCACCACCATTTCAGTTTTCAACTTGTCAAGACTTTGCACAAATGATTTGTCAAGAAAAAGTCTAATTATGTCTGGCTTAAGGCTTCCATGTTAAACAGGAACAATTGTGGTGACTGTGAAAGAACCGCCTCCTGGCACTTAAGCAAAATGTGAAAGCAGCATGATTGTCCTGCCTTGTTTCTTTCCATCAACACCCCGTGGTCAGAAAAAGAAACCACCAAATACTTCACTTCCATTTCTATCAGTTTCTTGTGATTGGCAGCACCCTGGCATTTGCCTTTTACTGTATGTGAGTCATACTGTTAGGGCAACAAGAGAGCCTGTTGAATACAAAGTTTGAAGCTAAGCAGACATCTTGCCAAGAGCTGCTACCGCAGCAGTCAAGCAGATTAGCTTAAGTAATTCCAATGAGCATATTTAAGCTCAAAATTAATGAGGATATTTGGAGGGAAAACATAAATCAGGCCAAGTGTAAGTGACCTAGCACTGTGAAATAGTTTATAAATACATTAATTTATATTATATATATAATATAGATGTTTTATATTTAGATTATAGATATTTTATAAGTTATAAGTTATAGATATTTTTTGAACATTCCAACATTATCAGTAACTAATTACCTTACTTTATTTTTCCATTTCAGAAATATTACTTTTCTTTCCAGTAGAGTCTACAAGCAATGATAAAAATTTTATTCTTTACTGAGGACCCGATCCAACTTTTTAGTGGTGTCATTAGTATCAGTTGAAGGCTTCCAGAGACAATGTGGCTATTTGTTTTGAGGTAAAAATCCCGTAAAAACAATGCTGACACATAGCAAGTAAGGAAATACATGGCAAAAACAACAATTGAGGAACTAACAAGCAATGTTCAGACAAGTAGTCACAAACCAATCATGATATCAGTACTTGGCTTCTGTATCATCTATGCAGAACAATGAGGCTAATCATGATTAAAAAGCTAATAAAAGTCTGCATTAGTCTTTCAGTGTTATGAGTTGGTGTCTGGTGACAGATGAATAGATTTGTATGCAACCACATATATTAGCCAGAAAATTTAGAAACAACCTTCATCACTGTTGCATTCTTGTTACATAATGACCAGCAAGTATGTTTGTCTCTCACCAGACCTGTTCTTCTGTTTCTTTGACTGGGTATCAATTTTATTACTGGGTAAATGTGAATCATTATCTTATTTAGAACGCATGATAGAGCCTTCACCTCAGAGTTTCAAACCATCCTATGTAGAAATTAGTTTTGAACATAATGGCTTAGATTTTACCTTACGGAATTAAGATTCTGGGTGTAGATGGACCTGAGTTATTGTTTGAGGTCTAGTGCATTTATGCAAAGTGCTTGACTGGAGCTCTGCTTCAGGTGATAAAGATGCAGATACATCAAATACAGTCCTGTTCTTAGCTTCTCAAGATAAACCATTCCTAGTGTTTATTTTAGGAATCAGATAATTTGTAGTCAAGGAAGGCATCAACTTACATTGCATAAATTAATCAACATTTCCAAGTTGAGTATTCACTGTGTAAAGTCCACTTTAAGACTTCATAAAATGTATTTGGTGGATTTCTTTACCTGATGTACTCTATTAATTTCCTCATCAAGAAAGTCCTTGGGGCAGAACCAGAAATAATTAGACCTACAGTGATATCAAGGAAACATATAGATTCACATGCTGAAGATAAAGTATATACAGTAGTGGCTCAGGAGAGTGCTGGCTTCTTGGAGAACAAAGCAAGCAAAGCTTTATGATTCATTTCTTCAGAGCTCATCTAGACATGGAAGGACAGGTCAATGACTGTGAAGCTACCACGCAAAGCTCTTTGCAAGTTTGGCATGTTAGTCAGGTACACACAGAGGGAGAAGAATGAAGCTCATCTCTGTCTCCTGGAAAGGAAACAAGGCCACTGAAATCACTGAAAGGGAACTACTATACCTTGTTACATCTGAAGAACTGCTGAAACAAATACACTTACTACACTCAAGTCACAGTAACTAGTAGAAAATCAAGATTTATCTTCTCAGAAACATTCATTCCCTTTCTAAATTTAAGTTGCAAATAGTACTATATTTTTTTACAGACAAAAAAAGATTCTCCAATTTCCAGATGACTTTCAGCAAAAGTAACATGGAAAAAGAGAGGCCCATTTATTTCCACCCCATTTACAGACAATTTCAGGTTATCTGGCATTTTATCCATACACTTAACTGAAAAAAAATATATATATAGTATTTTAATTTGTAAAGATTATGAGTTTCTTCTCTACAGTATCTTACATGACAATCATTAAAGCACATTATTTTTCATTTTTCTTTCTTTACTAAAGTACAAACATTTATATATATATATATATATATATATAACATGTGTGTATATATATATATTATATATATAATTTCTAGAAAGTGTTTTAGTTAAAAAAATGTTACCTCCATGTTGAACACCGAATTCAGAATTACTGGGGCCAGTAACATCATTCTTAAGAAGAAAATGTAGATGTTCTGAATTATTTCATACTGTTCACTTGTCTCTTGGTACGTTAGAATAACTAGTTGAAATAAACAAAGGAACTCCCAGGAAAGAGGACCTGAAGTTCTCAGAATCAATTAACTGTCTATTTTACCTCAATTATTTTTCTCTTCTCCTTCTGCCTCTACCTCCACATTTCACAATAATCCCTGCTGTAGTTCTTGTCACCTTCTTACAAAATAATAAATATATTTTAGCAACAGAAAAGACTGATATGGGATTTGCCACTGCATAGAACTTAGAAAGAATGAGAGACAAATGTCACAGGACAGAAAGCCTGATAATTACTTTATGCAGAGAAAGCAACTGCATACTGTTACTTCTCAAGTTGTTCTTGGGAGAATGGGAATTTACATAGTGTGTCTTTTTAAAGCAACGTTTGTTATGAAGCATGGCTTGTCTAATATGAAAAGAAAAAGAGTTTTGTATTTATTTGTACTTGTTTTTTTAAAAAAATAATCTTGATTTATGTCAAATTCCACACTGCTTTGAATTTTTTCCCCACTGCTACGGATCTCCGGAACAGAAGGTTTGCATGTCTTTGATGTACAATGGTAACTATTCAATATCCAGAAAAGCTAATCACACTTAAAAAAATACTCTATAACTCAAAAATGTTCAAATGTATATTTGAATATAGTACACACCATGAACACATTCTTTTACATGAAAATATTTTAAATTAAAATGGAAATTATTAAACTAGAGTGAAGCTGTGTCTGAAGGGATACGAAAGAATATATATTTGATACTGTAAGTAGTAATGGTTATCTGAATATCAATGATGTGTTATTTTATGCCTAAGTGGAAGAACAAAGTTTTGGAAATTTTGCTCAGATTTCTCATAGCGCAAGATTTATGGCCAATTTCAAATTCACATTTTTCAGAACCTCCACTTGCAAGCCCTATCAAGCTTATGCACCATCTTCTTACTGAAATCATAAAACACAATATTTTAATGGAATAAAATATGTTTCTTAACCTGTCATTGCATAATGGTACCCTCATCTTTGGCTTAGTTGTATAAAATGTTTAAAAACAATGGAGTAAAAATGGCAAACAAGACTCAACGGAAGTGGGCATAACAAGTTCCAAGGTGAAGATGTTTATCTTGGAAATGTAGTTATCTGAAAAGGTTCTTCTTAGCAACTGAAAAGATAAATGATCTTACTTGAGAGCTTTCTAGCCATTTATCATTTAGATAGTATTGGTCACCTTTTTTGAGTGAAATGAACTGCTCATGAGCATATAGTGCAGAGTCCTCAACTAAACAAGGAACTTAAGGACTTGCTTAGCTTTCAGAGTGTGAATGAAGCAAAAGATAGAGATGGCCTCTGACAAAACACACCATTTGATCATTCTTCATTGTCCATGGTGCATGATTCAGATTGTAAGCAGAGGAGAGAGATTCAAGCTCTGAATCCAGTCTTACAGATGAATCAGCTATGGACATAAGCAGTAAACAGAAGTGTGGGCTCTGCAAATATGCTTTCTATACAATATTTCACAAAAGGTAAAAGCAGTCAATGGCATTAGGAAGCAGAGGGGGTGGGAGGGAGGATCAAGAAAGCTTTAACTCAAAACTTTCCCAAGCATAGGGACTGCCCTTATCTATTCCTCCAAATGTGGTCTTGCCTAAGCAACATATTTCCAAAAAGACACTAGGTTTAATGTAAGGAGCTGGTAACAGAATTGTTCACATTTCAGAAATTCTAGGCCACTGCTACCTGTTTCATGCAATGCAATATCACTGGAGTGGCCTTGCACTCTGCAGCAAGGGCTGCAGACAACTGAGAAGCCTCTAAGCATAGATGGGAATTGCTCTCAGCCTAATAATATCTTGCTCTTCAGTGTAGCATGCTGACATGTAATTTTATCATTTTTATAGTGGATTGCAATGTTACTGCATTTCAGATAGCAAAACACAACAGTATCACAGATTTGTCCTTTGGAGAGGTCCATCGAGTCTTAAGAACAACAACTGAAGTTTTCCCACTGATTTCATTGCTCTGTGCAAGTTAGCGAGTTTTGACTGAGGAAAAGCTAGGATAAAATTGAGTAACCACATGAAAATTTGATTTTTTTTTTAATAATTTTTCATTTTGTATAACATAGACTTACATAAAGCCTTAAGGTGTTACGCAGAAAATACAAAGTTTGAGATAGGACAACAAAATCTGTGAAAAGCCTTGCTAACATATATCTCTCATTCAGTGTTATAAAGTTTTAAATATTAACTCAAAATGATATGCAAGGGAAGCCAAAGCAGTTCATACTCTAAAAAATAATTTCTCTACTAACTACACATTTGTACCTAAGACATACTGGTGTTCAAATTGACCAGTGAAAAGAACTACTGTCTGCTGAAGAACATGTAGAAATACTAATAATGCATTTCTAAGACCATGCAAAACATATATCTCCATTGCTGGAGGAACTCAGCTATTGACAGACTCTCTACTCTGTGGTCAAAATGTATACATAATATTTATATGGTCAGGACTGGATGTGGAAGTGCCTATGAAGAAAAGGTGTGGAAGTGAATTCCTTCATGTAGAAAAAATTGCCCTCCCTTACCTTCGTCAATGCTTGCTGAACATTTATGGAGACCAAACAGTGGATATGAGCACAGTTAAACATTGGGTGGTGTGTTTCAGCAGTGGTGACAGCGATGTGAACAACAAACCTTGTTCCAGATGGCCATGCAGATTTTTATGAGCACAGCATGCAAGCTTTTGTTCAGTGCTGGCAAAAATGCATATAGCTAATGGTGATGACTATGTTGAAAAAGTGTGTTTTTCAGCCGAGAATTTATCAAATAGAGTTGTTGTTTTATTTGTATCTGTTGTAATTTCCACGGAAATAAATAGGAGGCATTACTTTCGGAGCAATATATGCATATATTTTGGATTTCTTCCAGGTATTCTATAAGTTTCAGACTCCTTGAGCACTCCATTTTATTTTAAATATAGTTCTGCTGTCCCACTAGAGAATAAAAATCTGTGTCAATCTGGGAAAGACTGTTCTTACAGCAGGAAGAAAGGTGATTTTCATTTCAATATGTATGCATTTAATGGTGTTGTTCCTTCTAAAGTGGCAGTTTGGTTTCTCCTGAGATGACCAGTGTGCTGAGCCTTGGCATGCTGAAAAAGCATTTTTATCATTGTGTATCTTTATGGTGATACAACAATTTTTTATTTATTTTTTTTATCTGAAACTATCCTGCTCAGTAATTCGGTGAGAAAGAAAAGGTTTGTGCTTAGGCCTCCTTGTGTATCCATGGGATACCACTTGCTACAGTGGGAGCTGAGATAATATTGTCTATGAGAAATTAATTTTCAAAAATATCCAATTAGAAAGGCATATTCTTTTTTGTATACTTTCTTACCAGGATCCCAATATCCTTATTTATGTTTCAGGCAGAACATACACTGTGTATTTGCTTTCTCTCTGCAGGGCAACATCCTGTCTACTTTTCTTTTTCCTTAATAGTTTAGCCCTTTGGTATCAACATCTTATGACAACATAAAAAGAAAAGAAAAGCTGATTCCTGCACAACGCAAGCTTAGCTACAATCTCCTCACCTTTGTGTAGATGTCCCTGAAGACTGCTCCATATTTGAGATATAGACGTTGAAAGGAGGTTTCTCAGCACACTGCATGTAATCCAGTGCTTTTCAATCAGTGTTTTCACTTGTTTTCAGCACTTTGTATTTGCCTCTACTGAACATTCCAGCTCACTCCTTTTCTGTCAGATTAAATCCTTCAAAGTAGAAAAAAGAATTTTTTAAAAAGGTATTTAAATGCATATGGGAGTTTACAGCAATAAAGGACAAATCAATGACACTTTTTACATTAATTAATGTAGCAGTTCTTAGGTCCTACCTTCCTTGTCATATTTGGATAACAAAGGAATTGCATGTGTCCCATTTCTGAATATTAAGCAGAAAGTAGTACTGAGCAACCACATAAAATACCACATAAAATTTTTGTCTGAAAAAACAAAAACAACAACAACAACAACAACAAAACACATTATTTGCACCACCTTTTGCCTCCATACAGAATGGGTTAAAATTCCCATGGTTTTGCTTTCTTTCAGTAATATTGTGTCTTTTGAGCTCATTTACAATATCATGCAGTAGCAATCATTATGATCTTTTTCATACTTTGTCATTGTCTGCTTCATATGCTTTGAATTTCTGCACTATTTTGTCCATCATCCTTTGTTATAATTATCATGACGTACTCCTGAGGCTGGCTTGGTCTCTTAGGAGAAGAATCTTATTGTTTTGCTTATCAAGAAATTGTATATTTCAAAAGTTTCCTTTCTTAAAAGTTGGGAAATTTCACACCTCTATTATTACTTCTAGCACTCATGTTCTTGTTAAAGGAGAGAAGTTTTAGTTTCATCATTGTCATCATTGGTACCTAAAATTTGCAGAATGACTGCATCCTCAATTTATTTATTTATTTATTTTTAATTTTTACTGAGCTATGTATGTTGCAATAGTCCTTCTCAGAATACTTTTGGGATTTCTTCTCTTGTAAGTACATGTGAAGTACGTCATTGTTAGTCCATGACTTACTTGCCTAGGAGTAAGTAGGAGTCATGAGCACACTATCTAAATCATCATCCCTGGGTTATCTATTGTATTTAGAAGGCTATGTTCATACCAACCTGAGTTATACCTTTCTGATTTACTGGAGATATTTTCCACACTCACTCATGATAATTCAGTCAAATTCCTCAAAGCATCCGTTTTCATGATGTCAGCTAAAACCTTCTCATAACTTAAGAGGTAATGGTAATTTTGGCAAAATTTGTGCCCTAAAAAGAATTCATTAAAAACATATGTATGTTTGTCTGTGGTAATTCTTTGAGGAAACATAACAACAATGGGATCATTAATTTCACTATTTCATCAAACCCAGTCTACATCATTCTGGAAGATTTGACAGATTTTGTAAGACTTTGACCTCCCCAGTGTAGAATGGAAGAAATAATTGTTATGTTGCTCCTGGCACAAAAATTAATATACTTGAGAATAATTAGAACAAAAAAAATTCAACTTATCTTGTAATATTCTGGAATGGTGGGAGCAGTAAAGACTGAAAAATAAGAACTTTTAACCAAAGATTCAAACAACTACTGAAATTTGAAAGTGACTCCTAAGCTCATATAAACCAACTCAACTACTCAAGCAGGGTCAGCTTGAGCAGGTTGCTCAGTCAGAACCTAAATAGCTCACAGGATGGATACACCACAGTCTCTCTGGACAATCTTCAGTATTTGACCACCTCAATTAGCATGGCAGCGAAAAGTTTCTACAAAGTTAAACAAAACTATGAAGCTTTAACCTGTTTTGAGAGAGAATTCGGGACATGACTGACTGAGATGTGGTAAGACTGGATATACTGATCTGAAGAGTCATTCCCAGTCCTACCTTCCTCTATCTTCTAGTCTGCTTGCTCATTTCTGGAGCTAAAGGACTGCTTATTTATTGTCTTCCCATTGTCCTGTTAACTTTCTGGTATTGTTGCTTGGGGTCTCCATCAGTCTTTCACTCATAGTGTGAATAAATGAAATCCCCTGATGAGTTTTTCAAAGAAGGGCAACAAGGCTTGTGAAGGGCTTGGAGAATATGCCCTACGAGGAGCGACTGAAGGAACTGGGGCAGTTAAGTCTGGGGAAAAGGAGGCTGAGGGGAGACTTTATTGCTCTCATCAAAAGCCTGAAAGGTGATTGCAGCTAGAGTGGGGTTGGTCTCTTCTCTCTGATGACGGGTGACAGGATGAGGGGAAATGGCCTCAAGTTGCACCAGGGGAGGTTTAAGTTGGATATCAGAAAAAACTCCTTTACAGAAAGGGTTGTTAAACACTGGAATAGGCTCTCCTGGGAGGTGGTTGAGTCACCGTCCCTGGATGTGTTTAAAAACTGTTTGGATGTCATGCTCAGGGACATGATTTAGCAGAGGGTTGTTAGAGTTAGGGTAGTATAGTTAGATTGCAGTTGGACTTGATGATCTTTAAGGTCTTTTCCAATCTGAGCAATTCTATGATTCAGTGGTCATCTAGCATGCAGTGATTACTCTTGTAATTTCCTACCACAAATGCATGGCACTATGCCAGTTTTAATTTACCTGGGATTTCACTGATTTTCTGCTAAGTAGACTTTTGGCTCTTGAAATGATCTTTTCCTAAGGTTTATACTTTTCAGCAGTTAGATAAAAAGTAGAAGCAAAAGATTTTGTAGGAAGAAAGCTTTCATGAAATAAGCTAGCAATTAAACAGTTTCATCTGTACTCTTTCAGACGAAAAATAAACTTACTCAAACTGCTGAGAAAATCCCTGAGAAGTTACAGACTTCAGAACATCGGATGAGGTCTTTCTCTTTAACTTACTTTTGCAACTTTAATTTAGGATTCTGCTAAACACTAAACTATGATAACAAGTTATGGATTTCTTCTATTTCAGTATTTATGTATGGAAACAGTCCCTAGAGGATGCACCACTTGCAGATAAACCACCCTGAACAAGAACTGACGTTCCAGTTGTTAGTCCAGTCCAGAATGTTCTCATGTCCAACAGTCTTGCCTAGATTGTCCACATTGCCTAAGATCAGATCACACAACTGTCAGTGGCCTAGTCATTTGCCTAGAGTCTTGGTCACACAACCACATTTACTTACAGCCTTGCTACGCTGTAATTAAAAAATGTATTATGTATGTTCCATATAAACATATGAACTTGCATGCACACAGGTGCATGTCACCCAGACAAAGTTTGGCAGCACATGTACTGTAAGGATTGCAAAAGTATGGAACTAAATCTCAGAGAAGGAATACAAATGTGAGAACCTAGTATCAGAATAATAAAAATGCTACTGTGGTAGTGGCAACAGAGCGTAGATAAGAAACAAACTAGTTACTTTTTCTTGCTTTCTAATAATCATATTGTCTTTCCGAGTGCATCTGTAGCCCTCTAGCAAACTTCCAAACTTTCAAGTTCTTTAGCTTGCTACCTTAATATCTCTCAAGCCCTACAAACCCTTTGGGCATTCTTGCAATTCTTCCTTTGCTCAAGTACTTGTGGTGCATTTGAAGATTTTTAAAAGATTTTAGACTTGGGAAAAAAAAAAAAAAAAAAAAAATCTGCTTCCAAAAGAAATCCCATCATTTCAGGTGATCATTTTGCTTTCTTTCTTTCTCCTCTTTCTACTTCTGCATGCACACAGTAACTAGCAAAAAAAAAAAAAAAAAAAAAAGAAACAGTCAATCCTTCAACATTGAGACATTGCTTTGAAAAAGAAGCCAAATGTGGCTGTTTGAAGACAAAGCAATGAGCATCTGCTACACTTTGGAGGACATTGGATCTGTAGACCTGTATTATATCCAATTATCATCAAAGAGCTTGAGAACATATTATTTTTCTTTCATACACAAAATGAAGACAAATTTCTGAGAGTGGTTCAGCCTTTCCCACCTATGTTTAATTGGCCAAAACATTTAACAAGTACCAAGCCTGTAGGCAGGAGTGCCATGCTTAGTATTTTCTACTTTGGTCCTCAAGATAAAGGCCAAGCTCTGCACTTTTGAAAAGCAAACGAAAGAAATGGAAATACCTTCCCTTTCCAAAGATCTGCAGGTTTTAAAGGATACTGGGATTAAAAAAAAAAAATCCTCAAAGCTGTCTGCATGGTGGCTAAACAAGATTAGGTAAAACACATCCTCTCCAATGCGCGCACAGAATATAAAACATCTTAATCCCTCTCCAGTAGGGTAGCATAAGCAGTTACTATGCAGAAGAAACTTGCATACAGTAAGCAGGCCAACAAATGCATGCCCATTGGTCAGGCTTTTTTTGCTCTAAAAGTGTGTTGCTGGACACTTAAAGGAACTTTGTAAGATCACTGGTAGCAGAATTACAGAAAGGAAAGTAGTTTACTCCTTATTCTGCTAAAATTAAAATACTCAAGAGACTTCATCTGATATGCTTGTTATTAAAATACAAATATCAATGAGGACAGATTATCTCCATCATATAATTGTGAAAGATTTTTCTTTTTACCAAACTAGCTGCAAATTTTTTACCAAACTAACAAGTTTTTTAAAAATCCCAAAGCCCTGGATGATGTAAACACTAAAGCTTTTGTGAAGTAAAGGAACCTGGCCAAGCCTCTTCCCAAATATGCCTGTCTCCCTATCAGCTGAATTAACAAGAGAGCTAAATCCCTTCATTGCAAGCTACCACTGTTAGTTCCCAGTGAGTACATCATTTACATGTATCACCCTGCTCTTTCTTTTATTGTGTTCTTGTTTTGGTTCACTGTTCCCCTTAATTTGAAAAGCCACTTTCCCTTGCTGTACATTTGGAGGTATTTGGTAGCAAGACAGAAAAGGCTTGTTACTGAAGCTGAATTAACCTAACAAAGAGAATGAGAAAAAAAATAAGAGCCGCACACAGAGCCACTAAACTTCAACCACAGTTTCAATATTTAAACACCATAAACATAGAGAAGAGTAAGGCTTCTTTAATTCATGTACATTTGTTATTTTCCTACTGTGTACATCATACATCTGTATCAATGGAATGGATATGTTCTGGATATGGAAAGGATTAAGTTATTACAAATGTGTAAAACATTTTATGAAATATTAAATTACAGATTATTCTGGTTTCTTATTTCTAATTAGAAATTAGTTCTTCTATGCCTGAAGAGGCCATTACTATCACTGCAAGGATACATCTACATTACTTCAAGTGCAAGGCTCAAATTTTACAGATTCCGCATATACAGTACGGTATTTGTTTCTTCAAAACCCACTGGGATTTCAAGTCACCAAGCACTTATTATGCTGAAACAGTCCTTTAAAATGGATTATTTTGAAAGCTTACAAGGAAGAGCTCCTCCATCTCTATTAGCAAGCTGTGGACTGGTTCCCTTTGTAAGAAGCTGCAGGGGATGGAAATACTTGGCATCACATTGCAGTTTGCTCAGGAAAATGTTCAATATCCTAGTACAAAATGCAATAAGAGAGCTGTTTACTATGGTGACTATCACAATATCTCTTCAGAATCGCCAAAAAACCAAGAGTCTTACAACAGAGATAACAAAATAGCCAGGAAGACAAAAATCTACTCAACACTTGGTTTAGAGAATGTCTGTGGGAATCTGTGGTTCATGCTTGAGGGTACAATGCTTCTTGTTTAACATAGTTAATGTCCATTGACTATTCTGTGCACCACTACAGTTACACACATATTGTACACAGAAATGGGACTCAAACACTGTGGATTACCACCTATGGTTTTATTAACTGAAGAATAGATTAGCGGTGAAATATAATAAAGGCTTCTGCTAGCCCACATGAATGGACTTTTTAAGAGCAGTGAGGCAAAATGAGAAGCCTTGGCATTGCAAGGTGTTACAGAAACTTAATGCATTCTGGAAAAAGGAAAGTGACAATTTTCATTAGGGATCAATTTTGTTTTCTGAAGATTAAAAATCAAAAGGAGGCAAATCTCTTAATCATGTCATATACCAAGTTCTTTTTAAGGCTTAGTATAACTGGTCTGAGATACACCATCTTCAGAGAAGCAACACAAGGAAATACTCCATCCCTCCCTCCCACAGACTCTCATTTAACATTCATCTCCCTGTTCTTAAAATTCTGGCTTTAGCAGTATTTGTTTGGAGTGAAATCAAATGGAAAGTAAATTTTTAAAAATTCCAGGTATTGATTTTGGGATGGTGAAGAAAAACTTTGAAATACGCCCACTTGATCTTTCACATCCTCAAAAACTGAATAAGATGGGAACTATTGCTAATACTTAATGATAGATACTTGAACATATATTTTGTTTGTGTCTGTATGCACCTTTTATCTTTTTTTTAAGAGGAGTTATCATTATCTTTCAAAAGCTCTGAGAACTCCAACATAATAAATTATATTTCAGAGGTTTGAGATATTTCAGGAATCATTCTACAGGAAATGTCTCACCAGATTCACAGTTTGTGCTGTGTTCTTCAGTGTAATCAAAACACCAGTTAAGGTTATAGGCATGCTCATAATAAAAGGTCATCTAATTCCAGATCCTCTCCTATGGACAGGGTTGTCAGTCTCTACATAAGGCTGCCCAGGATCCCATCCAGCTCACCTTGAATGCCTTCAGTTATGGGGCATCCACAACCTCTTTAGGCAGTTCTTCACCTCCTCACCACCTTCTGAGTAAAAAATTTCTTCCTAACATCTAACCAAAATTTCTTCTCTTTTAGTTTAAAGTCACTCCCCTTGTCCTGTCACTATCAGACCACTTAAAGGGTTGATCATCTTCCTGCTTGGAGCATGCTAAAGGACACAGCATATTCGCCACAAGCAAGAGAAAATTCTGCTCTACTTAAAAACCTGTGTAAGTATTGTTGTTGTGCATTATTTTCATTTGTATAATTTTAGCAAATTCCTTGATTTCCATCTTCTTTTACTTTGTAGGAGCTCTCAAATGTTTCTTTTACCCTTTTCCACATATCATCAGTAAAGTAAAACTAACCTGCTTCACAATGGTCTAAACCCAGCTCATATTCCCTATGACCTTACTATATATAACCCGGCTACAGTACTTAGAAAGAAAGCTAGACTCATTATTATTTCATAGTTCGTACAAATTAGAAAGGCAGGAGGTACTTCAAACTAAATTTCAAGTGATGTCTTGAAACACAGATTATTTAGTCCTGCATATAAGAGTTAGGCAGACACTACACATCTTTCCATAAAATCTATGAAACAGTGCAGCTCTTTGTTGTTTTTACATAATTCTGTAGTTGATCATAACATAGAATTTTGATAAATAAAGGCAAGAAACCTATATACAAGTAATAACAAAAATATTGCTCTCCTGCTCTTCACCCTAGCATTCAATAAAAATCTTCCATTTATGAATATAAACGTAACTGCCTCAGAATTCAAGCTCATGGTCAGTTTTGCCAATGAGATTTGCTATTTTAGCAATATTTTTAGTAGCCTTATAGAAAGGGATAAAACTTGAGTAGTATAAATATCTTACAGTTGTGCTGTTTCTCTGTGATTATATTCATATCTTGAAGATAAGGTTTCACTGCAGTTGTCACATAAACAAAGAAACAATTATTGTTTGTTTAAATAAAATCTATTAGCCTGAAGAATTACACCTGCAAACATCACAACCTGTTAAGACTGCAAGTGAGCCTTGTGTTGTAGTTTATCTTTCTGGTGATGTACAATGCTGAGACACAAATGATAGTTGTACATTTTTATAGAACGTTGTAGATGTTGTAGAACAACTTATATACTTTGTTCAGAGTCTGCAGAAATTCTTTCCCCATTATATGAAAATAAGAGTCTTCATTAGGATCAGAGAATCTTTCTTCCAAGGGTCTTTGGGCATAACATCATAGTGCAAAAGTTTATGCTTCCTTTTCTACTATTTTCAGTTATTCTGTGGTATACTAAAGCTGAAGACCATAAGCAGTGCTGTGATCCCTGAAATACTGATACTTCAGTTTGTCTTCCAGAGGGAAGAATTTCAGTGTTTGGGAGAAAATTACCCTGGAATTATCACCATCACACAGAACCATCTGACCAACTTGTGAAAGCTGGGCATAATGCCACTGCAACAGATGGGCATGGATGCAGCAAGCCAAGAAATCATGTGCATGTATCAAATGTGAGAAATGAGGGCAAGACTCCAAAGACAAAAATATACAAATGTCAGTCTTCATCTGATACAGCTTCCATTCAAGAATGGTTCATCACTAGGGTCTTGGCAGATTAACTAAAAGAAAAGATGCTCAAATTGTGTAATAATAATTAAAAAAAAAGTGTCCCACTGTACTTGGTAGAAGCATGGTAGTAAACACTGACGTCCACCATTTCATCTTCCCTTAGTGGCTACCAAGGAACTGCTAGAAACAGGCATTAAATTAACAGACCTAACCTCTATATCTTCATCTGTCTTTCACTTGTACAATGTAATAGTTAGACTTTTAAGAATTCAGTGAATCACGGAATATCCTAAGTTGGAAGGGACCCATAAAGATCATAGAGTCTAACTCCTGGCTCCACAGAGGACCACCCAAAATCATACCATATGACTAAGAGCATTGTCCAGACACTTCTTGAAATCCAGCAAGCTCAGTACCATGACCACTGCCCTGTGGAGCCAGTTCTAGTGCCTGACCACCCTCTGGTGAAGAACATTTTCCTGATATCCAACCTGAGCTGGATAGAAAGTGGTGAACTGAGGAGCAGAGACGAATCAGGGGGCTTTGGGCAACCTGATCTAGTGGAAGGTGATCCTGCCCACGGCAGGAATGTTAGATCTAAAAGACCTTTAAAGGTCTCTTCTAACCAAAAGGATTATATATTTTTCTGAATCTTATCCTATATAGAGTACTCCTGGACACTCATAGTTTCCTTTTGCTTTGTGCAAGTGAGTTTTATGAAGGATCTTATTAGTCTCATGATGACATTTGCATCTAAGCTCCCAGCTTCAAGTATATCCATTTGCAGTCTTTGAGCTGGCCTTTTCCTAAACAGCACTTTACAGAGTTAAACAATGCAAAAGAATGAGCAATGTTTACCCATACTCTTCTTCCAAGGAGGCTTTACTCACGGCATTAGCCCCCAAAAGCAACATTTCATCAGCTGCTATATATGCTTGGCAAGGTCTTGAAATATCACAGCCTTTCTATGCAATACTACATTTTCTCTAAATTCAATATACTTTTTTAGAAACATTGATCACAATAAAAATGCACATACATGAATAATAGAAATCTGTACAGAAATTAACCTGTGTAGATAAACGTATGAAAACCTGGGATGTTGTATTCATTTCAAAAGATAAAGAAAGGAAGGGTGGCAAGGACGAATAAATCCACTTCACTTTCAGAAGACCATGTTTTTCCTAGCCAAAATTTGTTTTCTTCCTAAGACCCCAAATGCAGAAATTCCCCTTTTTCTTCATCTTGTTTGTTTGACTTTTCCTTATCAAAATGCAAGATTGTTGTACAGCACTTATGACTGAAGGTAGGGAGAAAGGAAATCTTTAAATCTCAATTTTCTTTTCCTGCTGTACTTATTCCTCCTATATTAATTCCTATTTACAAAGCACCTGCAATTGGACCCATGGTGACACTGAGCTTCTCCTGAGCATCACAAAAATCAATGCAACTCCATGCAGGTCCCCTCTCCACCCACATATCTTTCTGAAATATGAAGTTCCAAAGGTTAAAAGACCAGGTCAGAACTGTGAAATAGTTATTGTAAAAAATGACCCCTGCAAAGTTCACAATTATTGTGAAGTTCAACATAAGATTAATGAAGCACAATGCACAAAAGCCCTATGTCTCATTCAAAGCACAAATTAAAGAACTGTGTCTATAAATAAAGGGTCTAGTAAAGGAAAATTCACAATGCCTGTGGATGCTTACACTATTAGGGTGTTAGGAGGCGTCTGCAGATTTGCCTTGAAACTGTCAGACCCCTGTAAACAAGCTTTGTGGAGCCCTTTCTTGGTGAATAATTCATAGAAAATATTATAAGTGTGTATTTTAGTACATGTCCATTTATTCAAAATTCTTATTCTTTTAAAATGAATTGTCTTACTTAAAATCTGAATGATACTGCATATTCAGAATTAGTTCTACTATTTCCATTTGGGTGGATTAAAGTTTTTATTTAAAAGTTTCTGTTCTAATTGCCTGCAAAATGCAATAAGATATGTTTTTCCCACTTCTGTCAAGCACTCATACTATAATTAGCTTTCTGCAAAAATAACTACATAACTCAATCATGATCACTTGACAAGTGGAGTAAAAAAGATCAAAAACAAAGGCTAAGATCCAGGTGACTTCTTTTTAGTAAGAAATTACTTTTCAATATTCAAAAGATACTCAAAATTTTAGCCCAGATTTTTTTCAGTGCTTGACTTACACCAGCAGGAAAATCAGAAATTGCTGGCAGCCTTCCTAAATTTTGCTACAATTCCTAAGCATCATTTCTCTGCAGTAAGGTACAAATTCCCTAAAGTGCACCTTCTGAAATGCTTGAAAAATATTTTTCATTCTCAAAATTGTGTCAGTTTACTGCTCTATTTTTCCTTCAAATGTAAATCTGAGTTGCCTGTGAAAGTTTATTCTTTACATATGCATGCTTCGGGTTGCTTTTTATTATTTATTTATTTTCCATAAAGATAAATCTTTTATGGGTATATATTAACATAGAATGACCTGACCTCTTTTATATGTGCCAATACACAGAACTACTTACACATAGACTGTAGAAGTTGCTTCCCAGAGTGTATATAATATAAATAGTATTTTTCTTCACTGTCATTTGATTTCTTCATATTTTTTTCTCACTTCTGCAATACATTTTAATTTCTTCTATCAACTTTTTAAATTTTAGTTTTCCTATTTCACCTTAATGAGACATGGGCTTTGGACATTAAATTCAAACTAATCTTCCAAAGCAATCATGACCATACATCCTTAGCATCAGGCCAAAGATACATACAAGTTTTAGTAGGTGATCAGCTTGATGTATTTAATAAAGTACATAATTCTTTTGTCTTCAAATCAAATTTCAGTTGAGAATTTCAAAAAATGAGAAGCACTGGATGAAACGTAAAAAAAAAAGAAAAAGAGATGCAACTGTGTTGCACTGTAATTCCCGTATATTTTGCCTGCTCAAGAAAATCGAGGAGATAATGTTTCATGAAGAACAATATTCAGGAATGATTCAGAGACAGGCAAGTTTTCTTCAATAGAATTAATGATGGTGCTATCAGATTATTTTCTATTGAATCTGTGATTTGTAAGCTGTTTAAAATACAGTTAAAGCTAGCATTGCGTTAACAGACTATATACTATAGGTCTCTACATCTTTAATGAGGAAGGGTTTATTTTTTGTTAAAAAGAAATTCAAAAGGGGGCAATGTGCTTTAATTAAATATAATACAATGGAGATTTTTTTTCATGGTCTCTGCAGTAAAACACATAGTGATAAAACCACGTGTGCATGTCTTGTTTCCCCCTCCAGATTCCAGTGATAGCAAAAGATTTTGCCCTTGATCATGCAGTTTTAGACATGAAAGGCTTCAAATCTATCCAAGCTCAAGATGAACACAGAATGCTAATTTGGGTTCACATGAAGAGCTGGACAAGAAAAGTCTTTCATTTTAAATTGTTAAAATGGACTCTTTTTGAGGTCCTTTTCCAACTATCTGTTTCTGAAGCACATAAAAATGGCCTGCCAATCCATCATTAAACAATAAATAAATTCTATAAAACATTTATTTGACACTAGTTCGTTTCCCTGCATTTGAAGTTTAAAATATTAACTGATATAAGAAGGTATATGCTTTTAGATGTGTATATTTTACTTTTTCTTTCTTCTTGCAACTTTGTACTGTTAAAAAATAATTTTATACAGAACGAGATAGATAGATGAATATAATGTAAAAGGCATAACATCAAAATATAACAATATAAACCATAATTGGACATACCTCCAAAACACATCAGCCAGAAATGGGGTATTTTGCAGAATACTGATGAAGAGAGCAAAAGAGGCCTTTCCCAAATTAATGATATCATAAGCAACATTATATGAAGTGTCTCATAAAGTCCAAGATGATGCATTAATTTTATTCTATATGATAAATAGGTTTACTGACAGAAGTTTGGTAAGGTGATAATAACCATTTTTAAAAAGAAAATAATTAAAAATAAAAAAAAAAAAGCATACAGTGCCAGGTGAATCTCTCTAGGTCTCTAGGCAGAAAAATGTCATTATTTCAATTTCAGTAACTGGGGATGTGTTGCAGGCAATTACGTCATATCTCACTGGAACACAGAGACTCTATCTGTTTTTTTAATGGTTCAAAACTACTAAGATCGTAAGGCAAAAAATTAACTTACTACTGTCATCTGTGAATGTTGCTCATTTTTGCCACTGAAAAATTGCAAGTATGTTTGGGGAGCAGAAAAGTGAGAGAAGAGGAAGAACTAATAGAATTATTAATAATACTAGAGATCACATCTAACTATAGACTGGCTGACATTTTTTTTGCTTCCTGGAAGAGAATTATTTCAACCCTTTATATGGCTGACCTCTAAATCTGGCTAGGTAAGTCTGCTTCTGGAACTATCTATTTCAGCCTTAAGTAAACAGAAGCAAGTGTCTTTGATGCAACTGTAATTGCTCTTGCTGTTCAGTGTTGCTGATTTTGGAACCAAAAATTATTTGTTAGCTGTAGATGGGAATTAATGGATGAACAGAAATCTAGACCATCAAAAATGACAAAGAATGAACATGAGAACTGGGTCTTAGACCTTCCTGAATTCTGTGTGTGTGTGTGCATGCAATTTATGATGTTTAGTTTTCTTCGAGAATTTTTTTTTCTCTTTCCTGGAAACCAGTTTGACAGGAATTTAGCATTGATGAATTTTTACCTTCCAGTAACAATAAAATATCATCTCCATGTACCCACATTACTAGCAGAAAGCATAGGTAGAAGTGGTATTAGAAAGAAAAAAAAAATCAGTACCCTAGTCACAATTTTTTCCTGCAGCAATTTGAAATTATCATACAAAAAAAATAAAGTCAATTAATCTGAAGAATGGAATACTGCAGTGGCTTTCATTACAGATGACAAGTCTTTTTACTTTTCGTCTACCACCCTCTATAAACTATGAAATGCCCTCCAGTGTTAATTGAATCTTTTGCACATCCTTAGAAGCTATATATTGAAGAACAGAAAAATGATCATTCAAATTTGATAACAGACGTAGAAATATAATGGTAATAATCGTGTAATGTATGAATCCAGTAGAAAAGAAAAATTCCCCGATAAGGATTTTGAGCAAAAGCTTTTGTTCTCTCCAGCACTTTGTGAAAGCTAGCGAGACAGACTATAAGCAAGCCACATGAAAAACAAATCACTTTTCTTAGGGTGTCTTCAAAATATCATAAAGTCATACTAAGAAAAGATTAGATTAATTATTTACATCATGTCTTAGAGATCTTGCCCTCAGCCTCCTTCCAAATACAAAATGAAACTGTATACTGTTTTTCTAGTACGTAGCAAGATCAAGGAAAACATGACTCATTGCTCTTATGCTACCAAACTAATATAATGAACTGCAGTTCAGTCAAAAGTAACTGACAGCACAGGCCCTAGACTGGAGAAGTCCTAGCATTTACTCCATCAACAGCAAATTTGATTCCAACTATTGAACAACACACAGAGATAACCATTAAGCCAGTTTTACTATGACAAACCTTCAAAGTCTGAAAGTAGTAATCTACCACCAAATACTAAAATGTGAATTCAGACACCTTGCTAGATTCTCTGCCTAACCAAGACATGTAACAGTATTTCACTATGTCATGGTTTTGTGTTTTGTAATTTTTGCTATTGGTATTCCACATCACAACATCATGTGGAGCACAGAGAAGAAGTACTACACGTCCCAGGGGACCTCGCGGCCAGAGAGGGAAAATACGTCACGGAAGCGACGTTCGCTTTCACTCTCTCTCACTGCCTGGCAGCGGGTGTGGGTGTGCTTCCAAGCCGCGGTGCCTTCAACTTCAAAGTAGGCTTCTCGGTCTTCGGAAAACTCTCTCTCTCTCATTATATTTGATTTATTAGCTTCAATTCTAATTATATTCTATTATAGTGTGTTATCTTGCATTCCGATATCATAGTTAGTAAACAAGTTTTACTCCTCAGATCGTTGCCGTTGCAATGGCATGACACACCAAAAATTCTTCCTTATTAAAAACAAAACAAAACAAAACAAAAACAAAAACAAACCCTTCATGTAACACTTTTAGTAATGTTGAGAGACTGTTAAGGAAAAAAAAAAATAGCATTACAGAACCAGGATAACATTACACTTTCTTTACTTCTTTATACGTACTTGTAATAGCAGTGACAGTCTTAAAATAATGTTTACTTTTTTTTTTTTTTTTTTTGCATGAAATGCTAATAGAATTTTTAATGTGTATGCTAAAAGTACATGGATTTCCCACTATGAATGACAACTTTTTAAGAACAATATTTTAAAGCACATTGTTAATGAATTTTGGATAATTTCAAAGATAAAGAATCTCTTTTCATCTCATGCAAGAAGACTACAATAATCCAACAGTTCCCTACTCCCACATTCAACCAACCAAAACTACTTTAATCAGGTACAGACTTATCACTGAAGGAATGCTATATGGTATAGTGGCCCCTAAACAATTTTTATTCTAATCAAATTCAATGCTTCGTTCATCGTCTTGCTGTTTTTTTACATAGCAAGATAATGTGTCTATTATGTGTTTAATCATCATAGCTACATATACAGTTTCATTTAGCTGTATGTCAAGAAATCACCTAGAAATGGAAAATTTCTTGACATCTTTACTGCCAATCAAAAGTCTATCACTTCAGCACCAATACTACCACTTGCTGAGGAATTTCACCACCCTTTCCTCATGGACAAAAATACCCTCATCAGATTCTGACTTGCTACAGAAACATCCAGTGTACAAATTCCGGCTGCAAAAGTGCTGTTTCTGTTTATAAATGTGGTTAGCAACTCTTGTTCCATACCTATCTGTCAGCAGCATAATTAGCAGCATGATCTAGAACCAGCTCTGAAATCACCAGTTATAAGATGATATTGTTACTTCTTTTGCTGCTCCCATCACTATTATCATATCTGTACAATACTTGTTGCCCACAAACCTATGGTTATGCATTTTACAGACACAAAACAGAAAGACAATTCATACTCCAGAAAATTTATGGGCCTACTACAATATGAAAGAATGAGTGAAAACACAAAGCTGCTGTAGGGAACCTGCTTTGGCAGGAGGGTTGGACTCGATCTCCAGAGGTCCCTTCCAACCCCTACGATTCCGTGATTCTGTGATTCTGTGAAAGCTGACGTCATAAGTAAACAATGAGTCAACATGGATGCATTACCAAGTCGTTCAAAAGTATTCTAGCAAAATATATCGTCAGGAGAAATCAAAAGATACTGATTTTTGTTAAGAATGTAGATATTTTGAATTTTTTCCTTTTTCTTTTTTTTTTTTTTTTCCAGAGAATCATGAGGACTGACATAGTAAAGAGCACAAAAAAGTATTTTAAAATTTTAAAAATGGATGGTAAAGACTTGCTCAAGTGAAAACAAGTTTTGACTGTGAGCACTCCTCCCACAGTGTACACACAGGTCTTTTTGACTGTGGCGGAATAAAAAAAGTTTTTAAAAAGGTTTGAGGCTGAGGAAGGAAGAAAAATTTTGGAATTTCACCCCCAGCAGGTTGACCTGGAGCTGGCAGGTTGTAAATAACAAGAAGATAACAGAGAGGTAGGCCAGTACTTATTCCGGTCATAAGGAAACAGAGTTTGCTTGCCAAAAAGCATAATTGCTTTTTGTTTTTGAGCCTGTGGATTAGAACATTGGTAAAAGGAAGAGTGTTAGCATCCATATCAAATCCTGTGTTTGTTGCTTCCATTTCATTTCCATTCCTCACTGGGATGTAACTCACAGGATGTCAAATCCCTGGGATGCACAATCACAAAGAGCATCCATTGCCATAGAGAGGAGCAGATCCTTACCTCAACTACCATTACTGTCATTGAAAAGCAAACAGAAGACAAGGCTCAACCACACCCTCAAAAATCTGTAGGAGATTATAAAAACTATTCAGTCAGTAAGTAGAAGACCAATAAAAAGGGAAGATGAAAGCCAGGACAAAAACAAACTCCTGTTTTGATACATCCTGGAATACTGTTGGCCTTCCAGGCTGCAAGAGCATGCATGAGCCAGCAGTGCTCTCTCACAGCCCAGAAGGCCAACAGTATCCCAGGCTGCATCAAAAAAGGATTGACCGACATGGAAAGAGAGATGATTATCCTATCTATTCTGCCCTTGTGAGGTCCCACCTGGAGTTCTGTGTCCAAACTTGGAGCTCCTAGTGCAGGAAGGATGTGGAGCTGTTGGAGCAGGTCCAGAGGAGGCCATGAAGATGGTGAAAGGGCTGGAGCTCCTCTCCTATGAAGATATGTTGAAGAAGTTGGACTTCTTGGAGAAGAGAGGGCTCTGGGAAGACCTCATTATGGCTTTCCAGTGCTTGACAGGAGCTTACAGGTAGGAGGAGGACTGGCTTTTTACATAGTCTGATAGTGACAGATTAAGACAGAATAGCTTGAAGCTAAAAGAGAAGTGATTTTTGTTAGCTATTAGAAGGAAATTTTTTACTCAGAGGATGATGAGGCACTGGAACAGGCTGCCCAGAGAGACTATGGCTATCCCACCTCTGGAGGAATTCAAGGCCAGGCTGGGCAGCCTGATCTAGTGATTGGCAACCCTGTCCATGGCAGGGAGGCTGGAACTAGATGATCTTTAAGGTCCCCTCCAACCTGAGCCATTCTATGATTTCATGATAAAGCAAGGGAAGATCTGCTTGCAAAAAAGAAGAAAATCAGCTAGTTCCATCAAGATGAAATGATAAACTTGTAAATATATAGTACTGCGGAATTTGGGATTAGAGAAGGCATTTAGTGAAGCAGTGTGATTCCATATCTTAAAATACCACCAGGGGAGGAAAAGAGAGAGATTACAGGGGATGTATAGGGACCAGTAGGAATGAAAGGATATGACAAATGGTGTGAACACAGCTCAGGTTGTTCACGTGGGTCCAGTTCTACTGGATAAGAGTCGTTATTCTAGGGCAAATACAGATCTGAGGAGCAGGAGGGAGAAGAAAGACGAGTGCTTGTAAGAAGGCACAGAACAGTTGAAGATGATCGACAAGAAAAACATAGTATTAAAGATCATGTGAGTGCATCACAAAATAAAGAAGGAGGAATTAGAAGAACTGGACTTGATCAAGGCTGAATCGAGTAAATAATCCATGTAGGTACAGACAAAGCTGAGCCATCATGAAGGGACAACTGAGACGGAGTAATAAAAAGTCCAACTAAGATATCAGATGAATAAGCAAATATACCTCAGTTACTGATTCTATTAAGCACAGCTAAACACCTCAGTAATGATCTGTGAATTTCAGTCCTTAAAATATGCATCAAATAAATATATTTAGAGTACATTTCTGATTCTTTGAAGTTTACAAGGAGACTTTGTATCTTGTTTCTTATACTTAAACAAGCTAGTTTCTTCCTACAATAACTCTATGAGAGATGCTGAAAGCAATTTAAAGGGTAATTTTTTTCTTGGTGCTGGCAATTCTGTTTGGATTTACACCTCTCCCCTGTATGAGAAGAGAAAACCAGATTAAATAGAAAAAGATATAAATAAAATTATTTTGAAAGAGTATTCGAAGATTTACGGTACTGTACTTGAGTAGGAGTGATTGGCAGCACATTAAATAGAGCTTTGTGTCAGCTGCAGAGTGGACTCTGCAAAGACAGGATGTCAAGTTACGAACTGCAGACTTTGTGACTCCAACTTAACTCCTTGTTACGTTTTGTGATATTAGCTGGGAGAAAGTTTATATCTACAGTGCTGGAGAAATTAAACACACACACACTGTCATGTTAGCCAAGCAAAATTTTGACTAAAATAAAATATTAGTGAAACAAAACTAGAAAGAGAAACAAAACAATCCTGGCATTTTATAAGTAGGTTATTTCAACAAGAGCTAGATGGCTTGCCGAGGCCCTACACTAAGCTGTAACTTTGTATTTGAAATAAAACTACTAGCTCTCCCTGTAGGACAGGGCCTCTTTAGTTTGACAAAACTTAATTGGTTTCTAAAGATTACTCAACAATCTGTACTCCAGCTTTTTTCTCCGTTACTGCTCATGACACCACAGTTACCTTACAATATCATCATCGCAGACAGAAAGACCTGGTTTATATACAACTAGTCAAGTTCATTTTATTTTTCCTTGCTCATTTAAAAGATTTTCTCAGGAAATACCTACTGAGATATAATTGCTCTCTGCAAACCTGTGGGAGCCTAAAAGATGTGGACACTGAAACTAAAGTCACAAATATTTCCTACTGGTGAAAATAAATACTTTGAAATGCTGTGTTCCTTTTATGTGAGGATCTCAAAGTGTTCTGCAAATATTAATCACTAATTCTACATTCACAGCGCTCCTATGAGAAAAGCAAGCAGCATTTTGAGGCTGCTGTCTACAGCCCTTTTCGTTTCTGGTCATAATTGTTACTGTTGCTTTCAAAAACTACAGGTTTCAAGAAGACCTATAGATATCTTTTAGTATCAAATACTTATAAAACTATTTTCAGAAGATAATAACTGCACTAGAGAGTTCTGTTATACATGCTGTTACTGCCACATGTATGCTGTAGCAGTCTGAAATCACATAGGGCTTTCTTTAATTTTGCTTTTGTATGTTGCATATCAATTGAGGTTGCAGATAAGAACAATTTTGTCTGAGGGATTCTACAGGAGAAAAACTTTCTCATTTTCACAACACAAGCTCCATACTAGTTACATTATCCAAGATCTGGCTCCTCTAGAGAAACAAAATTAATAAACTATCCGAATCAAAATTAGTCAGTTCTCTTTAACAAACTCCCCACAAAACAGCAGAACTATTTATTTCAAAATTTACTTTGCAAAATATTTCATTATTACATGAAAAAGATAAATGAAGTCACACACATTTAGTACCTCTGAAGATCAGATTCCAGTATTTTCAAATGAGTGGAATAAAAAGGAATATAGATTTTCTGTCAACCTCTTCACATTATATTTTACACTGAAATTCACATTTTCTTGTATGATTTTTCCAGCTATAGGAACAACATCCTTATTCCGCCCAGCATTGACCCTATCTTCACCATCCAACAAACACTGAAAACTAGCTTTGTAGCATTAAATGTGTCCTGAAGACAGTAACTCGGAGCATGAAAAAATAATAGAAATTTGAAAGATTACTGTTGGAATTAATAAATCAAGAGATTTTTCTTCCTTGAGGAAGAAAAAAAAAAAATCACTACACAACTCTTGAATTGATATTTCATTTTTTATTTGATGTCAAGCAAAAGAAACTTTAATTAAAATTTTGAGTTTCCTTCTTGTCAGTTATTTCTCTTGTTTATGTCCTATAATGCCTAAATGTACTGACAATAGCACATCTTCATGAACATTGCAACAGTCAATGTTCAACTAAATGCATCTCTGCACATTCCTGAATGTGCTAATCCTGCATTTGTTAATCTCAGACCAGTACTCTACAATGGATGTTGTCAATAAAGTGTATGATACTTATTAGCATGTACCTAGAAGGAAAGTCAAACATAAGTGTCAATCAAAGTATTGGTTGTAAAGATATGACTATTGAGACAGACTGAGATTAGATCTCTGTAATGCTCCAAATCTCCAACAGTCCTCCAAAAAAGAAACATGTAAAAGTTATTCTTAACCCTAGCATCTGTGTAACAACATCACATCTGATCCACAGCTGCCATTTTTCTTGTTCTTTACTTCACATTAAATGTTCTAAAGAGTCAATTTTTTAAAATTTGATTTTTATTTTGTTCCTTTTATTTTAGGAAAAGGATGATCTTCTTTCAGTTACCAAAAAGCTGTTCATTAAAAATACTCTCTGAGGGAATTTTACCTTCACTTGCATAAGCAAAAAAATTACCAAGTAACAAATATATATATATATATACACACATATATTTTACTGAAAATTGGGTTTATGAAACCAATTCATAACTTCTCCCACATCTTTAATACTTCAGATTATTTCAACTGCCTCTTGTTTGGAGAAGAATATCTATAATATTTAGCATTTTGACTAGAAGATACTTTACACACAAAAGCAGGTACTTTTTAAGAACTTCAGAATGCTCTCAAATCATAGTTGTGGATAGATTCATTCATTTCCCCCCTTTACAGTAGGGGGAAAAAAAAATCCAAATCTTCTTTATACCCCTCCTTAGCCTGGAGATCGCTGTGGACAAGAATCTCCACAGAGGGTCTTCCATTGCCTATAGTCCCCTTGCACCACAATCCCCACAGACAGATCATCCTCCAGCAGAAAGCACTTCATCTCAAGAGTACACCTCCAGGCATGTCCCTCATAATGCTACCTTCAACATAACTCTCCATTTTGTTTCTCCAAATAAATCTCTTCACATTTACTCTGCTCTCAAAGAAGGAAAATTGCTTCTGAGAAGTTCTTAGCAATATCAGGCAAAGTATTTGCAAGTAGGCCGATAGCTGTATACAGAAAGAACATTTGAACTCTCCCAGCTGCTGAAGGAGCTTTCTGGATATGCAGCACTGCTACTCAGGAAGCAGCCTAGGTCCAAGAGACATTCTCCCTTCAGTGGCTGGCTCTTATACGTTTCCAGAGTGGCTCCACCCCTTCTGGTCATGTGGAGAGCAAAAATTTGCCAGTGCTCCCTGGGCTAACCACACCCCTTCACTAGGTACTCAATCACCACTTCAAGCCATGACCTAACAGCTCCCCTACAATATTTATCTTCAAGTATATCTGCTCGTGTCTCTACTTATATCTCTTTTTTTTTATCTCCTTACATCCTCATCTGACTCTTCCTTTGTTCCTTCTTATCCTTCCTTTTTTTGTCGCCTCCTAGCCATGCATCTTCAATTCTCTCACAAATATTTCTGAGAAGAGGACTGGTTGAAATTTTAGTGCCTAATGAACTGCTCCCATCCATGACCAAGATGTGTGGAGCTGGCTGTGACTGGTGCAGGAAAGTTCCATAACCCTGTCCCACACACATTGCTCCTGAAGCCCCCTACTACCTGCCCAAACCAGCGAGCTAAAAGTCAAATACATCACAGATTCATTTTTCACTCATCAAGATTAATAAATTAGGTGTCTTACCTGTGAATTTTTGAGGATATATTTCTGCCTTTCTGAATCCACTCCAATCTCATCAGGCCTGTCAACCCACCCTTCTTCATCCAAAGTATTGCAGGCACACTGAATTTTTGTAAATGCAGATCTATATGAAGATATAACCTTTCAAAATTGAACATATTATGAACACCAATGTGGACTTTAAATATTCCTGGTTTTCTACTCAGTTAGCTGTGCCAGATTTCAAGAGAGTGTGGACAGATGGAAAGTTATTCTGTCTTGTATCGGCCAGAGAGCTGATTCACTAACTGTTTCACCTCCCTATTTGATGATAATTAACAGATTAATAAAACATCAATATAAGAATTTGTTGGATACTGTCTGAACTTGGTGGTTTTTTTAGAAAGAAGTTAGATGAACATATTCTGTGACACTACATACAGGCACTATAATTTGAAAAATGCAGTCATTGCCAAACAAAGACAAATAATATTTTGTTACTCATTAAACCTTGCTTTTATGTCTGAAATTTTATTGAAGGTAAAATGGGGAAAAAAAAACACCTCCTTGTTCCCTGTAGAAAAAGTAAGGTTGGATTAATCTACCACCATCAATCATTCAATAAACAAAAAGTCAGTTTCAGTCATATCAAAGAGCATACACTTACAGATTCATTATCAAAGTTTAAATACATATATAAGAAATTAAGAGCTTACCATACACATCTTCATAACAAAGCCCAGGGAGTGCAAATAAAATAAAATACTTTCTTACATCCAGAATTCTGAATAAATGTTAATGAAAGAGAGAATGGAATAAAAGCCAGCTGTCTCCACACTTTTTTTTCCATTTCTTTTGTTTGTTACTTTATCTTTTAGAAGAAGATATATACATTCTGTTAGATGCATTCTAAAGTTGACAGCACTGCAGTAGAATTCATTTTGGAGAAAGACAAAGAGAAGATATATCCTGTGAGGGTTACAAGAATTTTTGTGCTTCTGTCCTGCATCTTTTATGGACAAGGACATCATAATCAACCATTTTCCTTAGGGTGAGGCTTTCTGAGAAGGTTTCCCACACAAAGATAGAAAAAGAAAGAACAATGAAAACTGCACTTTTGTACCAGGCAATCTTATTAATGAAGGAAGATTTCTGAGTGTACTGGTAGAAAGTGCAGCAGCTTCCTGACTTTTCTTACAGAGGCAACTCCTGTAAGTCCATCTCCACCCCACCAACCCAATACCTTGCCACTTAAACCAAAGGCATTTGCAAAAGCAAAGCCCACAAAGAAGTAAAAGTTGCTTTAAATGAAAAATGGTGGTGCTGTGTCATGTAGACTCTATGCAAGAGAAACTTTACAAGCATCTTCCTCCTTTGTTTTTGTTTAGGATCCTTGTTGTTTTCTTCCATGTCTCTAACTGTTGTCAGCAACACAATCACAATACCCTATAAAAAACCTTATCAGATTTCTTTCCACTCTGAAGTTTCTTTCATAATATCTTCCTACCCAGCCCAAATTTACAATAAGCTTCACGCTTTGCTGTCCTCTTGCTGGATTTTTCCTCAGTGTCTAACAGGGTCATTGAAAGTTCCTGATAGACTGCGATCTGAGATAATATAAATTTGTTTCTGTCTGAGATGCCATAGTAACAGCAATACTTGACTCAGTCCTTGGGAGGATTCACAGGCATCTGGAAGTGCCCCTAGTAGTGTGTCTTCTTGCACACTGAGGAGAGAATTATAAAACCTTTGTGTTGGAAGTGTCCTTTAAAGATCATGTTTTATAATTCTCTCTAGCAGGTTCACATCTCTCCTGTACTGAGGACTTCACATCTGGACACAGTATTCTAGGTAAGGTCTCACCAGCACACAGCAGAGGGACAGAATCACCTCCCTCAATCTGCTGGCCATGCTACTTTTGAGGCAGCCCAGGATACAGGTGACTTTCTGGACTGCAAGGGCACACTTTTGGCTCTTGTCCAGCTTTCATCTACAACCTCCCCCAGGTCCTTTTTGGCAGGAATGTTCCCCATCCTTACATTCCCTAGCTTGTACTAATGGCAGGGGTTGCCACAACCCAGGTGCAAGACCTTGCACTTGGATTTATAAAACCTCATGAGGTTCTCCTGAGCCCACTCCTTGAGTGGGTCTCTCTGAATGGCATCCCATCCCTTGAGCATGTCAACCACACCACACAACTTGATGTTATTCACAAACTTGCTGAGGGTGCACTCAGTCCCACTGCCGATGGCATTGATGAAGATGTGTCATGGTTTTATGATTTTGGTTATCAGTACTCGACATCATAACATCATATCCCCAAGGACTTTTCACTGTTCTGTTTCAGTTTTCTTTTCAGAGGAAAAGATAAAACTGCTTGCAAGTCACAAGATGTCCTTTTTTTTTCACTTTCTGCTTGTCTCTACAGTGTGTTTGCTCCCTAGCCATCTCACCTTCAGCATTAGAGTTTGCCTTCAGTTTTGGACACTCTCTTTCTCATTTTCTTTGATTTATTAGCTTCAATACCAATTATATTGTATTATATTGTGTTATCTTGCATTTCAATATCTTATTTAGTAAATTAACTTCCCTCCTCAGATCATTGGCGCTGTTTTGTTTTTAGGCCCATCTCCCTACACATTAGTCATGGAACAGAGTTGAACTGGTTCATAAACAATTGGCAAGATGTTAAAGAGCGCTAGATTCAGTATAGAGGGATGGGGCACATCACTCGTCACTGATCTCCATCTGGACATTGAGCCACTGATCACTACTCTCTGGGTATGACCTCACAACCAGTTCCTTGTCCACTGAACTGTCCACCCACCAAATCCATATCCTTCCAATCTGAAGAGAAGGATGTTATGGGGGACCATGTCAAAGGCCTTACTTAAGTAAAGATAGATGACATCAGTGGCTTTTCTCTTCTCCACCGATGCAGTTACACCACCATAAAAAGCAACTAGGTTGGTCAGGCAGGACCTACCTGTTGGTACATTATGTCAGTTTGACAGTGAGAGTCCTCAGAAGTTCTAAGTTTGCTATAGCTGAAAAGGTGAACTGACAATTTCAGTCAGTGAAAATGCCTGTTATACCTACAAATATGACCAGAAATATAGAACCCTGTAGTTATCATAGTTACTCAAAATCACATATATTTTCCTATAAAAATATATTGCATTTATCTGACACAACAATCTCCATTTCAGGTATCACCCCTGAGTACAACCCCAACCCATCTTAACAAAGTAGTATGTAGTTAACCCCATCCAGAGTGGACATGGATTTTCTTTGCTGCAAGCACTTGGCCTGATATTTTCTCTGCTTCATGTGTCACCCCTGTAGCTTGGATGACATAACTATTTCAGTTTGGTGATTTGTCTGTTCAAAGTGCCCGAAACCAACTGAAGACTGTGTAGCATCTTGCAAGACCAGTGTTATTACAATTAGACACAAACCTCACTATGCTATAGCCATAACACATTTTCTGGGTCATAAAGTGAAAATTTTAGAGTTCACAGACTGCGTAGATTTGATAGTGTCAAATATGAAACAGGCTTAGTTATGCAGCCTATAAGTAGAGTGTAGAGTAAAACTTGTAAAAATCTGTACCAGTGGAGGTGACCCACTGCTTCACAGCTGCAGTGATGATGACTAGCCCACACAGTCCATCTTTCATCAGCTTGAGCAGACAAAAGTCAGAAGACACCAAATCTGCTACTGTTATCGTGTTGCAAGAGAAAGGTGGTCTTCTTCACTGCCCTGACTCTGGAAGTTTGAGCCTTCAGGTTTTTCAGTGCCTCAACATAGAAGGAAGAGCTGATAACTTGCCCAGCTTTCAGGAAACCCAGGAGGATCACCCCTTTCCTACCCAAAAAACAATGTTTACCTGCTGCATTTTGACCATTCTCTTTGATGGATAATTCACGTCACCACTCCATGGACTGTTGTTTTGACTCTGGCTCATAATGATGACACCACTCCTTGCCACTGGTAATGATGTGATCCAGGAAACTGTCACCTTCTGCTTCGTATTGATTCAATAGGTCTTGACAAACTTGCATAGTGTTTTTTCTGTTCCTGTGCAAGTATTTGTGGAAACTATCCAGTGCCAACTTTGCAAAATTCCAATGTTTCTACCATCATTTCCAATGCATTGAAGCTGATATTCAGCTCCATTCACAGTTCCTTGGTTGTTATCCACCCATCTGCATGAATGAGCTGATCAAGACTCTTCATTTCATGGTGTAACACATGGCCATACCAAATGCTGCTTATCTCTCACATTACTGTTACCACTGCTGAAACGCACCACCCACAGCCTCACTGGTCTTCATAAACATTCAGCAAACATTGATGAATGTCAATTGGTGCTGGGTTTTTTTTCATGGCATATTTTAGTGACACAACTTTGCTTCATGCACACTTCTATGTCAGACACCGTTTTATCAGACTACCCCTCTGCTGCCATCAGTTACACAGCAATGTTAATGGAATTTTGGCAGGATAGTTCAACATCTACTGTCATATCACCAACATCCACCTCTGACATCATGGGGAAACACAAAAAACAAGAAGAATTTCTTTCAGAGTAGAAAGAAGTTTCACTTACTTTATGATTTCACATTTTATTTTTCACTTCACTTCTTTTTAATCATAATAAGACTACGAAAAATTGTATCATTAAATATATAGAGAACAAAGATTTGCAGAAGTCTTTCAAGTAATGGCATAAATGTATGAGAAGAAATATTATTTAAAATTCAAGTTTATTTCAACACACTATATCGACAGCATTCATTTTAAGTATGTTACTCTATTAAAACATGTACTTGCAAAATAAATAAAAATAACTGGATGTAATTTAAAGTATCAATTTTTGCTCTGACACAATGATGTATCCACCAGCAATGCCCTCTAAAAGGCGGTAGTCTTTGGGTAACTGTTACCTAATACCATTGGCAGTTTTCCATCAACATTCTTCATACACAGGATGAAGGCAGGCAGAGAAGCCTGCAAAGTCCTTGTTGATGATGAGGAGAGTGCAGCTCGCATTCTCCATCCTGATGCTGGTGAAGGGATGGATTTCTGAGCCCTCTCAGGACTGTCTGATATAACTTTTGATGCAGCACAAGGGTGGTTAAAAGGCACTGACGATGTTATTTCCTTCTTGACTTCAGTTTTCACCGTCAGTGAGTGTCTCTTGGTTTAAAAGTAGCCAACATTTGAACAGTTCCCAGGGTTGCTCAGCAGTGAATGACAGGGCCCTGAGCACACACTTCTGGGATCTGACTGCTGGCACTCAAGGCCAGCCCAGCCCCAGAGAAGCTGGAGGCAGCCATTAACTCCAAGGAGATGGCAGAGGTGTCTGTGGGGGCACAATGGCTGACCCAAGAGCTGCCTCTGATGAGGCTGTGCTGCAGGTCTGACCTGAGCTCCAGCCCTGCCATTCTGTGTCCCTGCCTGGACCTGGCTGCAGGCCTTGGTCTACATATCTACACCCACAGGCCCACAGTCCATCTTGGCCTTGGTCTGTCCCCATCTTCAAAAATGTGCCCAGGCTACCCCGCTCCTGGCTGAGGCAGTAGGATGGGTCCTGGCTGCCAGGTCAAGCCCTGACAGACCCTGTGGGGAACCTCCTTCTCTGGGGGTCTCCTGACAATATAGTATGGCTCAGTGAACTCAGGTCTTCCTCTAAAAGATATTTGTAATACTTAAAAATTCAAGGCAGCTGTGAGAATCAAATATGTGCTCAGGCCACCTATAAACTATGTCAGATCAAGAGGGAAACTGTGTTAGGGTAACAAAGGATATTGTGATACTGGAGCAGAAAAAGGTCTTCCTGAAAGATAGAGGAAGAGGTGGAGGTAGAGTTTTAGCAGTGCCAAGTACAAATCTGGTCTTTTTACAATGCAGAAATCAAAGTTGAACTACTTTCATATCTTTTCTATTTGTTTTCAAGAAAATGACAACTACTGACACCCAAGATCCTATCCAGAATTTCTTTCATTAAAAAAAAAAAACAACAAAAACAACAACAACAACAAAACACAATACTGTTATTATGTATAAGATACTATAATTTTGTCTTTGTATGTATCTATATAGCATCTGAAAGTGGAACAAGTATTACAAAAAATATTCTATGCTACACATCATTAATGGTAGGACAAAAGAAGAGTTGGGAGAAGAAGCCTGTGTTCATTTCAGTACTAAAGAATGAGGTTCTTACATGAACAAATGCATTACAAATTAAAAACTAGAAGGGAGGATGGAGCTGTGATTCAGCTCCATCTCTGTTTGACAATGAGAGAAAGTTTAGATTACCACTTATGTGATGTTAAACTTCACACCTTACTTGGTAATCCCTGCAGTGTATGAAAAACATGGATGTCAAATGTACACCATTCTTTTGTGCTGAGAGAAGCTTTTATTCAGGTTCTTGGCAGAAGGAGTGAGTGGATAATATGTATGTCTGCCTTTGCCGTATCACAAAATCACAGAATATTTGAGGTTGAAAGAGACCTCTGACAGTCATCTTGTCCAATTTCCTGTTAAAGCTGGGATATCTAGAGTTTGTTGCTCAAGATTTTGAAAACTTCCAATGAAGGGGATGCCACAAATTCTTTGGGAGCCAGTGTTCCACCACCTGCACAGTGAAGAAGTGCTTCCTGATATTCAGATAGAACCTCTTGTGTTCCAACATTTGCCCATTGTCTCTTGTCCTGGCACTGAGCACCACTGAAAAGAGCATGGTTCTGTCTTCTTTTCACTTTCCCTTCTGATATTTATACATATTGATATCTTTTCTAAGTTTCCTCTTCTCTGTTGAACATTTTCAGTTCTCTCAGACCCTCCTCAAAAAAGAGGTGTTTCAGTGCCTTAATCATCTTGATTGAACTCTTTCCAGTCTTCTAGGTCTGTTTTTGAGCAGGCAGGAGCAGAACTGGATGCAGTACTTCAGGTGTAGCCTCACAAAAATATCCATTTTCTTTTAAAACTGATTGTCAGCCTCTAGACCTGCTAAATGTTTCCTTTCATAAGCCTGAAATTTAAATTTTAAAAGACATTAAAAATAACATAAACCTCATTTAATATGTCTATTTTGCTTTCCCTTATGTATCACTAACAAGATTTTGTAACAGGATATTTTTCAGAATATTAGGAATGCACAACCTCCCTTTTCTTCACATAATTGTTTAAGATTTCATTTATTAGTGCTTACTGTCTATTTTATGCTAGGTATATATATTTTTTTTAATTTTGGGAGAAGAATTATTTATGGTAACTCAATCTTTATCTAAATGATTGAAAATGTACATGATCAACTGCCACAACCTTTGTCAGATCCTATTACAATGCTAAATTCAATTGTTAGGATAATTAGTTTAATGTGCATTTATTGATCTCTTTTTAATGAGAAGAAAATAGCTTTCAGAATTTTATACTTTGATATATTGTTCAGGTTATTTCTGTTTTTGCTATATCTGTAAAACTCAGTTGAACTAACAGTCTTTCTGTAGAAGAAATATAAAAATAGTACTATTTCCAAGCTGGATAAAAACATGAGAATGGCTGTCATGGAGAGGTACAGGAGTAAGAAGACATTCATTGAGTTCACTCTGATTTATAATCAATATTAACTACATAATATACTGTGAAGCACAATACTCAGAGAAAAAACATGTTTGGGACTGTTCTTTTATCCTATGAAGGTCACAATAAGGTGGATAAAATGACAAGAAAATAGATGTAAAATAGTTTAAAGTACAATGGGGAAAAAAAAAACAAAAAAACAAAAACACATATGTTATGATGAAGAATTCCCTCCAGAGTTCTTGCAAAAGGACTGACCTCCACTGTAAATTTGCTTGAGAACTAGAATGGAAAGTTTAAATGAGATCTTTAGTGATTTCTGGCCTCACTGAAAGCTGAAAAATGACAATTACTCAATTTAAGAGTCTCTCTGTCTCAGAAACGTAGGAAAAGGGCAACTTGATGGCTCAATAGAATAATGCTAGACTGTGGACCATCTAGCTTCCAAGAACTGGTGATCTGTTAATCATGTCAACACATTTGTTTGTTGTGTCAAGTAATAGAAGGCTTTGTGAATTGATCTTGATTTCAGTTGAAGAAGAAAGAAAGGAGAAATGTTGATAAAATTCCCTGAGGAATTTCCAGGTAGATGTATATAAGTAATTTCACCAAGCAAAATTCCCACAGAAGCTCTAATGTGTCATAATGTTTCCTCTAGTTTTTGCTCTCCCCTTTTAATGATCCCCTGTAGATTTTCTTTTGGATAAATTTTGAAATACTCTAATCCAAGGAAAGGCCAGTACTATTAACTTAATCTTATATTTCTCAGTAGGGCATGGAAGTAAACAACACTACAGATTATCTTTTTCATTACTGTTTTTGCTATTTACTATTCTACTATTATGTACAGATTTGTTTGCTGAAAAATGTTGTCTCCCTTGGTTGAATGCTGCTATAGCAAATATTTCTTTGTCATTCACCATGAAGCATTCAATGCGAATTAGAGAAACATAACATTGTCCTAGTCATTTATAAAATCAACACTAAAAGAAGGTGGAAATATTCTTGTGCGAAGCATAAATTCAGAAATAATACCTATTTATTTCTAATTTCCAGGTGACGGTTTCATGGCAAAATGAAAGTTTCATGAAGCCCAGGTTCACAGAGATAAGACTGCTAGCACAAGGTCTCCCTGCTTTTTTTAAGGAAAAAAAAAAACAAAAAAAAAAAAAACAGGCCCCCTCACTAGATTTCTCCTTGCTTCAAAATAGGTTAGTTCTCAATAAAATGGGTTATTCCTGTCTCCTGCCTTCTAATCTTCTTATCTTAAAATAGAATTGTCAGTATTGCCTTTTCCTGCCACTCCCAAAACAGCAATGTAGCTTCCATTACAAGCTGAAATGAAGCTAGATTGAAGACACAAGGAAATATGAATGATCAGAGTTTGAATAATAAAGGCAACTTCTAAAACCCAATACCAAATGCTTAAAATAAAATACCAGAAATATTACGAGATACTGCCTCTTTCTCTGCTAGCATTTATTTTAAATATAACCTGTGGAAGCAGGTTCCCCAGGGCTCACCAAGTGATTATTTCCTTGAAAGGTCACAGTATTACTGAATAATAATTAAGAAGAAATAACAATCAACAATAACTAGGATTTATAAAGAATCCAATCCAATTTTTCTTTGAATACAGTTTGCAAATACCTTGGAGGCAAATTCTCATAAGCACCGAATCATAAGAGGCTAGAGAAGATTATATGCTCATGTCAATTATAAAGAAGGGTGCAAACTTCTAGGCGCCAGGACAGTGAAACACAATGTAGCAGCCACTTATCTTTTATTGTAATTGCTTACATTTCCTGGTGCAGCCTAACTCTAAAAACTACTTCTTTGAATTAGATACATTGTCTTAGCTTCAGCTGGGATGGAATTGTTTTCTTCAGAGTGTCTCATATGGTGCTATGCTTTGGTTCTAGGGGAAAAACAATGTTGATAAAACACTGATGACAATAGTTGCTATGCAGCGTTGCACAGAGACAAGGCCATTCTCAGTGAAGGGCCCAAGGAGCTGGGAAGGAACAGAATTAGGACAACTGACTTAAACTGACCAGAGGGATATTCCATACCATATGACATCAAGTAGAAGGGCTTCTGAAGGAGATGGGAGTTCATCTTACCCTATTCTGCTGCTTGGGGCCCAGCTGGGCATCAGTCAACCAGTAGTGAGCAATTGCTTGTTATATACATTCATATATATATCTACATGTACAGTCATGGCTATTTTCCTTTTCTCTATCTTAGTAAATAGTTTTATCTCAACCCACAAGTTCTACTTCCCCCCCCCCCCCCCCCCCCCCCCCAGCTCTCACCCCCATCCCACTTGGAAGAGGAGAAGTGAGAGAAGAACTGTGTGGTACTGAGCCACCTACCAGGTTAAATCGCAACAACATACTCCTTGGCTTCATGCAGCCTCTTTCTTCTCTTCCTTCTTTCTTGTTTCTCCCAACTCATTTAAGTTACATAGTTCACCTGCACTTCATATTCAAATGTAGGTGCTCAGAACAGGAGAGGAGAGTAAATATATCAAATGGTCTTGGACAGGTGTGTAATAATTCTCATTCAGCATTAATTTATTCAACAGATTTTGCAAATTAAAAACAGTTGCATTTCGAAAACAAATCTTATTTCCATTGTTTTGTTTTCATATTTGGATATTAAAATACCGATCTTTTTCTTTCTGCTTTTTTTTCTTATTTGCTTTTTCAACAAAGCTTTTTATAAATTCAAATCAAACCATAAAATGAACAATAACAACAAAAATTCCACAGAAATTAACAAAATATACTAAAACTCTGGGAAATTATTATTTCATAGTTTTGTTGCAACTCATCCTCATTTAATTTGGATGCAGCTCTAGAGCATCCAAAATGGGGTTATGGGAGCCATCAAACATCAGAAGTATGCTAGTTATTCAAGTGTCCCATTTGCTGTTTGGACAACGGGTTCACAAAAACAAACAAGTAAACGAACAACAACAACAAAAAACAAACACTCGAACTCAATGGACACATATATGAGACTTTTTCTTCTCTTTGGTACAGAAGTTTTAATGACAATTCAAGCATTTTATCTTTTAGTTCCATTCAAGTAGAATCAATAGCAGAATATTTTCCATGTGTTTAGTCACTTTCCACTTCATTTTCTATAGTTGTATTTACACATCTTAAATACTTAGAAAGTTTGTTTTCAAAGTATGCTTAAAACCATCCTTGCAGCTGAGTATCAGAGGAAACAGATTTGAGCTTGAACACTACTTTAATTTCCATCTGTTCTATGACACTGCAACTACTTCAGAATACATTTGGTATAGAACATTGAAAACATTATTCAGCAACACCCTTTATGCAGCAAAAATATGCCACCAATCCAACAGTAAAGAGCCACATAGCATCTGTCTGTGTTCCTGTACATTACATAGCTTAGCTCTCAGAAAGGAAGGTATTCAACAATTGATCAAAATGAACTAGCAGTCTTAGTAATTCAGAGATACTCATTTTGCCAAAATAAACATCCTCTTTATGTAACAATGACTTTTCAAGATCCAAAATTTTGCAAGGCAAGATCAGGAGGTGCAAAAGAGAACATTCCTAAGATCCATTTCTCACTGACAAATCCCCACACAACACTGTCCACTTAAAAAACAGTGTCATTATGCCATTAGAAGCTCTAAAAATCTAAAAAGATCATTTTCAAACTACTTTCCTAAACAGCCTTTTTAAAAGGAGAATTTGTATCTATGCTTGCATTATTAGAGTTTGTATAATAACATATTCCTTTAACTAAATTCTAAAAAGTTGTCCTACATCCCCTCAGAATTGTATAATGTTTACTTCTTAGTGTTCTGTATCATGCCTCCTGACCCAAATCTGAAAGATTAGGTTCTCTTAGGAAAAAGGAATCCTAAAGTTTTGATAAGAAAGACATAGACAGAACAAAGCTCCTGCTGCAAATATGTTAACCTGTTGGCAGGTCTTAATATAATTCTTCTTAGACTTCAGGTTGATAGCAAGACATTGTTTCATGCCCTACAACATTGTCTGCTAGCAGAGGTCATGTGTCATGCAGATATACTCCCTTGTATTGAGTGGCTTTTTAATTGTCTGTCAGTTCTGTCTGGGGTCCCACCCGTGTATGCTCCAAATGCAAATACAAAAAAGCATGAAAGGTGGAGCAGAGCCTGTACTTTCATCTGTGTATCACTTTTCAGACTAACTGAAGCTAGCCTGTCATTATATTACGGCCCATGCATTAGACACTCTTGTTTCACAGTAGCACAAATCATAGTGGGAATAGGGGCCAATCTGTCAAGCAAGGCTTCCAGGCAAATTCTTTTTCAGCACAATGGGAAATATAGTACAAAATTCCTTTCTTCAACCTCTCAGTAAAAAAGGTTGCAGAACCTCTACCAATGCTGACAGTTTGGCTGAATATAATGCCCTGATGGCTCATACTGTGGTGCCTGTCACCGTCTCAAGGACAACCTCTAAGAATTTTTTGTTTAATTTTGTAAAGGGCTTTGCCCTTCAGCATTTTGCAATGTCATGAGCATAAATTGCTTTTCCATCAGTTCCATCTTTAAAAACATCTAATTGACTCTCACCTCTTTGTGCTTTTCATACTTCCTCAGAAAGATATGGCGAGAGGTGATTTTTACGTAGCTAAATCAATCCATTAAGCATGCAAAAAACAAAGCAGTCCAATGCCTACCCTGTTTCATTTCTTACTCAGGGACACATCTCTACACAGTCTCCTGGAAAGAGACTGCAAGCATGGGTGTCTGGGGAAGTATCCTGGCGGCAACAGATCATGGTAGCCTGTGCCACCACTGACTGGTACAGGAGGCACTGTTCATGAATATTCCCACTGAGGATGAACCTGGCTGATTCAGAACTCAGTCCCATACAGGCAGCATGTGATTGCATCTGTAACCAAAAAATATCACTTCACCTCTTATAGGCAGTTTTAAGCATTAATGAACAAGAAATTATCCTTTCACTTGAAAATCTTGAGTTTGAGTATGTTTTCTGATGGCACATGTTGAAATTAAAAGAAAATAAAGCTCAGGAAGTTGTCACTTGTGACCTTTTTCTGCCCTTTCAAAAAGTGATAAAGTGAGTGTGTGTGTTTAGATTCCTCCTAATAGTACACAGATCTCTGCCATGTGAACAACTGAATGATTTTTGTGGGTAGAAATTGCTAACGTGTGTTCACATACTCCACTATGTCTAATGAACAGTATTGTGTGATAAATATAAACACTTTTATAGCTACTGGTGTGTAAATTTATATATATACGCAGTCAGTATTAGGCTGCATGATAATGAACAGTTCACTTGACAAATTGTTTGGAACAGGCATTCACAAAACCATTGTCTAATGAATTTCTGTGGGTTGAGCCATATGTCTCCTTTTTCACTCTACTTGTTGCTAATAACTTATGTCTTTGGACTATGAATTTTGTACTTGGTTCATATCACTAAGAGAAGTCTGTCTGTTGAACTAAAATGGAAACAGCAGGCCCAAGTTCTGCAGCCTTTTTTCTGCCAAATACCACAGTTATTTTAAAGGCGTTTGCCAAACCACTTATGAAAATTTCCATACAGGAAAGAAAGGATCCAGTATAGTGGTAAATCACAAGGCAAATATTCTTCATTTGACAACTTTGGTCTTCTTGTGGTCTGTAAGAGAGCAATGAGGGGTTGAAAGAAGACATGATGGTTTGACTTGTCATTGTTCAAATCAATTCACTGGCAGTCAAAAAATTTTCAGGAAGCTGACATTGATACATGTACAAATTCTTTTCAAATTTACAGAAAACTATCAATTAAAGAACTTTCTCATGGTTTCTCTGGGTCTAACTATCTTCACGTCCATTACAGCATCATCATTATTGGCCACTATTTGTCAACAATTTGTGTACCTCAGTTTACCTACTAGCCGGTAAATGAATTCATTCAAATAACAGTAACTTTAAAGAATGGAGGTAGTTTATCAGAATGATGAAGAGGAATTACATACTGGACTAAATCAAATAGCAGTGTCTTTTAGTTTCCATGAACAGTGAACTCAGTCACTGAATGACATATTTAGAGCACATCAGAAACCTTTTTGAGCATAGCAGTTTCTAAAGAATAGACTTACAGCATTCACTTGCATATTTTGTTTCAGATGATAGCATTCTGATACAAACTGAAGATGATCATAATTTTCCTTAGAACAGGCAAGCTTGCCATCCAACATCCACCTAGCAATTCCTCATTGGAAAGTTCCCTTATCGAGACTGGATGCAAGGGTCAGAGCTGTTTTGAAAGTCAATGGTTTAAAGCTCTATTTTCCATGTGTGTTTCTAGATGCAACCTTCAAACTGTCGGGTACTGAAATGGTAAATAAAAACATTCAGTTTTTATTTAAACAAAACAAAAGAGTTTTGTTACTGTTGATAAAACTGGCCAGGGATTGATGCTCAAAGAGGTGTCTGAGTTGAAATTTTGAGTCAAAGCGTGAATTTAATTCTCTTGGTAGAACAAGAAAAGACAGTAGTGAATACAACCCTTGCTGTCTTACTAATGGCTTGTCTATGATGACTATTGGTTTCCGAATAGCAACACTTTCTAGTTTAAAAGATGAATACTCCGTTTTACAGCAAAACTATATCCTTAATAGCATTTTTCATTTAGAAAATTAACTATCAAATGCAGAATGTACAATGCCTCAATATCCTAGAATTCCATACTATATTCTGAGTAGAAATTATTTCAAAAGTAAATGTTACATCATTTTGAATAGTTATTAAAAAATACATTAGTATTTATGACAAAATATATGTGAAAAGGGTCCGTTCTATTCACATTACAAACTGATCACAACAGAAAAAATCCTTAGTCTTCAAAATCACAAGGGGTGTACAAGACACACCCTGAAAAGGTCACAATAAATGAACTATGCCTGGACTTTCCTACAGAAAAAAAAATTGGTAGAAAAATACTGTGTTTCTCAGACTACTAATGTGGACTACTAATTTATTTTGGTTTGTCTGCACATACACCGTATAGGGTGAAAAAGTAGTCTTTTTTATTTCAAATTAATGCACATTCAAAATACGGCATGCATTATCTCAAACTGACCTTCCAAACTTTTCCCCACTATCAATTTCTTGGAACCAGAACCAACTGAAATGTATTAAATGTGGCAGTTCACTGTGATGATTTCATAAGATTGTAAAAATACTGTGATATCTCTTCTGAGGACGTCACAGGTTCAAACACTATGACCTCGCTGTATAACTTGATGAGTGTTTCCTTGTCTCAGGTTATTTATCTTTCACAACAAAAATGAGCACAAACACTGAGTGAAGGTCACTTCTAAAACTGTATTTTTTAAAATTCTATATTATCCACCATTTTCAACCTTCAATTAACGTATAAAATTCCAGACAAACTCATACACTACCATCTTATTCTTCAGCAATTCCTCCCACATGCAGAAGTAGGCAGATAATGGCCTTTCTACAGCTGTCTTTGAGATGAGATGTGAAATTACTGAGGGATAAAGGAAAGGAAAAAAGATTATTTTGCCATCATACTAGCAAAGTCTTGTTCAGCGTGTACACACTGATATGCAGAAAAGATATGCAGTATCCCAATCTGTTCTGAGAGATCAAAAGCTGGCACTCTAAAACATATAGAAGAGGAATTTTTTGCCCAAAGTAAAATCCATCCCCAACATCCCCTGTGTTAATGTGACTTCAGCCAAAGAAAAGTTTTCATGACTAACATAACATTCAGTGACACTACTGCTATAGATCAGGCTTCTGTTGCTTTTGGTACTGTATAAACATACATAGAAATTGCTACACATAAATAATTTATATATAAAATAGAAATGCCTATAGAACAGAAGGGCCTATGCAAAACAGAGTTCATGCAAAATACTCTCTGTTTTTTAAAGTTATGAAAAAGCTGATGATTGGGAGCAATGGCTCCACACCTTCAAAAGCTAGGAAAAGCAAAAAATGTCCATGTAAGGAGCTTCTAATAACAAAAGAATATTAAAGCAACAGTGTGACTTGTTTTCGATCTAACTAATGGGACAGTGTCATCTCAGTCTTACTAGCCTTACTAGTCAGTCAGCTCACTCAGTAGAATAATTTACCCTTGTCATTTATGTGAGAGTAAGTATTTGAGGACTGAAAGTCAAGAGGGAGAACCAAGGGCTAATACAGACTAGTTTGGTATATGCACCTTTAGATCATCATGTAGCTCCTGAGGCCAAGAGATGGTAGATGGATTAGTGAGTGGATGGAGGTCCCAGGTGATGCTAGTCAGGCTCATTAAAGCCTTCCAGTGCACTCAGGGACTTAACAAGGCTACTTAAGATTCTTCACACTGTTAACTAACAGATTACTTCCCTCCAAGAAGTCAAATACATGAGATATAAGATGGCAGAAATCTAGACAACATTAACTTTTCAATGATTGACTTAATTCGTTATACACATATACTTAAGATGCTAATCAAAACCACTGGATAGGATTTTTTCCAGGATATGTATAAATATTGTATACGCTTGGTTTGTTTTCATTCATACTAATTTTACATAATTTTCAAGAGCTAGAAATTTTATCAAAATCTCATGACTGAATATCTGTATGAAATAAAAAATGAAAATAAATAATAATGTAAAAGCCTGGTACCCATTACTGTAGGATTTAATGTCACAGTTTCACTGGAACAGAGCTTGCACACACAGCCAAAGATAACTGGGTGGAAATGATTTTCAAAATGTAAACAGAAAAGACTTGGTTTGTGGTTTAGTTTTTGTTCATTTGCTTATGAAATTTATTTATCTGTGTTTCTCTACAAGGGTTTAGAAAGATAAAGAAATAAGAAATAGAACTCTCTTGTTTTTTAATCATTTCTAATTCCTTCTCCCGCATTTTGTACACAGGAATAAGCTCTGTCATTAGGGTAGGACTGAAAGTTAATAATGATTGTGTTGTGACACTCAGTTACCATAGAAAAATGTTTATTAAATTTAATTGAGGTTTAAAACACAGAAAAAGATTTGTCATATACTGAAAAATACTTCGAGTTTAAAATAGCTCTACAAAACCGTATGTAAATGATTAAAAGCAAAGTTTAAGACTTACTAAAATTACAAGGGAGAAATATTTTATCAGAAATAAAATCCTTAATTTGTATGTTGTTTCTATAATACTGAACTCTTTCTATTTCAGCTACCTCTCACAATTTATAATAAGGAATTCATTTCTTTTGTAAAATATTGAATAACTGAGTTATATAATTAATTGCATTAAAAAACACACTGTAGTATTATACCGCAACTGTCTTCAAAATGGGACATGCATTCTTTCATTTACCTAACTTAAATTTGTTTGAATGAATGTAAGCAACTGCGAATGGGTTTTATAACAGATTTTTTGAATGACTACAAATAAGAAAGTAAATTTTGTGTTTGCTAGGCATGCAAATGGTTGGTGTAGAAAAGAAGTGAAAGTCTTTATTAAAATATGAAGGAAAATGTGCTGTGTCCCTACTACCTGATAGCTAGCTTTTTATTCTAATTCACTGAATGCTTTTGTAGTGTATTGTTTAATTACACTTGACACCAAAAGATATCATGTCATAAAGTGATAACTCTGGACATATAATAAAAAGAAGAAAAAATCAATTTGAAAATATATACAACAGTAGTTTATGTTATAGGCTATTTGTCTGAGGCCTTCCTGTGGATCTTAATTTAATATAAGTGAAGGTAGGATACACATAAGACAACCAACGTCCTTCCTCAGATTTCAGTGGTAGTCTTGAGACAATGTATTGAGACATTTTAGCCATCATTTCTACAAAGTTCAGAAGCATACTTCATCCTTCACTTTAAGATTTTGTAGAATTGGTCCTGCATTCACATTTAAGAAAATAATTCATAGGGTAATAAGAGCTTTCAATAAAATACTTTGCAGTGTAATATTAACAGGATGATGGAAATTACTGAGACAAAGAGTGAGACAATTCAAATTTCACTACTACACTTAGCATGCTTGTTTACTCAAAATGCAAATGGACTGTCTTGGTCATGGATGAGTGATGGAATCTAAAATGTCTTTAGTTTATAGTAAAAGTGGAACGCTTTACTTACATGCATCTAAAGGCATCTGAACAGCAGAACACTAGTAAATTTATTTGATAACTATTGTTTATAGCTCTCTTACCATACTGTTATTAGAATGAAATAGATGCATTTATGAATTATTTTAACTTTTATATTTTAATATAATTTTTATTTATATTTTATTTATTATATTTTTATTTTTATAATTTTTTAATATATTTTTAATTTAATTTTAAATTAGACACCTTAGTCCAATGCTTAGTGGAAGTACTGGAGGCTCTAAACTAAAGGAGTAAGAGATTATTTCCTCACTGAATGTTTTTATTTACCATTTCAGTACCCTCAATTAACATGTGGGCCACTTAATATGTTACAATCATAAAACTGTTCCTACTTTTAGAAACACGTCACCAGCATCTTGTACATCAGCACTACGTTTTAGCAAAATATTGATATAGCATACTGTTTGAAAATATAAAATTAGGGAACTTAATATCAAAATGAGCAACCACCTGAAGTTAAAAACCTGCAAATTTTGAAGAGTTACCATGCTGAGTAAAAAGGACCTTTTTATGAAGAGCAAGAGCTGAGACATGAAGTACAATGAAGAATGAAATTTAAGCAAAAAAGCTAAATGAATTAAGAAATCTTTTCCTGTCTTTGTCAGAATGATCTTTAATAAATTTTTGTCCTCAAGTCACATCATGACACCTAATTTGAAAAATATATTCTATAAAAGCTTAGGAAAGGTTTATCTTCCAAAAGTAGCTTTACTAGTAGAATGATCTGGAAACTATTCTGAAGTCCTTAAGTAAGAGTTTAGCATGCTCATGAAGCCATCTGTGGAAGTACCATTGCATTCTGGCTTTAATCATCTTACTATAAACATTCTTGTTACACTATTCAAATGCTACTAACCATTGTGTTTGTTATCCCATTGTGATAAGGGCATTATTCCTGTACATATAATCATGTTTTTGTTTGCTTTAGGATTTTGAGGTTCCTATTTAAGTAGAAGTATTTACGAAGCTTACAGTTTAAAGCACTGTACTACTGTTTCTTCAAACAACGGTAATCAGTATATAGATTTAGCCCTTTAAAATGAATACAACATTTTTCATGTGCAAATGTTCTGCCATGTTTTAACCTTGGCAACTGATATAGCACAATAACAAAGCTGGTGCATAAAATTTGAGATTTAAGACAACAAATATTTACTGTAGTTTCTTCAAACCGTTTTGTACAGGGCTGACAATTACAATTCCACTTTGATGTTTTCCTAATAGGATTTGAAACTTCATGCTTAAATAGTTACTCTGAAATAGAAAGACTGGTTTGTGTAAGTTTATAGCAGGCAGTACAGACAGTTGAGAAACTAGAGTCATTACGACCATTCAGATATCTTTATATTCTGTAATTTCAAACTCTATTCTTAATTACCTGAGTTCCAGTTTAGAAAAGATCTTGAGTTAAGTATGTGTTTAGCTTTAGTTATGGATGTAGTTCTTTCAGTGAACAACCTGCAGGATGGAAGTTAAATGTGCGTAAAATGCTTTGCTGGATCACGGCCATATCCATCAGTCATGCAGCTCCAGGGCTAGTGTCATTGAAACTTGTGGAATTTTCTTTCTATTTATGTCTCTAGGTGATTATTTTGTAAACATTATTGTACAAATATTATAAGAACAAATGGAAAAATATTTCCATCCACAGTTGTTGCTCCCTACATTCACACAAGAATAACCCATTCTTCCAGATGTAATGGGACTTCTGCATGGGCATTTATATTGGAGAAGTTGTAGTGACATTCATTCAATATACTAGTTTACTTTACTAATCAGTTTGGTCTTTATATCATGGACAGATTACACCTAGAACTCCTGTATTCTTCATATGCTGCTCTACTATGCCTGGGCAGTCACCACTAGAGAACCAGTGGCTTTTGCTCCCAACATAAATCAGTGGTTTCCTGCAATCATTCAAGCCTTCAGCTACTTAAGCAATTAACAAAATATTCAAAATAGAAGTTGACATCCAAATAAATTTTAAGTAGTTAAATAAGTATCCCTAATAATTTTTAGAGGTGCTCAAGTTCTTTCTGTATCACAATGGGAAAAGCAGAACTGTACCAGGATAGAACTCTATTGGAAATGTATCATAGAATCATAGGATGGCCTGACTTGAAAAGGACCATAGTGATCACTTAGTTTCAACCCCCCTGCTATGTGCAGGGTTGCCCACCACTAGACCAGGCTGCCCAGAGCCACATCCAGCCTAGCCTTGAATGCCTTCAGGGATGGGGTATCCACAACATCCTTGGGCAACATGTTCCAGTGCGTCACCACCCTTTGTGGGAAAAACTTCCTCCTATTACCTAACCTAGACCTCCCCTGTCTTAGTTTAAAACAATTAACTAAATGCAACTAAATGTAACACGAAACTAAAACCCCATTTTTTTTTCCAAAATATCCGCATGAGATAACTGTTTTTTCCAAAAAGTGTGTTCTACGTGATTAGTCAGAAAGCAGATCTTCGCTGATTTATTCTGCAGAATAGGTTGACAAACACAGTTCAACAGACATCGAAACATAATTATCACTCAATGTTTCTTTAACATTTGGCAGGAGAATATACTAAAATGTATTTTCTAGAGCTACCCTATGAGATAAATGTTGATGAGTTTTACAGAGGAGTTGTTTCTAAGAATCATAAAATGGCTTGGATTGGAAGGGACCCCAAGGATCATTAAGTTCCAACCTCCCTGCTACAGACAGGGCCACCAACCTCCAGATCTGGTACTAGACGAGTTTATCCACGGCCCCGTTCAACCTGGCCTTGATCATTTGCAGGGACAGAACATCCACAACCTCTCAGGGCAGCCTGTTCCAGCACCTCACCACTCTTTCCACAAAGAACTTCACCCTGACATCTATTTTTCCTTTGGGAATTTGTAACATAGCATTTGTGTGAAAAAAATGACAAGTTTATTTCTCTTTCCATTTGTACAAAAAGAACACATACACATTTAACTACAGATAGCTTGTCTAAATGAGTTCACCCAGAAAGGTGCTGAGTTCCTGTGGCCCTTGCTTAAGCTAAGTCAATGAGAATTGCAGATTCTCCCTGGATTGAGCCCAGAGTGTAAGAAGGAGTAACAACATTTTTTTCCAAAAAAAAATGAAACGGATTCTCAACCACTCTGAATGTTTGAAAAATGTACAGAAATGACACATGCCAGGCCTAAAAATCTATTCAAGTACCAGGAAATTCAGGTCTTTTTTGTGTGCTTTAAGAGTATCATGATATCAATTTTTTTTGCAAGAAATACCTAATGGTAATCTTTTCCTGCATTCCATGAGAGTTATTAGTCAAAGTAATCATTTATTTTTTCATCAGAAAAATAAACTATAATGCACTCAGGACTGCAGTTCACCAAACCATAATTCTGCTTTGTTTGACTTACAAAGTGCTCTATATTTTGAAAAATTGTTCCGTAATGGGTGAGGGATCTGTGAAAAGTTCTACCCCACAACATTAATTTTCCAGCTCTACCAGAATTGCCACTGAATGAGACCACCAAGAGTTATCTTCTAAAACTGTACCATTGATGACATAGAATAATGTATGAAAGAATACACACTGAAAAAAAAAAACCAAACCATTAATTGCTTGGCTAATCTTTGGTTTCAGTGTGAAAGCAATACTCAGTTATAAATAAGACTTACATAGAAATTATAGACCCTCCAGTTAATGGAAATCTGTAATGAGATATATAAGAAAGAACAGTAATCGATTAATAAAATGTAAATAGATGTTAATAAAAGTTAAGTTTCCAAATGGAGATACGTGATGTATATGCTGTTATACAAACTAGATGACATTCAAAACCCACCATGTTTGACATTATTAATTATGGCACAGATAAGAATTTAATTCAATTTGTGTAAAAGTTAAGCAATGAAAGCTTTAAGGAAAAGACAGATGTGTATTTATGGCATGTATTATATAATGTACACCAAAAAGCACAACGTTATATGTATCGCTCAGGAACTTAACTGAATGCTATTTTTTTTATTCTCAAGAGAAGAACTTTTCATTTTTGTCCTCTTTAAAGACAGTGCTGTATTAATATGTATATATTTAATTTCCAAATCTAAGGAAATAACATATTTGCACACATGTATTAGGACTCAGTATAGAATTAAGCATTCTGAGTCTCTCTTTACTTTTAATACATTCACCTTTTAGAAAATTCATTGTTTCTAAATATAATGTTTTTGAGGAAAATGACGTTCAGAATTGCAAGAGCATGAAATGATCTTTGTCCTGTTAAGAACAAAGAAAAATTTCCTTTTTCCCTTTGATTTTGAAATTACATTTTCAGTTGTATTGTTTAGTGAACCATACCAATCTTTTAACACTCTGGTTCTCAGAAATTCTGTTACTGGTCTAGAAGCAAGTTTCTTAGATCTTTACTCTTCTTTGGGTATATAATCTGATATACAAGAACAGAACAGAAAAAAAAAGAGTATGTGCCTGTAGGAAAGGGCTTCTACATAGCATCTATTTGAAATTTGTATGAGAGTAAAGTGTTAGATTAAGTTTCAAAAGGGGTGTGCTGGTGAGAAGGAAGCAGGTGCTGTGATCACAGATGTGTGAACACATCGTAGGGCTCTGCAATTTACTACACAAATGTTTCTACATAAGTGGTGCATAAAACAGAGAAACACCACCTCTTCTTCTTTCACCACCAAAGACAAACAAAAACTAAACCCACTTATGTTAAAAGAATGTTATTTAAATTGTGAAACAAAGCACTTGAAAGTTAGGAAATGCCAGAAGGCAAGTTATCCATGCAACATTAAATATGGCCTCCCACAAAATGTACTTTATAAGATACAGTTTCAGAAGTACATAGATGTCTTATTAGCCAGACTTTCAATGTCTTTTTTTTTTTCTTTTTACTTTTCCTTTTATTTTTAACTCAGAAGCCTAAGCCAGTGTCGATAAGGATTCCATCACCAATCTTCACTAATACTATCTTATCTTGTTAGTCTTACTGGATAGCAAGGCTAGCCAGAGCGCAGTATTCACATGAGATCATACAAAGACATCCATAGGGGGACATTTTCTTTTTGTAGTATGTTAATCCTTGCCAAAATAATACACTCATTCTCCTGGTTCTCCTAGTGCTATAAATGTAAAAATAAAAAACTTCACTTTCTGAAAGTATGACCCACCATGAAACTTATTTAACATACTGTCAGCATCAGTTTCACACCAAGAATTCCTAACTTATTTTCAAATGCTACCTTGTTTATGTAATTCTCACCACCACCACCAAAAAAATATTAAAAAAAAAAAATATTAAAAATAAAAATAAAAATGAGCATGCATTGAGCCAAATAAAGAAACAGTAGTATACCTAGAGGATTAATTATGTCTTTAAACTGTAAAGTTATACCAATGCCTGAAATTTCATAACAATATGGGTTAATTCCATGGTCAGAAGATTTCATACTCAGCTGTGGTTCTTTTCTTTTTTTTCTTTTTTTCTTCTCTATACCTGTACTCTTGAAGAAGATTGACTTGTCTCCTGTTTAGCAGCAGATTAAAAATTCACTGCAACTGCCAGAACTGTCTGAACACAAGTGCTTAGATTTGCTTAGACCAGAATTACAGCAGCGTGTTCAGAGGTAAACACAGAAACCAAAGTCCTTGTCTGCTTTCCAGAATGTCAAATGCATACATTAATTACCTGTTATTTTGAAAATATTATTGCTATTCACAATTATTCAGCACAGCTTGAGATACCTTCTGCTCTGCAAGACTGGATACCACTGTGGAATCAGGCTGAACGCTCCGTTAATGCTTGGATAAACTGTTCAAAGAGATGGTAGATTCAGGTACTTTGCTTCACAATATGAAACAAACCATCTGATATTTGTCTGTCCCTAGTTAAAATTCTGTTCAGTCACTTTTCTTTCAACCTCTCATCTCAGCTGCTTGAGCATGCTTGGCAGGATCTGTGACAAAGAGACACTGACAAAATTTCAATAAAATATGGCTGCATCATAAAAGAGATGAAAGAATGAAGTTGTACCTTGTGAAGCATATATTTGAATGGAAAAAGAACAAGCTTGCCTCTTGTATCACTCAAATTGTTTTTAAATATATCCAGCCACAATCACCTACGGAAGAAAGAAACATGCTGAAAGAAGGTTACATCTGAAAACTTTGCTTCAAGTTTTTACTACCATTATCTCTTCTGAATATCTTTTAAGAAAAAAATGTATAATTTAGATTTTTCTGACCGCTTTCTTTATTTTAAAAAGTGCAAATAATTCGGATGCTGATTTTTGCTTTTTTTTTTTTCATATTATTTTTGTTTTGTTTTTCCCAGATAGTTGGGGAAAAAAAAAAAAAAAAAAGGCACTCAGCAGTGCCAGAGGATTATTGGAAACATAACCTCTATAATCCCACTTGCTGAAGTCAAGTAATTAGAGGAGGACAAACACTTCCTCAGATATATCCATTTCAGAATGCAACAAACTTTGCTTCAGTGTGGTATTAATGCTTCTATGCCAGAATTTTTTGTCCATATATCATCTTCTCAACGCTTTTAGTCAGAAAAGTGTTACAAAGCACTACTGTGCTATTTAGGCAATGTTGCAACCTTTAACAGCTCAGCATTTCTAGAAGTCTAAGCCAGTGTGAATCCTAAGCAATACAATGAAAACAGGTATTGGACTGTAGGAAAATTTCACCCAGGAATTAGAGCTGAAAGAATTAACCCCATGTAAGATGCCCACAGTGTCTATAAAAGTACCCTGGACAATAGTAACATTGTGCTCAAGATGTTTTTGCCTCTCCTTTTCCCTTTTGCCTCTTCTTCTCAGTCTCCCAGTCACAGAAAGGTCAAATGGAAAGTCCCTTACCTTCCGGAAACCAGTGAGATCCTAGTATTCAGATATAATATTTTTACTTTTGACTACCTTTTCTTTTTAAAATTGTACAGGCCATATCTGAATCTAACCTCAATCACAAATCAGATAGATTAAGTTCAGAAACAAAGGTCAATACATCTCTGCACTTTCACAGGAAAAAAAAAAAAAAAAAAAAAAAAGTTTGTGAAAAAACATGCAGGAATTGCAATAATATGTATAACTTATTTTAACAGTGACTAGATATTTTTGGATTAGACAACACAATCTAAAAATGTTCTTGAATTTGAATAAAACTCTACAAGTTTCAGTTAAAATTTGTCTATTTGGTCTGTCACTACAGACTCATGTGAACATTTTATAGTGAACAAAAGGAAGGTCGTACATAAACTTGACACTGAATCGTAAGTTGACTTCTGGTATCTCTTGTGTCTTCTAGATTCTTTACTCCTATGCTTTTTCAAAGGATAGAGATAAGCGATTCTGTATTACTACACTTTGAAGATAAGAGTAAGTAATGCAAACAGGAAATAAACAGATTTAGAATTATAAATTTATACAATTTAACTATATATTTTCTTATCATTCCTGAAAATGAACTTTCAGGTGAACCAAAAGTATTCTTTAATTACAGGAGCATTGTGTATATTGTTCATCATCCCACTGGATACTATGAATTAATGTTTAATTTATTTTATGCTTTCAAACAAGATCTTGTTGATGAAAAATAGCAAATGTCTTGTACGAATCAGTCAGCATTCACAGGCATACATGAGGTGTCTGGGAACCTCCCAGGAACACTTTGGTGGCTGGTGTACCGGGCACATTCCTGTCATTTGTGCATTGTTGCAAACATGACTGCTTTTTCAAGACTTTGATCAGCATCTGTCAGCCTCCAAGCTCTCAGATACATTTTATTTTAAAGCATTACATTATACTAAAATCCATTATTGTATTGCACTATTTTAGATTATACCAGGAGGTGACAGGATGTCAGCAGAAGGAATAACATAGTGATAACTCAAAAGTCAAAGTAAAAAGTCTCATTTAGACTGTACTTTGTGTCTACCAGCATCCAGCAGTGATGGGCACATCACCAGGACATCTCAAATTATTTACCTGTAATAAACAAATAAATGGTCAACTTCTGAAAAAAACAGAAAAGCCAGATACCAATGTGCAAATCACTTTAGACACCATAACTGAATGCAAAAACAAACATAATAGAAATGAACATGTAGGTTCTTTCTGTTCTCTCTGATAACTGAAAGTATATCCAAAGTAACCTGCCCAGCAATGCTTTAATAATGAAGGTAGTTTTTTTTCTGATCAGTTCTTCTCAGTATACTACAATTTCTTTTTCACAACAGCTACATAAAAGGAAATCATAATTGGATGAAATAATAGTGCTAAGAAACTGCAGAATAAAACAACTGAAGAAATGTCAATTAACCAAGATCCAAAGATGATGTTCAGTCTCTGACTTTTTCATGTGCTTACGAATATTTTCCCCATGACAAGATACTTTGGTCCTTTTCCATTTCTCATAGCCCTAGGAAAATAAATAAATAAATAAATAATAAAATAAAAGCAAACAAAAACACCAGTGCTTTATATATTTGAGAAGCCAAATAATTTGGGTTCTCAAATATATTTTTATAGATTTTATATTTTCCCAAATATTAATGAAATTGTTTTCAGAAGTGAAGTTTGCACAGGTACACACATATAGCTCAATCTGTGACTTCTTAGTCATATTAACATGAAAACGTAAAACTTCATAAAACAATATATACACCCTTAGAAATAAAATCCACATGGAAAAATTAAATCCTGAGGTACTTACATTTTTAACAAAATCTTTATCTGGGAGTCTCTTATTGAAATCAAAGGAAATGTGCCAGAGTAAAGCGTTTAGGATTTACTCAACAGTATGAGCTAATCTGAATACACAGATAGCGAAAAGAATAATTATATAACCTACAGTAAGATTCCATAGTCCATATATTTCATTTGTAGTTCATGTAAACATCCATATCTTTTACATACTTTCTATTGAGAGTTATTTATAATAATGTAACCTACAAAGTAGATTATGTAGGTCACCTCAAAACAATACCTACCATTTATTTCCATGGAAACTACAACAGAAACAAAGAGCCCAATAACACTATTTGATAGAGCAAATACTCTGCTACAAAACACTATTTTTCAACACAATCACCACCATTAGAAGTACATTTTCTCCTGTGTTTATCTATGGCCTGCATGCCAAGCTCATAAAACTGCACCAGCCGAGTCGCTGTTGCCACTGCTGAAATGCACCACCCACTGCTTCGCTGTGCTCACATCCACTGTTTGGTCCCCATAAACATTCAGCAAGTGTCAGTGAATGTCAGTGAGTGCATATTCTTCTGATTGGAGGAATTAAATAACACACCTTTGCTTCATAGTCATGTCCATGTCAGACATCATTCTGTCAGACTTCCCCTCTGCTGCCATCTGTTGCATGGCAACAAAATGTAATGGAATATTGGTGAGAAGGTTCAACCTCTACTGCCACACCACCAATGTCCACCTCTGATGCTGTAGGCCAGCCTGGTAAAATAGCGGGCATTGCTTTCAAAGCAGCCTTCATGTATTACTGGAGATAATAATAAACAAAAGTAAATACTAAGAAGTAACATTTTTTAATAAATATTTGGTTCTAGGTTCCTATTGTTGGGATGGACCTGAGGCCTGTGAATTTTGCCCCCCTGGACAAGTGGATATTGTAGTTTGTCTCTATGCTTATACAGACAGAAAAGAGGAAAATCCTGGCACATTTTAGCCATGGATGTATCCTATGAGTGTGGACGGCTTGGATACAACCACAGTTCATCTTCCTGGCTAAGTGCCACGTGCAGGAAGACAGGCTGTGCTGGCATGTTTGTTCTTCTGTCCCCCTCCTACTGCCACCACGTGTGCTTGCAGTCAAGGGAAGATGTGAACATGGAACAGAGAAGAAGGGAGCTGTGTCATATATTGCTTATCACTAAGAAATATTCTTATAGTGACAAAGGCATCCAGCATCATCTCTACTTGGCCCTCAGCAAAACTAAGCATCTCACTCTCAGAACTTCTCTCACAAAGCATACTTGTGATGTTCAGAGGCCTTTGTCATGCAAACACATGATGCAAAGCTTACCACGAATCACAACAGCTCTTCAATTCAGATGGGTTTCATCATCTTTTCTTTAAATTATTTATCACTTCATAAGATTAATAAATGCTCAAGATTCAACTGGTATTTTAAAACTTGTTTTGGCCCTTATGGAACTACACATCTTCCTGGATTCTAACCATATACTCTGCCTGAAGGTCTTCCATCTGAAGATTCTGCTTTTGGTTTCTTGTGCAATTTTGATATATTTTTTTAATACACTGATATATTTAAGAAGAAGAACTCTCTTTGTCATGTAATATAGGAGAAGTGGACAAAAAATAGGCTTAGAGAGAAAAAAACCTCAACATAGTTACATCTGGTTGTATGATAATGTCCCACATTCATGTTTAAAACGTAGACGCCAAGTGTTTTTAACACTCGCAGTCATATATGTAACATCACATATGTTTCTAAACCTCGAACTAGTTTATTTGTTGTCTCATATAAGTAATTTGATCTCTGTCTTATCTGGGGAGACTTGACTTTGAAGTAGATAATGCTGCCTGTCTATGTAATGGTAGAAGATATCTGGACCACCTTGTACTATTTTACTGTGAAAAGAAAATTAATGATAGGAAATTTGAATGTATTACAAATATTTCTTGGTTCTTGCATACTTGAAACAGGTCAGGTACTACAAAGAATAATGAGGCTTATACTTCTCCCCATCCTTTTCTCTACATCATGTGGAACTACATTGTCTCAGTGAGACACTTTCACTGAGAAAAGACAAAGAATGGGGAAGAAACAAGGATGAGCTCAGGCTGTCCACAAAGAGCCATCTGTAGTCCACCAAGCCTAGAAGTGTGATCTGATGTTGTCAACATCCAGTTCCACATTAAGTGAATGATACTTGGAAGATTACTCTGACATTGCTACTGAAAACATGTGTAGGTCAGTGAATTGATATATACATAAAATACATTCACTCACGGATACGCCAACTGGAAAGATTGTAGAGATATGTACTATCAACCTAAATTTTCAGTCTCCTAATAGAATATATTCTATCTTTATGTGGATTAAAGTCTTAAACATCAGCGTATCTGGAACAGTATCAAAACTGTCAGGTTAGAATTTAGGGATATACATTTAGAAGCTAATGTAAACTGTTGGACTCACTTTGGGAGAAAAACTGAAAAGTCAGAAATGAGTTAGAAGAAATCAAAGTACAACAGTTCTTGGATCATAGCACAATAGTGGTAGCATTTATGTAAATAGCTAGAACAGAATACATGTAAAATCATCTCTACCTTTCTTCATATACACTGGAATTAACTTGACTTCACTGATCTGTTCAGTAGTGATTCTACTTAGTCCAAGACTTTAGTTTCTTAACAACAGCAACAACAAAACACACACACCAAAACAAACAAACAAACAACAAAAAAAATCCATTATATTGCTCACAGTTTTGCTGTTGCCCATTATTCTATTAGAAATATTATTTTTTCTGAGCAAGAGGTTACAGCTTAATATTGAGAAAGATACAAATATGCAGTCATATTGCTGAAGTTGCATTTAAATTATTGTTTGTTTAAGATTACAGTTTAAAATTATACATTTGTACATTAAATATATATATCATAATTATACATATCTCTGTAAATCCTGAAGGCGTTCCAACATGAATTTAATTTCTCAGTAATTGTATGTGAGAGAAGAGGAAAAAAAAAAAAAAAAGAAAGAAAATTAGAGTCAGAGAAATGGAGAAAATTATTAGAAAAACGAAAAAAAGAAACAAAAAAAAAAACACCAGGATTGTCACAAACTGTGACAGAGAAAGTTTACTTGACTTTTCCATATATGTAAATGTATCATATAACCAAAGCATTTTTTCCGATATTATTCACAAGAAAGAGAAAGAAGAAAATAAGCAAAGCAGTTAATTTTGCTCGCCAGCTTGGACAGTGCAGATTTTATTGGCAATTAGAGAAATAGGATCTTGGAATGTGGCTTCTCCCCTGTTCTGGCTTATCTTCACATAGCAACAAAGCATGAACAAAGCTGTTCAATTAAAAGAATGTACATTAAAAAATACAATAACTGATTTGCATCATCCTAGTGATTTGGGATTGATGTCTTGTACCTTTTAATAGCACAGCTTGATTATTCAGTCCTCACTGGGTCTCTTGCCAGTCATCAGGCTTTTCCAACTGCAGACTGTGGTCATTTACAGACTTTTATAGACACTGAAGAGGTCTGTCTGAAGGATAAGAAAACGCAAATTAGCCTTTGCAGATTGGCCTCAGTCAATGCTGGCTTTGTGCTACAATATCCTCATTCAAGCAGTTGGATAGATCACTTTAGGCACGTTGTGTCTAAGAATTATACAGAAAATGAGTAGAAGGATGGTTTTCCTTTGTCTGTTATTGTGGTTTTGTTGCTTTTGAGGACTTCTGAACATCTTTGAAATACAACATTATATGTATATGTTGCAAGAGGAAGCAGAAGCCAAGTCAAGAATTTTAGGCAAGATATTTTGCAAAGAAACTACAAAAGGCCACTCATCTTCTCATTATTTGCTAAAACAAAAAGGGAAAACTCCTTCTTAGTATACTTCTTCTTTTGTGTGAAAGGACTGAGAATGTAGACGAGATGTTTCCATTACATAGCCATTTTCTAAACTGATATGTTTTAAGAGAGAATTACAAAATCTTCGACTTGATTTGTCAACTTTCTTTTTAATAAAAATGGCATCAGCATTCTTTTTTTTTCACTGAATGGTGATTTTTTAAAAATATTTTCATAACTGCAATGTCTGCACATATAGTGACAATGTCTATAAATTTTGTTGTGTTTTTAATTCAAGAAGTCACAATTTGACATCTATTTTTTGTTCTTTAGTTACATACACTATTTGAATATGACAAAGGACTATTTCTTTATCTCTCTGAGTAGCCATTAAAATGTGAAATCTGCTTTTCCTGTGATCTATAGAGCAAGAATGTTTCACTGAATATAGCACATATATATAGCTTCAACATGTATAGTTTAAATATTGCAATTTTTTTTTTTCATAGTAAATGTTCCACTCAGAAAGTAGCATTCATTGTCTAAATAATTCATTACAACCCATTCACTCAGCTTTGTTATTATTAACATTATCTTCTTTGAAATAGTTGAAAATCCTATGAATTTTATTTTAGTTAGAATTCGAACCTTTTAGAAGTGACTGCATTTCTGCTCATATTTGACAGTCTTAATACTGTTTTTTTGTTGTTGTTGTTGATTTTTTTTCTGGTGGAATCAAACAAATGATTCTTTCCTCTAAGGGTAGTGACAAACATGGCTAACCTCCAAAACATTTGTTCTTCCAGAGCATTAGCTTGCACTTTCAATATATCTTGCAGACTGGATCTGACAGTCATTTTTGTCTTCTTCGAACCATCTCCCATTCTCTAGCCTGAAATAAAAGGGGAACACTGAAGTGAGGGCTGTTAATTTGCACATGGACTGGTAAATTTTATTCATAATGTATTGAGTGAGTTGTGATAGTTTAAGGAAAACACTGTAAAAGGTTGCTTACATCTACTTAATTAATTTTAAAAAATGTTGATTTTATGAAATGTAATTAAGACCCCATTTCCATTGCTGGCACATCACTGTGCTTAAGTAAACCCTGTACAGAAAAGTCAAATAAAATGCGTTACTTAAGGGATGTTTCTTTCAGTTGAGGCATAATTACAGACAGGGCCTGACCTTGTTTGTTTTGTCCAACTCCTGACTACTTACGAAAACCATATATCTCTCTGGAAAAGGAGTTGGCAAAAGTGTTTTAGTAATATGTAGCTTTATATTCTGATGAACTTTTGACTCCATTAGGCACCTACTACTACTCTGAGATATTTTGTGTTAATACTCCAGCATAAAAACTAGATAAAACTCAATGTAAATACAAATATTCACCCTTTTCTGTACTTAAAAACTTTAAAATTTTTTTCTGCGTGGACCAAGAATGTCTCTTCTGAAGAGTCCTCTATAGAGTTTTCATTTGTTTACCTGGATTTTTTCCTTATCATGAAGAGAAATCCCATAATTCTGCAGATCAAAGTACTGTTGATTTATTGAGTCATTTCCTGGCATCAGAGGTTAGAATTCACTGTCAAATGAAGAGGGCAGGATTATTAAGAAATACAAAATATGGAAGTGGAGGATGGAGTGGCAATACTAAAGAGACATTCAACATTCCTATTGGCTGCAGCAGGCTAAGTATGCAACCACAGTCGTCATTAGAGTAAATGGATAAGAAAGTCAATCATATGTTGCTTAGTGAAACCTTTTCTTTTTTTTTCTTTTTTTTTTAACAAGACACATTTTTAAGTACTAGTCAGATGTGGGAGTTTGATACTCATAGATAGTAAATCTCTACAATGACATCTAAAAATATATTTAAATGTAAATCTATATATTTAATGAGCATTAGCACATTCCATTTCTTAATTTTAAGGTAGAGTTATAGTTTCCACAAAACTTGTGCCAAGTAAAATGTAAGTAAGAAACTGAGTGCCAATTTTTCAGTAAATATAGTTAAGTAATTATGTTAATTAATATTCAATAAATAAATAAATTTAAAAAAAGAAAGAAAGAAAGAAAGAAAGAAAGAAAGAAAGAAAGAAAGAAAGAAAGAAAGAAAGAAAGAAAGAAAGAAAGAAAGAAAGAAAGAAAAAGAAAAGCAGTAGACACAAGATAAACATCTAGAAGGAAAATTCCAGAGACAGCTGAGGGATATCAGTGCTCCTTTCAGTGACTGACATCAGGATTCATGTTGGATCAAGCTGGATTCTGGTGTAAATGTACGCTTCCAAGATTTTACATATCCATTTATGCAAAATTGAAATCTGACTATGGTACTACAAATGTTTAAATAAATGCATGTACTATTAGCAGTCTGTCAAAAATAGACAATTAAAACTTCTACCTTCCTATTCTGAAGAGCATGCTTTAACATTTAGACCCTAATTTTTCCATCTCCTTTCATTGTCATACATTTTCTCTCAGCAGTGAGAAACACTTGCAAGGATAAAACAAAGCAACCATACTTAATCTACAAAGAGCAAAGTCATTTATATATATATATACATATATTTTCTCAAATGTGTCGTTCAAATGCATAGTAGTTTTCTGCTAGAAATCCTCTTTCAATGAGAAACACAATTCATAGAATCATAGAATGGTTTGGGTTGGAAGGGACCTTTCAGATCATCTCATTCCAAACCCCTGCTATAGACAGGGACACCTCCCTCTAGACCAGGTTGCTCAAAAGCCCCATCTAGCCTGGCCTTCAGTGTTTCCAGGGAGGGGACATTCACAACCTCGCTGGGCAACCTGTTCCAGTGTCTCACCACCCTCACAGTAAAGAATTTCTTCCTGATATCTAGTCTAAATCTGTACTCTTCCAGTTTAAAACCATTTCCTTTCATCCTGTCACTACCTGCCCTTATGAAAAGTCCCTCCCCAGATTTCCTGGAGGACCCTTCAGGTAATGGGAGGCTGCTACAGTGTCCCCCGAGAGCCTTCTCATCTCTGGGATGAAGAGCCCCAGATCTCTCAGCCTGTCCTTGTAGAGGAGGTGCTCCAGCCCTCTGATCATCTTCGTGGTTCTTCTTCTGTTGGAGGCCCCAGAACTGGACACAATACTCCAGATGGGGTCTCATGAAAACAGAGTAGGGGGCAGAATCACCTTCTTCATCCTGCTGATGAAGAAGGTCACTCTTCCCTTGATGCAACCCAGGATACGGTTGGCCTTTTGGGCTACAAGTATACATTGCTGGCTTGTGTTGAGTCTTTCATCAACCAATACCCTCAAATCCTTAGTACTTAGTTAGTATTCAACAATATAAATCAACTTGTTTTGCACTAGACATATCTATGAAATTCTATTCGCACTTCAGAATTTTTTAATCAGTTTGACAAACTATAATACAGAACTTAGAACAACTTTCCCTCAGGGGACTATACAAGTTGTGCTAAAATAATTTTGCAATTGTATTTGGCAGATACTGAAAATTATAAGGTAGGATAATTGATACAACGATTGTAAATTTAAATGTCTCTGTCCTAGTGGTTTTAGTAATGTAAGCTATTCATTCAAGTACCTGAATACCAATTTGAGATTTCCCCTATAGATTTTTGCATAGTACCAAACTCTCTCTTACAAGCTTCTGGTGCATTGGAAACACAGAGAAATCTCTAGTTGTATATAGACCATAGTAAAAGAAGCATTTTTCAATTATATTTCATCTGTTATTTCCTTCTGTATTTTACTTCTGATATGTTATCTTCATAACATAAATATATATATATAAACAGAAAATATTGCTTCAAAAATGCCATAAAAAATATAAAATATTTTGAAAGCCTTGAAAGTTTAAGTTTTATCCAGATGGCATTTTTGTACTGATGTTGTAAATTGTTGTTATAATATCTTACAGGTTTTTAAAAAAAAAAAGATTAAAGTAAGACCAGGTTAAGAATGAGAAATTCTATCTTATTAATGGCAAGTTCTATGGAAAACGAGTTTCCGTTCTAATTTGCATAACATATGTTGTAGATTGCTAAGCAAGTTACATGGAGCTTGGTCTGAAAGTAATTAGGAAAATATTTTGTGGTAAATAAAAATTCCAAATAAATAATTTGCTTCTCTGCCTTACAAATAAAATCATTAGCATGCTCAACTCTGAAAAGGTCAGAGAGTAGCTGATAGGCAGTGGACTGCCAAAGAGAAAAGGGAATAACTTTAATTGTTTCTGATGTTCCTTTCACTATTCCTTATGTACATTAGAAATGTAGCATTCCAGCAACACTTGACTAATACAACTGTTCACATCATTATGGACAAGTCATACCTCTGGAACTGAAAATCCACTAAAAGTTCCAGAAGAAAAAGTCTATTCTGCTGATTTTCAGGACCGCCCAGCTCTGTCATGTGTCTAGTCAGCTGAGCTCACTAGACAATCAAGATTAAAATCCTGCGAGATCTTTGGCTATACAGAAACATTCAGATGAGCTGTAACTCTCATCTAAAACATTCTTGTGATCTAGAAACAAACAGATAAGTGGCTCAACTCCATGCAAGTGCTAAATTTCATCTAGGAACCCAGGAAGCCCTAGATTCTAGGTTTTATTTGAAGTGGACTTGCACTGAACACCACTTGCTGAGAGCACCTCCTTCAGAAGGCCAACGGATGTCTCCTGCTGGAAGGTCAGAAAAAAGGATGCGGAAATAGAAGAAATGTGTCCATCAAAGATGAGAAGCTGCAAGGTGATATACTTGGGCCCTTAGGAACCAGGACACTTGAGAACTGAGAGGACTAAGGAGCAGTGTCTGGGACAACTAAGCACCATAAGCAGTGCAGTTTACAGCACAAAAATAGAACAGAGTTAATGATATAATAAAGAGAGCATGCCAGGTTTATAAATAGTAACATTCAAGTGCAGTGATCAACCTTCCTTTAATCTGCCAAGATTTAAGAGAACTTTTTGGAGGGATAAATGACCTCATAAAATGCAGTTAAGTTAAATGAAGTTGATTTCCTTAGTGCTGTCTCCTCCTGTAAGTCACTACACTCCTTTTGATAAAAGAGCACATGGGATCTTGTTCAGCATTGCTTCCCAGGTCTAGAGAATCCCTTTACATCACATGCCCCTAGAAGGCTTTTACTATCAACATGTGATACTTGATAATAGAGAGAGAATTCTATCCATATTTGTTTTTCCTTTCCATTTGGCCAATCTTGATTTTTATTTTTTATTTTTTTTAAATAAAAAAAAAGACAAAATATACTGGTTGTGATCTGCTCCTTCATTACTCCTGCTGATATTAAGGGGTATTTCTGAAAATCAGAAATAATAAAATAATAATGCTACATACAAATTATAATACCGAATCTATTAAATGCCTGGATAGAATTATGAAAGAGCTTATAACACTATGAAATTCTTAAGATTTACTTATTAGCAAATTAATCATAAAAAGGAAAGGAAAAAATAAATGAACAGATGGTCTTACACCTTCTACAATCCTTAAGAATTTTCGAACAATTGTCAAAGTGTTAAAATCATTAAAATCTGTAAGATAATACAACCAGATGAGTTATTTTCTTATAGCAAATATTAAAATATATCAAATATAATACAAATTTAAAAAACTGTGAGTTGTATGAACAGTATAGTTCTAGTTAAGTCCCAGTTAAATATCTGTCACATTTCAATGGATCTCAAGCTTTGGGTATGAGTAAGGTTAAAGAATATAGACATATATATCCATACACTGAGAGTTTGATCTGTTTTACAGGGAAGCAGTGATGATAAAATGAATTTTACAAATGTTTAAAAAAGTCTTAATAAATTAAACATGCTTCAAATTAAATATAAACTTTGATGTTAGACTGAACAAGGATTAATTACATTGCTAAGGAGTATATAAAGACCTGAATACAATTACTATGAAAATCTGCAGAAATGTATCATCAGTAAAAGCATCTGCATGATTCAAACAGATCTTTACTGAACGCACACCAAATGGTTTTAGGTCACATAGTGCATGAAATGTCTAAGATGCCTTAGACATCTGAAAAATTACAGTCAGGATTCAGCATTTGGAATACTCATGTTCAAATGCTTGCAGGATTGGATCCACACATATTCCTAAAATTTCTTTCTAGACTATCTGTATGTCTTTACTGGTTGGGGAAAAAAAAGAAAAGAAAAAAAAGAAAAAAGAAAAAAAAAAGCAGTCTTCCATTTCTGACAATGCATAAACTGTAATATGGTAAATATTCAGTCATACAAATGATTTAGTATATGAAACAATTTTCATTGAAGGAAGTTGATGTAATAATAGGTATACTATGAGGTTCAGATTTTAAAGCTACAGATTTACTTTAGCATGGGCTAAATGATAAGATGCTGTGATTCTAACACACTTAATGAAAGTCTGCAGACTGAAATACTGTAAAGTAAACCAAGCACAAACAAAAGGAGACGGACTCATATAAAATACAAATAAAATAAAATAATATAAAATATAACAAAATAAGAAGGGAGAGAGGAGGAGATTGAAAACAAGGTGCTCCCTGAACTGATCTGCATTGTCTAGATTTAGAAGAGGTATATATGTTATCTGCAGATTTTACAGCATGGGCATTTTGAACTCTGCTCCCATCAGCCGATAAGTAGATCTAAAAATATTGGGAATCATCCAAAATACTCCAATGAATTTTTTAAGCTAAAGGAAAGGAAAGGGAAAGAATTCCTGTATTTCAATTTCATAAAGGTCTTGGATAGAATTAAACTTTTATCTCATTTGCTGCACTTTTGAAACAAAATTAAAGGATATTAGTAACAATTGAAGGGATTAAGTTGCAATTTGCTCTCAGTTACTTCAATGGAAAATAAGTACAACTGCACTCATTTCAGAAATGTTATTTGATTCTTCAAGGGCTTCACTGTTAGCTGATTTTCCTTACTGCACTTTAATACAATGTGGTCTTGAATGTGGACACTGGAAAAATAATCTTGTGAGTTGAGTTTTCTCTTATTTGAAAGGACTAAACTGAAGAAACATATGTGAATCAAGAATAGTTTTGTATCTGTAATAGCTCTGAGAAAATACATTTCAACTTGGGGATACTAAAATAGCGAAAAGATATAAATTTTTTTTTGGGGGGAAGAGGGGGGGGGAGCTTTATTTCAGTGTAGGGTGACCTCCTTCTACACATTTCTTCTACACATTTGAACAGATGTCTGGGCACCAAATGCTCAAACAGCCCACTCAAAACCCTTTGCATCTAACATAAAGAATTAATTAAGTATCAGCAACAGCTTTCAGACAACACATAAGGTGAAAAATTGAGAATTCACTGAATCAGTATAAATAACAGTTAGTAAAAACAAAACAAAACAAAACAAAAAAAAATCTAAATCTAAACTACAAATAAAAAAAGAAGCCCAGGGTGAATTACAGTAAACTAAATTCTCCAATCCTACCTATTGTAGGGATGCAGATAGCATTCAAATTCTGCTCCATATTCTTTGGCATTTGAAGTAACTACAAAAGAAGTAAATGAATGTTTCTGACTGCAATAAGACATTGAACGAGGAAAAACATTCTGTCTCAAAAGTTGTTGAATAAAGATGTTGGAAAGTAAAATGTTAGGAAGCTAACCTGAAAGCCCAAATGGCCTAAATTTAAGCCTCTAAGTCTCACTCAGGACAGTCCAAACAAGACTTCATACCTTTTTTTTTCCCTCAGACTTAGCTATAACCATGTACTCAAAAGTGGACTGTCTTATCAGTCCAATGAAATGTTAGGCATCACATATGAATGCAGCGAATGACAGAGTTCCATTCCCAGAGGCCCATGTAGCAATTGTGCTGAGGGCACTAACACTTGGTACATAGGAATAGTATGACTTCACTTGTGTTTGGTCATTCATACTCTTGTGGAATAAGTGATCCTCCACATGTAGAAGACCTCAAATATTAAAGTAACATTGGGAAGGTCTCCAAGTAAACACTTTTGAAAAAATTTCACTGGTGGGAGGATTCAAAGAAAATTTTATTGATGTAATCAAAACAAAGCTCTTCGATCCAGGAAGATTTCTACAAATTATAAAACAGGCAGGTACTGCACTAAGAGAACCAATAACTTCATTTACTCCTAGAACGGATGTATTATGTTCATAAATTATAATGCAAGAGGCACATTCACTCAGGTCTGAGTACTTGATCTTTGGAAGTGAACCTGATTAGTATTCTCACAAGAATCTCTTGATAGGAAAAAAGGCAATGGTTTTAAGTTGCACCACAGGAGGTTTAGGTTGGGTATTAGAAGAAATTTATTCTCCAAAAGAGTGGTGAGGCAGTGGCACTGGCTGTCCAGGGAGGTGGTAAAGTCACCGTCCCTGGAGGTGTTCAAGAACCATGTGGATGTGGCACTGAATTAGTTAGGTTAGTGGGTAGTGGGCATAGTGCGGATATGCTGGGGGTTAGACTAAATGATCCTAAACATCTTTCCAACCACTATGATTCTATGAATCAGGCAACATCTTTGTCTGTATGAAAATAAATGATTAGAAAGAAATCAAAAGGTGTTATTTGTTTAAGTAGGTGGTAGATGTTACTGCCTGTGCTTACAAGCTCTAAACACAAGAGAAGATAGTCCAAGTCTCAGAAGAGCCTGAATTTTGTATTATTATGAACTATTCACCCATACTTTTTGTTATTGTTAGTCATGGTAAATAGATGAAATAAGCACATGCCTTTATCTTGCTATGCAGTCATACTCCAAAAACTTACATGTGCAGGGCAGGCCATTTGTAGGCACACTTCTTTATAAGATGTGAATTCTGCTAATGTTGGATAAGATCATTTATTTTTTTACGCTCTCTGCTGGCACAGTGTCTCAGATTGAGCTCTCCTTACTACTACTGATGAATTTTGAGTACGAGGAAATTGAATGTCTATGACTTCTCCTTTGCAGACGATGGTCATAACATAAAAATAAACACTCTCATTCTTTGCTCTACACCTTCTCAGAGTATTTCCACAGAAAAAGAAGCATTGGAATAATATGCATTTTAATGAATCAAAAGTGATCTTTGAAAACATACAGGATTTCATACATGAGGTTTTGGGCCTAAAAGAAGAGACATTAAATACTTATTTATTTGCCTTTACCAAATTGCATCTTTACATATTCATTAGTTTTAATAATATTTCATGCTCTGACATGGACCCCCCCAAAAAAAAGTATTATAAGTGGATTGCTAAGTCATGCCTTACTCAAATATGTACATGACATTATGAACAAGGTAGTCCCTTCCAAATGTGTTGAGATTGTAAGAACAGAGAGAGCTAAATGACATCTCTACAAGACCAAAATCTTTGTATGGATGCTTCCCTTCTCATCATGTTCAGATCCAAAGCTTCTCCCTCAGCATTAAAATCCCAGAGCTACTTTACCACATCTCCTATACAGAGGTGGAATAGAGGTTCTCAGTAATTTAGCAGGGAGAAAGTATTTTTGTACAACCAATTTGGATGAAAAAGTATTCAAAACAGAGACGACTTCAGCACAGCCTGACAAGAGAGAAAGTATTCCATTCCCTTGGGAACAGAGAATCTGATCAGTTGCCTTCTCAGGAGGAGAGGAATGGTTTGAGTTGTACAATGTGCCTGATGCTTGTCCCTGCTGGGAAGATAGCTACTAAATCCTCATAACATCAAAAGTAGTATTAGTTTCATATATGTGTCTGTGTCTGTATTATTGAGCATGCCTGTCTGCATGTGTAAAAGAGCCAAGGACTTTGAACATATTAAGGGGATAATTACAGCCAATCCTATCACAAGGTTTTTTTTTTTTCTTTTCAAAAATAAACTCCACATCTGGATTTAAAAGTTCACTAACACTGATAACATCACGAATTAAAAGCAAGTTATAAAAATTTAGTGGTTATATTACATTTTCTTGGACAGTTTCTGGACCACAGAAAGGCTCCCTGCAAAGAGAGAAGTATCCAGACCTCAGACCTCCCATGTGAGAGCCCTCATCAGGAGGCAGCAGAGCCTGGCTTCCTTTCTCTGTACCCTAAATGAATACTGGATTCTTGTCTGTGAAGATGTGACTTTCTTTTATATCTCTTTGGTGTAAGGAAATGCAGAGGATATGACTGTGCTTTTTTACTGTATCTTGAACAAGATTTGGGGAAGGGGATGGTTTTCAAGAGCAAAAGTCCTCACTCATGTAACCCAGAATAACATGCAATATTTAAAATTTTTGTTAAAAACATGTAAAAAAAAAAAGAAAAAGAAAAAAAAAAAGATAGGCATTTAAATTACAATTTAAAAAAAAAAAAAACGGAAAACTTTCTGAATAATCATTTCAAAAGTATTAATCGGGAATTTAAGCCCTAATTCTCCTGGAGCTGGTAGAGAATCCATTTAATATCTGTCATTTTTTTTCAAGTGTTTTTGCAAGTGCTGATCAGAAGCTGGCGATTTTAACTCCCTCTTTCAGCAGGAGGTGAAGATCTCATGGAAGAAACTAAGAACTCCTTACAGACATTCACAAAATTGTGTTCCTTGCTGTAACTACTCTAAATGAGTCACTATCTACCCTGATGCATAATGTAATATGTCTGGAGCTGAAGTACGAGGCTAGGAGTTGGAGTTTAGAAGATTAAAGTGAACATATATCTTACTTTTCAGCTCTTACCAAATAATTTGTGACTTTTTAAAGAGATTTACAAGGTTAAACAGAAGCTGTACAGTGTATTATTACCTCTAAGAATTACCTCACTCTTTTAGAAATCTTTATACTTCATGGCACTTTACAGTGTCATTGTCAAAAGAACTGGAAGAATACAATCGATAACTGTTAGAAACTACGCAGCATCAAAAGCCTGAGGAAAATAAAGCTCACAGGTGCTCTGACTGCAACACTATTGCAGTAACATAGTGTTCTTCAGTGAGCGCTGCATAATTTTAGTAGACTGTTTTGTGAAATAAAATTCAGATTTTCTACTGGCTGCGGTACTTAAAGCTTTCCTCAGCCTGTGCCACTGGACACTTCTATGACCAGTTATGAATTTAATTCACTACAATATCACATATGTTTTCTTCAGTTATGTCTAGAACATTTTTCACTTTTGTTACTCTTAGCAGTTCAGGGCCAAGTACCCCATGGTGTAGTAGATGAGTGTTTTCAAGCAGCTCCCACCATACCCGTCTTCCTGGTGGAGGTGAGTCCAGTAAGACAGAAAAGGAAATATTGTGGCTTTGTTATAACACACTTGCCAGCTTCTCCTTCACTTGTAGAAGGAAGTCAGTATTGCACATAGCAGAAGGTAAGAGTCCTTTTATATGAACAGTGAACTTTACTATCTCAACTGTTCCTGACATGTGGCAGTTGTCACAGAAGGTTCTGTGTGTCAGGTGTATTGAATAATTAAAAAACAAACAAACAAACAAACAAACACCTTTTTCTTTTAAATCCCACAAGGACCACACTTCTCATAACATCATACAGTGGAGATTCCTGTAACTCACTGATGATGATGATGACTGTAACTCTTGATGCTCTTTACGTGTGGAAATCAAACTCTATAGCCTGAGAGATATAGAGCAGGTATGTTTATTTCAGTGGTGCGCACATGCCAGGTGCAAGGGGGATCGCTCTTCCTAACTTGCTGTCATGGAGTTATCTAGATCAATCTGTGTCTGTGACAGGGGAGGGGGCAGCAGGTCCGTGGGCACCCCGGCCCCCCCGACAAATGGGAAGGAAAAAGGGAAAGGGGTAGGGAGATGGGAGCTGGGCTCAAGGAAACAAATGGAGCAGCGGCAACGATTTGAGGAGTAAAACTTATTTTACTAACTATGATATCGGAATGCAAGATAACACACTATAATACAATCTAATTGAAAATTGAGGCTAATAAATCAAGTGAAATAAGAGAGAGAGAGATTCCTGAAGACTGAGAAGCCTACTTTGAAATTGAAGGCGTCGCGGCTTGGAAGCACACCCACACCCGCTGCCAGGCAGTGAGAGAGAGAGAGAGCGAGCTTCGCTTCCGTGACATATTTTCCTCTTTGACAGCGAGGTCCCCTGGGACGTGTAGTTCTTCTTCTCTGTGCTCCACATAATGTTATGATGTGAAATACCAATAGCAAAAATTACAAAACCATGACACTTGCATACTGTAGGGCAAAAGTTTGGTACATATATAGGCAGAACTAATACATAATCAATGATTTTCCCGTAATTCGTATGCATATTCATTATATTTCAGAGAACCCCTTAGCATATAATCCCTCACCCTTGCGCATGTGTCGTGAGAAGTTGGGGTCTTCTTCTGGTGGTCGTGGGATGAAGGCTCATCATCTTCCTTGCAAAGGCTCGTAGTCTTCCTCGCTGTAAAATTCTGACCCTTTGGGAGGGGTAGCCCCCAAACCAGTTCTAACTTGCTTTGCGGACATCTTATCACTTCTTCAGTAAATGTCCTCAAGCTGTTCTCAAAACACTTACTTACTTGCCTTTATGTCCTCCACACCTCACACATTGTCCTAATCCCAGCTTGTTACCATCCCCATTCTTTTAGCAGCCTCTGCGTATTTGCTTCTGTAAACTATCGTTACCCTTCATTTCTGTGAACCATTTTTACTCTTCACTCCTGTGCATGGGAAAAGAAATTGGTACCTAAACTCATGGAGTTCAGTGACATCCACAGGTATCTAAGAAGGAAAGAATAAAATACTCTTCCTTCACTGCTGACTGCAGCCCACCAACCGTATGAGCGCTGCACAACATTCTGAAAGAATGGAGAGAAGTTAATTTCTCTGCCATCATTAATTACATCTGGAATATCCCAGAAATTTTCAGTTATTATTCAAAAAGACCACTTGTTGAAAAGGGATTTAAAAACCACTGGTTTACTGATAAAGGTTATGCAATAAAGACAAAATCATTAAAAAAAAAAAAAAAAAAGGATCAGAAAAGCTCTATATTTTGTCAGAATATTATTCACTTTTTACTGTTCTTTTCCCTTCTTCCCATTCCCATTGCCGCAGAGTATTTGTACAGGAACTTCTGCAGAAAATGGCTTAAGGAGTCAGAATAAGCTGCACATTTCTACATTATCTTTGAAAATGAGTAAGTGTTTAAGAACCTTTGGGGATTATGGGACACTTTCTTGTGTAGCATCACAAAGACATGCCCAGGACTCCAGAGATCTGTGTCCCAGCTAAGCTGAGACTCTCAAGTCACACTGGCACAAAATTTGCAGGTACTTATTCACTACTAACCTTATGGTAACCAAACTGAATTCTTGTCAGCATCTCATCTCTAAGCATACACATTTAATCTTTTTTAACTTCTCAGAAAAGACAATCCTGCCATACTTTGCTTTTTTTTAAATTTTAGCTCAACCAAGTAATGTTTCAGTACTTTGTTCTGTCACAAAACTGGGAGTAATCTATAGCAACGTATACTTATTGTAACCAGAATACCCTTCAAAAAAAGTGTGTTTATTCCATGAATATGCAGGTTTACTGAGAAGAATATGGGTTTTCTGGGCAAGTTACTATTAAAATTCCCAGTGCTCTGCCAAAGGATCCTATTTCTGGAAAGAAACATGAAGTATTTCAGTAATATTGTCTCCACATATTCTGTTATAAAAACATTTCACATGATAATAATATCTTTTTTGGACTTCTATTATTTTTTTTTTAATGCTGCCTGATGTCAGCATGCTGCTTGGGTAAAAAAAGTCTACTTCTATCTTAAAATGCTGCAATACATTTCTCCCCCTTGAAATAAAAAGAACGCAAGGCCTAAAGCAAGGCTTAGAAACAATCATTTAAATATTCCAGCTCTAACCACACTGCTTATAAAAGGAGTTCTGAATAAAGAGTTTCCCTCCTCCCAGGAGCTGCTTTTAACTTTCAAATGAAGCATGACTAAATTGTAGCAAAGCAGATCTGATGTTTCCAATCAGCTCAGAGAGTTGAAAATAGTTGTGATGTTATCAGACAGTGGGTGATGTGAATGGGATCCACATTCTGACATTGCCTGTATTCTGGTAATAAACTCAGAAAAGACATAAAAATGACTTCTTAATAAAGTAATTGTGCATTCTGTTTTTTTTTATTATGATTCTTATTATATTTTCCAAAGAACTGTTGCTTATAACGAAGCATCCATATTTTATTGTTTGGTGATATTTTTGGCAGCCAAATTGTAGATCATGAATAATAATCTGCCTTAAAACAGGAAGCCTTCATAACATTTTCACCCAGGGCCTGATCCAGCTTTCTCTGGGGAAAAAAATAAAAGCAAAAAAAGAAGGGGAAACTTTTCCGGTTTTGTGTCCTTTTCTCAGTTGGCTGTAACTTGAGCATAAGCAATAATATTACTGAGGCCATTGTCTTAAGGAGCTGAATCTTTGCAATAAGCACAAACGCTGCTAATGGAGACAAACATGACAAGCTAGAGTCTTATACTTTTCCTAACATTGGAAAATGTTATGCTACTGATGAATTATTCTCTCTTCAAATTATGTTTCATAACATGAATGACCACAATGTGTGCTGTGATGTAAGAACCTTTTGTTCACATGCTGTATTATTGTTACTGTATTATCATTGGCTTTAGACTACGGCTTTTTTGTAATTATTATTATTTCCTCCTATTCTCTGTTTATTTTTACAGCTAGTTAAAAACAGGCTCATCCAGGACATACAGCATGGATTAAGTGAACAAAGCCTTTTTCAAGTCAATAAACTAGTTGTTTAGCAGCTGGAGTTTGGTCAAGGAAATAGATCTTACAAGCTGAGTGCAAAATGAAGAGGCAGCATTAACTTTTTTTTGTGGATATATTTTTATTAAATTCTAGTGTAAACACGAAGGACAAAATATGAAACATAACTTTTGAATAAGACACACATATTTTCCTGGGTTTCCATTCCTACAGAAAGCATTATAATGTTTTCATTTGCATATGTGATTGCTTGCTGAAGCTGTTCTGGTTTCTGTTATAAGAAATCAGGCGGTGATGCTTTTTTTCCAGAGCTATACTAAATCTAGTAGGATTGGATGGTGAGAGAGGAAACTTGATTTAGTAAAAATTTTGTCTGACTCAAGCATTCAAATCAGTACCTACTGCAAGGGTGCATGCTTTTGAATAAACAGAATTCTGTAAAATATTTCTTCTTCCAAGAGAAATTGCTTCAGAAGTATTAACATTACAGAATAAAGAAAATAGCTTTTCAGCAATACTTTTGTTGCTTACAGATGACATCAGAAGTCAATCTCAGTTCCTGGTGGAAAATATATCTTATTCTGGGGGAGGAAATCATATTTAAATCAGTGGTAGAATCTATGGGTCTTCGGGGAGCCCTAGCAGAAATGTGTTTTTGAGACCTAACTGACATTATTTTGCCGCGAAAGTTTTCACAGAGTATTTTAGAAAAAGACAGTGCATTCTCAAGCACTGAATATGATATGGAAATTACCACATCATGAATACATTTTACTAGAGTCTTTTTTTCCAACATTGGTTTTAAAAAAATAATGATTTTGTCTTTGTTTTTTGTTGTTGTTTTTGTTGTGGTGGTGGTTGTTTTGGATTTTTTTTTTGTTCCTTTTGGCTTTATGGGGGGGAAAAAGAAAAAAAAAGTTTTCTTCCAAGAAAATGTCAATGTTTCCTAAATGTGAAACCAGTTTTAGCAAATAATATCAAAAGACCTAGCAAATATCAGACTTACCCATTGTACTTAGTAATAGAAGCTGCTATTATCCTTTAGTTTTCCCTCCACGTTCTGAGGTTTTTTGTTGTGGTAGATAGCTTCTTCTATTCCCTGGCTAATTCTGCAAAAAAAAAGATGAGGAAGACCAGTCTCTTTGAGATACAGATTTCTCCAAAATATGGCAGACCTCTTCTATCTACATCTATAACACTACAGTTGTGTGCAAACATCATCCTTGCTCTAGCTAAAAGGACAAAAATTGAAGAAGCATGAACTATATAGAGAACTCTCCCCTGTGCCAGGGCATGGAGCTTAACTCCACTTGAAAGATGGGTTTGTCAAATGAAATGGTAAGAAAGATGACAAGTCTGAAAAGGAAACTAGAAGAAGGCAACTGGGGAGCCATCATTCTCCATTCCTAATGTTCATGCCACTGTGATCAGTATGTATCTCCATGTATGAGGCTTTTTCTGCTCAAGATGAAATGCTTATCAAACTGCTCATTCAGTGATTAACAATAAATAGTCCTGAACCACCACTGTATTTGTTGGAGCCTCAGGTATGGTTGCACACTAATTCTGAAAATGGAGATGATCACATTTAATTGCTTCCATGCGTACTCAGATGGCAGATGTGACAGGCAGTGTGCCTGACCACAAATTATTAAAGAAAAACATTAGTTCGTATAAGTCTTGTTCATGAAAAGTTGCCAGTGGGAAAAGTCACAGAATCATGGTCTCCTGCTACTATAAAAATGCCAAGGAAAAGCATATCAATAACACATAAAGTATGCTGTGCTTTTTTGAATAAAGAGGGTTCTGACTGCACTAATTTATATTATTGTTAGTTAAATATTAAATAACATGCAGATCTCCAGCAAGATGACTGACTGCTAGAGTTTTCATTTGGAAATTTATAAAACTACTCCATTAGATGTTATTTAATGATTGGCTGTCTACAAACACAACTTCACACCATTGGCACAACTAAACCAAGTTTCAAATAGGTAGACAACATAAGCTTTTTTTCTCATTTTTGGCTCCAGGTCGCAGATGTGAACAGTTACGTATTAGCCTCTTGGTAGCTCTCTTGGTTGCTAGGCTGTGCAGATTCATATCTTCATGGGGTAGCCTTCAAGGATGAGTATCCTGGGGAAGAGTGGTACAGCCCCAGCAGATGGCTGAGGCACAGCTGTACATGTCCTGCTGAGGGGGACAGGAGTGCTCCTCCTCAGGTGCTGCAGAATGGAGTCTTCTTTTTCCAAGACTGAATCTTGACAGTAGTTTGGGGGTGGAATAGCCAGGAGTTTCCCATCATTCCCTACTAACTTCTGCTTGAGGCTGGGAACTTGTAGGGAAATAAGAAATGTCATTCCATCATTCTCTTGCCATACTTACTTCCTGTAAATTCTACAACAAAAATCACCGCTTCCATATCGTCAAATGCCAAAAAAAAAAAAAAAAAAAAAAAAAAAAAAAAAAAAAAAAAAAGTCAAAACTTTGAGTGCTGCATGACTGTATTCGTATGTTCCCTTATGCTGGTTTCAAACATGCACAGAAATTTAAGACATGACCCTAGGCTAAAGTAGAAACAATTTTTTTATATTTGGGTCCCAAAATACAAATTTCCCCTCCATTCTTTCTTCATATACAAATTCCAAACTGTCCCATGAATAGCTGCAGAAAGTAAACGTCTCAGATTCATAGAGAGCATATGCTTTGTTCCTAAACTGACTGTTACTGTGATACACTTCAGCTTATGCTCCTAAATATTGACAAAAGAACCACTGTAAACCTGACAGACACTTATCCAAACTCTACAACAAACCGAAGTCCTAAGTTTTACTTGTTCTTTAAGCAGAGCTGAAGGTACACCAGCAGATAAAAGCACTGCACAGCAATATAGGCTTGTTCATTTGAGCATATGGGAGTTCTCCAAGGTGTTCCATGAGAAAATATATATATACAGAAAGTAGGAATCCCATTTTACAGCCTTTTTCTACCTCCATCTCTCATTTCTCACCCTTGACAAATACCCCAGTCATTTATTACTGGGGGAAAAAAATCTAACCTCCCTTTCACTGATACGAGTATTTGCCCCAAAGATTGCAAGTAATCCAGAGGACCTTATGTTTGCAATGCACAAAGCCAGCCATGCTGACATTGCATAACAGTCTTACATGGCGCTCTTCTTTTTTTTTCTTATTTAAAACTCTTCAGTTGTAATGAAGTCCATGTCTCATCTGGTCGGAGTGCTGCTGTTATAGGATGATGTGAAAGATGTCTGTTGTGAGCACAGAGCAATGATATGAGGGAGTATTCGTGTATGAGGTATGCTATGCTAATGCCAAAGGCCTACTCATAGCGGTTGGAGTCAAAGGGCCTCAAGTAGAAAATTATGGCCTGAACTGCTCCTTAACTCAACCTCAGAAAGCACTAATTGATCTGCAACAAAACAGCACCTGGAAAGGAATAGTCAGGCAGTATTGTAATAGGGGAAGGACACTGGCACAAATCACAGCCCATTTCCCAGTGGAGAAAAACTTGTATCCAGTCCTAAATGAGATACATTGCCAAAGAGGTACGTGAGCTCGTTTTCTTCTTCAGCTTATCCTATTTGCTAGTTTTCTGAGCCTCCCTGCTGAGCCTGCTTCTGCAATGCTCTATGTTAGGCACTTAAGAACTGCTGCGGCTTATATATGAATCTCTCTAACTAGTGATAGAAAATGTGCAGGACAAAGGCAAAATAGACATGCATAAAGGCGTATTATTAGGGTAAGTATACTTGGCACAACTTTTCCTTCTAACCATCTAGAAGGCTAAAAGTGACTAGTTCCCAACTTTTTAGACTTTAGGTTTCAAATCCAAAAATGTATGTTTACATCTATTATTTATCTCAAATGCTAACAACTGGCTGACTGGCAGAGCACAGAGGGTTGTCATTGGCAGTACAGAGTCCAATTGGAGACCTGTAGCTAGCAGTGTTCCCCAGGGGTCGGTGCTGGGTCTGGTCTTGTTCAACATCTTCATCAATGAACTTGACAAGGGGATAATGGCCACCCTCAGCAAGTTTGCTGATGATAGGAAGTTGGGAGGATTGGCTGACACACCTGAAGGCTGTGCTGCCATTCAGCAATACCTGGACAGGCTGGAGAGCTAGGTGGTAAGAAACCAGATGAGGTTAAACAAAAGCAAGTGTAGAGTCTTGCACCTAGGGAGGAATAATTGCATGCATCAGTACAGGTTGGGGGATAACCTTCTGGAGAGGAGCTCTGCAGAGAGGAACCTGGGTGTCCTGGTGGACCACAGGTTGGCCATGAGCCAGCAGTGTGCCCTCGTGTCCAAAAAAGGCCAATGGCATACTGGGGTGCATTAAAAACAGCGTGGCCAGCAGGTCGAGGGAGGTGATCCTCCCCCTCTACTCTGCCCTGGTAAGGCCTCATCTGGAGTACTGTGTCCAGTTCTGGCCTCCCCAGTACAAAAAAGACAGGGATCTCTTGGAAAGAGTCCAGCAGAGGGCCACAAAGATGGTGAAGGACTTGTAGCATCTCCCCTATGAGGAGAGGCTAAGTGAACTGGGTCTGTTTAACCTTGAGAAAAGAAGACTGAGGGGAGACCTGATCCAGGTCTACAAATATCTAAGGTGTGGGGGGGAAAGTGGCAAGGCCAGACTCTCTTCAGCAGTGTGTGGAGACAGGACGAGGGGAAACAGCCAGAAACTGGAGCATAGGAAGTTCCGCATGAATGTGCTCAAGAACTTCTTTACGGTGCAGGTGACGGAGCACTGGAACAGGCTGCACAGGGGGTTTATGGAGTCTCCTTCTCTGGAGATATTCAAGACCTGCCTGGACACCTTACCTGTGCGACCTGCTGTAGGGAACCTGCTTTAGCAGGGGGTTGGACTCGATGATCTCTGGAGGTCCCTTCCAACCCCTACGATTCTGTGATTCTGTGATTCTGTGAACTGTAAATAAAAACTGGCAGTGAGAGCTTCCTATTGTCTCCCCCCCACTATCTGTATTAAGTCTTGATGGAATGTCATGAAGAAGCATTCATGTTGCAATAGGGATCCAGGAAAGGATATTCACAACAAAAAAAAATCCAGTCTGTAGCCTCTATCTACTATTTTCACATCTTTTTGCAAAGATCTTGATCTGCACCCCAGAATTTAAGAGAAAAATTCTTTAGCAGTGAACCAGCTAATTCTGTCAACATACTGCCCTACTTGAGAGACTCAAATAGCACTTTTATTTCCTTAGCAAAACAAATGCCCTTTATTGAGCCACAAGAAGATTTCCCAACAAAATGTAGAGTACTTAGTGCCCTTCCCATCTTCCAGAACCTTCCCTTTATAGCTGCTCTCAGTACAATTGTGCCTAGTAGTAGCTAGCTAAGGAAATGACCTGTCAGAATACTAAGTCCATTTCCTTGGTAGGACATAGTCCCATGGGAGGTAATGTATCAGATATTAAAGTGATTTCACACTTGATCTTAGCCAAGAGGTCAGGCCTAATATTTATTGTACATGGCAGTTCTATGAGTTTGGCTGCTTGGCCATTTTGCAGTAAACAGGCAAATCCTGCACACTGAGAACATTCTTGCTGTCTTGTTTGCGGCAATGAATCTTGCAAACTGACCCTAGTTGTAACAACTTTGATTTTTAGATTTGATCCTGGGAATCAAAACAAGGAGTCATTCAGAACATGGCTAGAAAAAAAAAGGTCCCAAAAGTATTGACAGGGAATCCCAGACTTAAAACATTGTGTGTACATTGGAAAAATCACCCCTAGCTTAGAGCAGTTCTGACATCATTACCCATACACACATGAATTTGATGCCAGGCAAGGGGCATCCTCTAATAAAATCCTAACATAATGTATTCAATAAAAAGCCTATCTAGAAAGAAATTAAAAACAAAACATAGTGAATTAAAAGCCACGACGTAGGAAAATAATTTAAAGAATGGAATAATGAAAACAATTTTCAGCCATGAAATGTTTTTACCTTCCGATAACTTGCAAATGGTAAAGCCATGAATTTATGCATAAGATACAATACACAACAAAGAGATAATTCATATTCAAATCTCATGGTCTTCCATCACACATCCCTCTGTTTATATGTAGATAGTCTTATGAGAAAATGACACCAGGCACAACCAAAATTATGAGACAGCAAGTCAAGCCTGAAGATAATTACTTAGTTCACAGAGGCACAGTGAAATTCTTCAGCTCACTGTCTTGGTGGCCTGCAGTAGCAAATGTATCATGTGAAAGTAGTAAATTAGAAGGACAATCTTTACTTCTTCTCCGCCCCCCCCTCCCCCCCCTCCGTAACACTTAATAAACTAATAACTGCTTGGCAAATGCATGGCCAGAATTTGAGGCGGAAGGGGGACCAGGGGACAGGCTGAGAACAACAATACATTCTCCTTTACATAAGGATAAATTTTGAGCAAGTCCATTGACTTTACTGAGTTACTTTGATTGACTTAGCTGAGTTACTTTGATTACCAAGTAATGTAAAGCTTGGGAGGAAAAAATGGAGAAAAGGATCAAATTTTACTATGGGAAGGCATTTGCTTCTAGGTGAAATGCACACTATACAAACTACAAGGAGTACTCAGTGTCCTAGTTAAAGGTAGTGTGATAAAATAAAGCAATGAAAAATTAATCTAATCTCATAAAATAAAAGCATTGGAAAATCTTATTTACAACATTTTCCCCTTGATAAAAGGGACTATTTATCATTTTGTCAAGATACTTAGCTATTCAAGGTCTTCGTTAGACTAGCCTGTTGAGACATATTTAGCAGTTTACACAAGAAATGCCTTAGTACTCTCTTCTTCCTGAGAAAAGTTTGACTATTTACAGTTTCATGAAGACTCAGATTTTCCTTTTCTTCGGATCAAACCGTCAACAGAGCAATTAATTATGACATTTCTCTCGAGATGACTACAGGTTGGAAAGTGTGCAAAGCGTCTGTTTAATATAACGATACATTTAAACTTCCTAATTGCTAGAATCATGATATACAATAGTCTTTTCTCATGAAATTGTGATTAAATAGTCATAGGTTGTCTAAGAATAAAGTACTTCTGGCACTCCTGTAAAATAAATTTAACATCAAGAAGATTTTGTTCTAATGAGTCTTAAAGCAGCAACATGTTACCTTTAAAAAATACCAATGCATAATTTTGCCCAGGGATTTTTTAATTTGAATATTTCTATTCTTTCTCCAAGTATTTTTTTTTTCTTCTTCTCCAGTCTCCTCAGACACTTATAAAATGCTCAATCATGCATCCTGCTTCCCACTAATGATGTAGAAGTATTTGTAACAATCTTCTCATTGTTCTGGTAAAGTTCACTGCAAATTATTTGTTAAGGATATATTGTATTGTAACATTGTGGCTCCAAACTTGCACTCACAATTTGCTTAATGTAAACCAAGAACCACATATCCACCAAGTTTAAAACCAGCTGAGAGACACATCTTTTTGAAGGGGTTTAAATGTGTGTCTGGTAGGACAGACTGCATGCTCCCTGATTCAAGGATTTGCTCATGAACCTGAGAGGACCAAATGTAGCTGATGAATGAAGCAAGTAAATTCTAAGATTCTGCTGAGCTGAGTTATAGTGGCAAAATGTAAATATTACAAAATACTAAGGTGCATCAGCTATTAACTATGGTAGCAGGTAAACACAAAAGCACTTAAAAAATCTGAACATATAGAAAATTCATCAACATTTATTTAAAAGACAATTATCTTAATTCGGCAATCTTTTAACAGAACTTGTCTGAACATATGCTGAAATTATAGACTTCGTTTGGAGAGGCCGGCTGCACTGAAAAAAGGAATTTGAACAGATTATTTTCTAAGATATTTTACAGGATATTTGAATCTGATTTTAGAAATCCGTGTTTATGGAAACTGGATAAATTGTTGGAGGTAAAATTACTGTAAAATAATAACAAAAAAATAACTAAAATAATTATGTACAGTTTTGCATTTTCAGGTGTGTACGTAAAAGTATGGGACTGTTTCTGTAACAGAAAATGTATTGCAGAATCTCAGTTCAGTTCTCAGTTACAACTTCAGAAGCTTGACAGAAGTTTGGAGTAATACTATACACTTAGAATCTTAGTCCATATGTTGCATCTGATTCTGTAAGAGATGTTAATTTACTAACATTCTGCCAATTACAAGCTTTTAAATTTTTTTTCATTTTATTTCATGGAAAATAGCTGTAATCTACTATATGACTAATATATTTTATGGTCATGAATCTATAGAATAATTTAAGAGTAGCAAGCCTATCATTTGATACTAATATGTCATAACAAAGATGACAATCCCTGGGCAGTTGAAGAAGACCAGTTCAATTCTCTAATTCATATTCTAATAAATGTCTAATAAAGGTGAGTTGGTAATTCAAAACTAATATTTGATTTATTCCATCTCTTTTATTTCTATTCGTAAATTGTCCTAAAACAGAACATATTATTCTTCAGCTATTGAATTATTTGAATTACAGATTTATTCTTCAAAATTCTACCGATAATTTATTAGATAGCTACTACTTTGGTGCTGTTTGAGTATTTAATTTAAAAATCAGATCATTTAAATTAGCGACACGGTTTGCTCTTAAACTAGATAAGCTTTACTATTAAACTTCAGGTGTCTGATGCAAATTATTTGACTACAATTAAGCAAGTTTTCTTCAAAGAATATTATAAACCGATGTATTTTACAGAGCATGAACATACATATGCATAACAATATGTAAAAACAATTTATCTAAAATTTCCATGATTTCACAGTTTCCAAGCCCTTAGTTATAGGAGGCCCAGAGTGGTTGTAGATGTCTCAATCCTGGAGGCATTCAAGGCATGGCTGGATGTGACTCCGGGCAGCCTGGTCTAGAGACCCTGCATACCTCAGGGGGATTGAAACTAGATGATCTTTGAGGTCCTTTTCAACCCAGGTCATTCTGTGATTCTATGATTCTGTGATAATATTTGCATAGGAAGGAATATAATCATTTCTTCAGTGTCAAAATTAACTCCATAGATCTTTCTAATGTGTATTATCTGAACACACAGCTAAAAATGTGTGTATTACAGAAGCATAGCTACCACAGCAAACTGTAAGTACTGGATAAAAGGCTGTTCAAGCAGGCAACACAATCTCAAGTCAGAGCCCACGTGACATTAATGCATGACATTGTCTAACTGAGAAGGAAAGCAGAAAAAATGGATGTAAGCATAATTTCTTCTTCCCCTTACATCCTTTTTCTCAATTAATGCAGCAGTTTAATAGGCTTTTATTTTTTTCCCCTGGAAACAGTCTTCCTTTTTTGAAGGAAATATTCTCAGACTGCATTTTCTTATCCAGTGTGAGGATCTCCTCTACACTCCTACTCCCTCTGGAATCCCAATGATGTCAAAGGCAGATCTGCATGCAGAGCAAGTGCAGAGTAAGCACTTGGGATCCATCCTGTGGTTAATTAGAAGAAATCCTACTTTCTTACAGGATAACAGACTCAAAAGACTTATGGATTTCAGTGATTTAACTGTTCAGAGCCACCGCAGCAGAGAACAATTCATTAACAAAGATTAATGTAGAAAAATATCAAAGCTAACTTCAGCAATGTTATTTCTTCGATGCTCACAGTACAGGCGAGCCTTAGAATAATCATAATGAAAAGCTAACAAATAATACACCAAATAACTCCCTTTCCACACCCTGTGGTCCTTCTACAAAATACTAACACCATCAGAAATGTTAAAAGTGTTAAAAGCATTCAAAGAAAGCAATTTGCAAACATTCTTAGAGACCGTGTTATAGAAAACCACCCAATCCCTAAAGATGCATATAACTTCATTTACTTTCGATGTTGCTTTTGTTTTCTTAATGCTGTCCGTGTGACCAAGACCTTCAAAATTCATTTTAGACGTCTTTTTAAGTAACGTTATTAGAGGATTGTTAAATTATATGGCAAAGGTAATGGCTGCTTATCATGGCTTCATAGTGATGAATGCTCTGAAAGGCATTTTATCATCACAGATTTTTAAGCTCTATGTCATTTTCTTTAAATGTTTTCCTCTTAAAAGCATGATTCCTTTATTTTCAATTTCATTTGAATTAGCATTACTATGCAGCATAAATTAATGTAGCTAAACACTTGAACCATGAGCATTGCTCACTTAAGGAGTGCTAACTCGAAGGGTTTCTGAAATACCACACTGGGTTATTATGTGGTTTGCGTTCCAAAGTTTCTTTGTCAAATGTGATGACTAAAACATTGCAGCTCTCACACAGTCCTCTGGTCTGATATTCAGTAGAGTAACTATACTTGAACCTCAGTGGCCTGGATTCTTGTCTAATTATGGGTTTAAGTCTTTTGTCTCTCTAAATGCTGTACACATATTGTGTTTTACAAGGGCTGCTCTGCAAATAATGCCTCTTATTTTATCATGTTGGCCCATGACATCCAAGGTGGACATTGATGGTACGACAGTAGAGGTTGAACCTTCCCACCAATATCCCATTACATTTTGTTGCCTAGTGACAGATGGCAGCAGAGGGGCAATCTGACACAATGGCGTCTGACATGGAGGTGCATATGAAGCATAGGTGTTTCACTGAATTCCTCCACACGTCTCCCGCTGGCATTCATTGATGCTTGCCGAACACTGATGGAGACCGAGCAGTGGATGTGAGCACAGTGAGGCAGTGAGTGGTGCGTTTCAGCAGTGGGAATGGTGGCAGTAGGTCACCTCTGCTGTGACAAGCGCAGTATTGCTGGTGAATATGCACTGTTTCTGGTAGTAATTATGTTGAAAAATAGTGTTTTGTAGCTGAGAATTTTCTCTATCAAATAGTGCTATTTCACTCTTTGTATTTGTTGTAGTTTCCATGGAAATAAATAGAAGATATTACTTTTGGAGCTACCTACATAGTTCAACAGTGATAATCAATTTGTTCAATTCAGGGACGAGCTACTCTCCATTCCGTCATTTCTGTACCTTTCTGTAGTCTAATGTCAAAGCACCAGACTATTTATTTATTCACTCTTTTCAGCTGTTCTGGAATATGAGACAGCCAGTCACATAAACTCCAGGTAAGTAAATACATAGAAATAGTGGACAAATTTGAATTAAGTATGCATCTACCTCGGTAAATTAAAAAAAAAAAAAAAAAAAAAAAAAAAAAGTCCACCTACATTTCTCTGCTTTCTCTTCTTTTCTTTTCTTTACTTCAGAATTTGGGTCATTGGCTTCCAAGAAGCCCTACTGTGCATAGCTTCCCTTTCAGAGCAGAGAACTACATTGGTCTATACCTCCTGTGTCTGAATTAGCTAGCAAGAAATCTGTTCTTTACCAGCCTGTGCTGCAGATGTGTTAAACTTCAAAACATTCCTAACGAAAAACTGCAGTCTTTTACTCAAAATATAGTTAGTGATAGTGACAACAACAGCGGTATTGTTAGTTTTTCTAGTTCGTTATACAGTCAAAGCAGAAAAAAAGGAAGTGTTTTACACATCTATTCTTGTCAATCTATTTGTTCTACGGAAATACAAGGTATCAAAGATGTATTCTCACAGTAGTACTTGCAGAGCAGAATGCCGTTCTTAAATGAGCATGAGTTATTAGATGATATGGGACAGAAGTAAATTAAAATAACATAGTGGAATGGAACTGTTCTATTTCAATTTCCTGCAAGTATTGATGGTAGTACTACTATTAACAATTACAAAATTCTGTGTCATATCAGGGCTACACTGCACTAAAACATACATACACACATATATATATACATATATAGAAACACATATACATACATATATAGAAGCAGTAGTTGATTCTTCCCTCAAATTTACTATGAAATGAATAAGGAAGACAAAAAATATATATGATTTGCAAAAGATAGCACATCGGATACACTTCTGAGAAGTAGTATCTCAAATCACAGCCCCACTACCTTGTTCCATACACAGTAAGAAATACTTTCAAATTCTATAGCATTTTTTAAAGGTTAAAATTTTGCACAGTCCACAGCAAATATAATTTTTAATAGTGCATCTTGCTTTTATGAATTTATGGATGGAGATTTTCTACATATTTCACAAACAAGAATTTTGTTTGAATCTTGTTAATTTTGCAAAGAAAAATTAACGTAGTTTTCCTTTCATTGTATATTTTAGCTAGCATTTTAAAAATCTGGATCATTTCAAAGTCCTCTGAAAAATAAAATCCTTTCCCTTGTGGACTTCATAACATCGTATATGAACTCCAATACATAAGGTATGCAGATACCATCACTGTCGGCATCAGCATAAGAAAACTTTGACATAAACACTTGAAAGGAAAAGGAATGTCAGAAGTCTGGGGAATTGGGAGGAAGACAATGAGCATATGAATCTGATACGGCAGAAAAACAGCATCTGAAGGATAACTTTCCAATGTGTTCGTAAAATAAGTCATGGGAAAAAGTAGGCAAAGTTATTTAGTAGTAAAATTTGACTCTTGTAACAGAGTAACAGCTTAGTTTCAAGTGTACAGAAGAACAAGACAATTGCTGCAGTAATAGTAGCTGAAGATGGTAATCTTAGATACTGCATTGAAGCTAAATTAGTGAAAACTAGATAGTTACAAGTACTGGCTTAGAGGGAATCAAGATGAAAACTATAGTGTCAGAAGTAGTAATGTCAAACAACACAGCACACTTTGCATTATAATTTCTCTGTGCAACAACAGAATCTCCTAAATACATGGAAGTATTTTAAAAGCTTCTGCGAAGCCAATGACAGTTTATTTCAATGATGGCTACTACATATTAATCACTCTGGAGAATCAGGAAGCTTTCAGATTGTGTCAATGACATTCAGACCTTAAAATCTGACTTTTATTCTAGAAAATACATCCAGAAATTTGGACACAAATTTCAACTCCAAGTCTGAGTAAGGGAGGATGAAGAGAACCTAGAAAGTTGCAGGCAGAAAGTACATCAGTCATGATGCACTATCCAGTACAGTTTTTACATATGTTTGCCCTGGTTTTGTTTTGTTTTCTTTGTTTTTAATATGTGGCATTGTTGCTAGTCTCTCACCATATTTTCTCTGAGCATGAACAACTGCCAGTCTTGCATGAGTTACAGTTCACTTCATTTTTTTTTCAGTTCATTCAACATGAAAGAACACTTGAAATACCCATATAATATATTTTTTGCAAAGTTTGAATCTTGGATCTAGTAGCTTGCGAAATATTTGGTCACTATCAAATTAGCAGCACAATTACAGCTCCATATGTCAACAAAGTTCAGTTAGTATCATGCTAGTCTGTTATAAATGTCTCTATGATGAATTCAGAAAAGAAGGGAGGACGAATGTAATTGCTACTACTGGTGGCATTCCATATTTTTCTTGTATATTGATGGTTCTGCTTGACCCTCCACTCTGGCAGGCACTTACTCAGTTTACGAGTATTTTTCATAACTCCCAGCCATTCCGAGAGCAAAGAAGTTTAACTGCACACTATAAATATGTAATATGAAAGCTTTGTAAGCTGTCACAGAATATTCCAGTGTTTAATGATAGTTTTCAAAATGTGAGACTTGCAGATCTCAGAAAGAATGCATACCTTGGACACTGAAATATATCCACACTTCCACTGTATTTATTTGAATATTTCAGTATTTTAAGCTACTCATATCCACTCAAGGCTAACTAGAGCCTGAAATCTCAGAATGAGTGCTACTCACAAATTCTTTGGAATCACAAAGTAATCAAGTCAGAAATGGAGAGCATGAGTGGAAAATTTTTCCTGAATACCAGCCCTATCCTACTGAGGAGACAATGCTGCCAAAGCCAAGTTTTCCACTTTTCAAAATCATTCACACAAAAACGTAATATAGAAAACATTCTTGCATGCTGTAAAATTAAAGCAAATCAGTAAAGAATTTTCTTGAGTGTACAAGATTGTAAGAAAAGTTATAGTTATTTATTGGCTTCCAAAATTCAGGTCAAACTTCTTAGAGAAGATGAACTCAGAAAAAATAATTGCACCTGCATATAAAGTTCTGTCACATCAAAAACAAGGAGCATTTGTTAAACTTAGGACTAAAAGTGGACGGATGTTTCTGCATATTTTAACTATTAAGAAAATGAAAGAGTGGTTCTGTAAACCATGCAGTAGCTGGGGAAATTAGGACAGCTTCCATGTCCTTCCTGCTGCTCTTGAATAGAGGAAAGTTTCAGTAACAGATTTGTGTTTTTGGATATTTCATAACTCCACCTCACTTCTGCCCCCTCTGCAAAACAAGACACCAGCAGTTCCCATTTGAATTCAGGCCAGGAATGGACATGAGGTAAAGTGGTTTGGACTGCAGCTGCCCTTCCGCTCCTGAGATATGATGGCCTTTCTTAGAGAGGCTGTTACTGTTAAGGGCTCCCTGCACACCTCTGAGAGGTGAGGGAAGATTACTGTGCACTTACAGTACAGCAAGAGGCCTGAGTATGTGAACTCAAATCACATTTTAGACATAAAGGAAATTTGAAGCATTGTTCTGTTTCTACAACTAAAATGGCAAAGATGGAAGAGGCATTAATCTTATCAAGGATTCATTATTGAACTCAAATGTTAACTAACTAAGAAATCCGCCATAGATTAGCAAGTTTTTTGTTGTTGTTGTTTTTTGTTTTTTATTTAGAGCATACCTGCCATTATCTTTAATTTATAATCATCTACTTTAGTAATTTACTACTGACCAAAAAAATCTACAGAACACAAACCTCAGCTGTCAAATCTGAAGGAACTTTGTGTCCAGAAAACCCTGCATCACTAGACTGCACTTGTTATGATTCAAATGCATCACACATAACCTAAAACAAGTTCAGAAATGAAGCCATTGTCACTTTAATTTGTAATGTCCCTTCAGCGTTAGAACTCATATCATAATTGCAGTTGCCACAGTTACTGGGAGAGATTATACATCTTCTAACCTAAAACATCTAGGCACACAATTTGGGGTTAAGAATATAAATAACAAACAGAAATACGTGGTTTTATTGCTTATCATTCTTAAGCGACATTGCAGTAAAATGACTAGATCAGTAATCCTACAGTTATTTAAATGCTGTATTTCTAGCAAAGAACATAAATGATATTCCATACAGAAATACGTAAGTATTCGATATTTAAATGTATTAACATATTTATTGAATACTTAGTGTGCAATACATTGAAAAGCAAAAGTAATCAGAATTCCAGAAATATTAACAACTACAGATCTTAGTCAGATACCTTTATATCAAAAGGAAGGAAGGAGATTAGATAGATAAAAACAATAATAATAAAAAAAAGATTATTTAATGTGTTATTTTATCTGCATACCAGCATCTCCATCAAAGGTTAGAATATTGTCTATCTTAATCTAATGTGGAAGGATTCAAATTACTCCTATTTTTTATTTTTTTTAATAAAGACAACACAGATCATTTTTCTCTGTAACAATATCACAGCCAGAGACTCACTCATATGAAGGCCTGGAGAGAGACAGACAGAAAGGATGCTGCAGATGTCAGTGTACACATGGACTGTGTACAAATTGCAAAAAGGAACCAGATACAGAGTAACAAAATTCTTGAGTAAATCAATGAATTATGGGAGTAATTCTGAGGTTGTCTGATCTCTTTTTATAATTCTAACATTTTGTTTGACAGATAATTGGAAATAATATATTAAATATATTCCTGAGGAATAAAAAGAAAAGCATCTCTGGGAAAAAAAAAAATAATAATAATGTACCAAAACAGAAAAAAAAACAAAAAACAAAAAAAACCCACAACACCACAGTGTGAGGTATGAATTTACAAGGAATCTGTTTCCAGAAGTTGTATTAATTTTAATACAACAGCATATCACATTGTTTAGCTCATAGTTTTTCTTTGTACATTCCTAATAAATTTTTATTGCAAAATGATTATAAGGATTAAGATATTAGGACACATTCAAGTGATATTAAACAATCACAAAGTTTCATCCAAAAGCTTCTCTGGATTTTGGATTCTAGAAATTAATCCCTTTGTAAGCTACAGTCATTGTAGCACAGGAAATTCCTTGTGCTTTTTCACCACCCACAAAGTACACACGTGGAGGTTTTTTTTACTTCTCATATAGTTAAGTGTTGTATTATGGCTACTGAAGACTGAAACAGGTGATATGGGATACAGTGCTTATAATCTGCATTCATTCTTCCCATCTTTCAATATTTGCAGTCAAGGATGTACTAAATTTATTATTATGAACAGTTATTTTAAAAAGGCTTTATTAATCACTTATTAAAATGAAGCAGATAAGTGGAAAACAGACAATACCACAGAAATCTGTAGCCATTACAAAAGGAATTAATATACTGTCTGGAGCCAGCAAATAGCAAAGAAAGTCAGAACACTGTTTAGGGAGAGAATACCAAAACATTCCATGTTTGACAAAATCAAATACACATGACATTCATTTGATTCCAGCACCATACTAGCCATGGACTGAGGAGCAGATTTATTTATTAGTATCTGTAGCCTTCATTTGAAGACTGGCATCTGACTATCATTGCTTAAGAAAATAACAAGACTACTTGGAAATCTATTCTATGTAAGTTATAAAAGGAGAGGAAGGGCCACTAGATCCTAAATATCTTTACTGGAAATAGCCTAGGAGTAAAAGAGTATGAAAAATTACTGTTAAGGGCTGGAGGCTATCAGGAGGCTCTCTATCCTAGGTGCAACAGAGTGCTATGACAAATATTGCCTTTTCTCCCAGGTTCAGTACAGTAGGGAAGCAGGGAGTGTCTCTCCATCCAGGCAGCCCCTGTGTTCTGCAGCCTCCTGTGAAAGCACATGAGCTTACAGAGCTGGGAACAGCTCCAGACTCTGTTCATTACCACTCTTCTCCTTGTCTCTCCCTCCACAACGTCTAGGGAAATTGCTTGAGAGGAAACCCTAGCACGTACTACTGTCATGATGGTGATTTACTTCCATGCAAGCATCTGCAAAGTCCTGAATACAGCAGCTCTCACAGACTCGCATAAGTCCCTGCAGAGTGAAGCTTCAAGGAGATAGCCCAATAGCATCTCCTTACTTTCACATCCGCATGCAAGTTTCACCAGCTTCTACTCAACTTAATGAATTAGTAGATATTGCACATAAAATAATTAAAGAGATCAGTGTTGTCATCTCCACCTTACAGATGGGAAAATTGACACATGCAGATGCAGTGAAACTCCGCAGGGTTCAGTAGGAGACAAGACCGTAGATTAAAGAAAGGAGCCCTGATTGGCACTTGTACTACTCAAAACTATAGTTCAGACATGAATAGGCCAGATACAATACTTTAACTTTAGAATGATAATTAGTATTTAATCTTTCATTAATTAAAATTAGAGGTGTTCAGTGAAAAAAAAAAAAAAAAAAAGGGGGGGGGGGGGGGGGAAGGGGGAGGGAGATAAAACTCCTAAGCCTGTGAACTTCAATTTCATATATGTTTATTCACTGTTTTTTTTTAAATGAATAATAAATAAATAATTCTTGTGGGGGGTTTTTTGTTTGTGTTTTTGTTTTTCTTTTCTATTTCAGGGCAGCTGCATTTTGTAATACCACTGATAATGCCAGTGAAAAATAAAAGCTTCCATTTAATAATTAGTCAGTAGAAGCAGAGCATGCTGAAAATCACAATAGTTAAATGGGGGCATATGGAAAATTCTCTTCTTTAACTACTTTAACTACTGATTGCCTGACTGTCTATCTGTGCATTGATCACAGCAGTACATGGTTCTTAAATTATGGCAAAAATACCCCTCCTTCTCAATTTAAAGTTACACTTAAGTTGTGCTAATGCACAATGCATGACAACTGTTAATTGTATACAGATGATTTTCCTTTGTGTCCTTTATCTTAAATCAGTTGTATCTCAGCTAACATTGTAACAGAAATAGATCTACCTTTGAGTTCCAGTTATCACCCCAAGCATAAAAAGCCCAGTTAGAGGGAACAAATCTTTTTGTAATGAAGGATAAACGTGAAAACTTGTGGACTTTGAGTCCAGCAAAGTTAAAAATTCCTGTTTAGCGGTAAGTACAGTAGTTACTGCCTTTCAGGAGTTGAGAAGACTAAGGAGAGTTCCATGAGCAGTGAGCACTGAATCAGTGACAACTCAAAATGATCAGCAAATTCTGCTTGGCAGTGGATCTCTAAAACAGTATTAAAAGGAAAGACCGCACGCATGATGTTGAAAGATGATGAAAATTAGGCTTCAGTTAACTGGAAAGCCAAACCACCTATTTAACTCACCAGAATTAGCCACTGCAGCCAGTCTGCAGAAGGAAGCAGAACAAATTAAAAATAAAAAAAATAAAAAAAAAAATTAAGAGAGACAGCAGATATGATTCAGGTAAGCTCATGCTTTATGATTGACTGGCTGCTTCTCACCACAGAGGAGTACTGTCCTTCATGCTGTACCTGTTTTCTCCTTTGTTCTCCATCAATTCATTTTTATGGTTTATGTTAGTTTTTTCATTTTCTAAATTATAATTACATTTCCTTTGAATTTGTGATAAGGCCTTCTCTAGAGAATGTGCTGCAAATTTTTGGTATTTGGGGGAAAATTGCTGTTGTTAAAACAAGCCTTGAAGAAGTTGGCCTTCTTTGGGTATTCAGAATTGGCTAGGCAGTTACTCTCATAAACAACTTTTTTCCTGTATTTCTGGCACTTTGCTGTATAAAAAAAATCAGTCATGCCTTTCTTCACTAATTTTCAACCTTCTCCTAAACCAGGCTACATTCACTAACTAAATGGGCGTAAAAGGCTGTACATAAAGTGGATTTTATTCAGCACATCTTTGCTTCTTGTTTCTGACGTCCCTAAAGACCTGATAACTACAAAGCAACCCTGAATAACAGGAATGTAGGAACAGATGTTATTTGTTCATTTTCACATAATAAAGACTTCTAAGTATCCCTGATGCCCAATTATCTAAACACTTATTCTTAACTTTCCATCCAACTCATGATGAATTTAGTCTATTTTAGCTGAATTCAAAAAGAAAGCAGTTAATGTGGAAGTGATGTCAATCAAAATAGACACATAAATGAACTGAGTAACACTATCTCACAAAGCATACATAACATAATCAAATAGGTAATTTAAATAAGACCAGTGTAAAGAGGGTAATCATTATCTTGTTATTTTTGAATTACTTTGGATACTAGAGCATTGCCATACGCAGTATATTAGTACAATAAAAATCACACAATCTTTTTAAGCTACAGTCTTGGATTAAAAATAAAACCATAGAACCCCAAAATACCAAGAGAATCTATTTTCATTTGGAAGATCTTCACTTTCGCCATTGTTATGTCCTGTGAAGGAGTACAACAAGGTATGTTTGTGGTGAATCTGAGGTGGAAAACCCATCTTCACTGTCCCCCAACTGCCAGAAGTGTTACAGATCTCAAAATTACCCACCTCTTGTCATCTCAGCTAGTCTCAGATACTAGCTTTTTCAGTGAGTATTTGCTCATTGGTGGGCTGGTAACTAGTGATAGGATTTCACTGAAGGAAGCTGCATTCATTTAGGTTTATATTTTACAAAAGACAGTGTGTCCTTTTTTTTAAACCCTACTTTTTTCAAGGTTCCAGAACAGAATTCCAGAGATGATGAGGCAGAAAAGAAAAAGTTAGTTGAACCATTTGAATTTCTAACTCTAAAGTCAGAGAAACCATGTTGTCTCGTGTTTTCACCTTTGAGAGCAAAAACATGAAATCCACACAAAGCATAACCCAACAATCACTGAATCGAGACACTGCAGTATATATATATATATACATATATATACACATATTATTTTTAAGTAATAAAAATCGCAGTTGTGTTACACAAACTTAACGGTGTACCAACCAGACTCTGTTAACTATCAGCAAGTAGTTCTGTGAGTTTATTAAAAAAAATAATAATTTTTGGAAGAAATAATTAAATGTAGTATTAGAAATTAACACCCTTTTTTCTTTCCAGCATTCAATATTTCACAAACAAACAAACAAACAAACAAAAAATGGAGAAAAAAAAATGGAGAAAAAAAATGATAAATTTCTTATTTTGAGATGAGTCAATTCCATCTTTGGATTTTTTTATTTTCTATGATGGTTGGCTATTACTGACAAGTTATATCAATAGCTTTTGACACACTCATAAGTTATCCCTGCCAATTTCATTAATTTGTTGTTTTCTTTAATCAGGATAGTTAGGATCCAGACTGTGCTGGGGGAGGCAGTATGGTTCTTATGTTAAAATTCATCTTCTGTCTCAACTTCTTAATATGCTGCTGTCACTTAGGGTACAGTTCTAAGAAAAACTTATACACATAAATCCTAATGCTGTAGGGATTTTCCTTTGTAATATACATGAACCCAATACAAAGCAATATGGATTATTTTCAATACACTTGTATCTTCCAGGCATATGAAGTCCAAATAAGGACAGAGAGAAGAGGGATAAAATCAAATATGAATAAATGTTTTTTCATGAAGGAAAAACAAAGAGGTTTTCAAACACTGAGCATGTACATTCAAATCACCTTGAAACAGGTCTAATATATGCAACAAACACTGTTGAGACAGGGGAGACACAAAAAAGGTAAGAGTTTCATTTGAAGTAACTTTGAAGAATCTAGTCAAGAGTACCTTACTGTTCACTTTTTCTAGTGTGAAAAGCAACCATTTCCAGGCAATTTGTGTCTTGCTTTGCACAAGTATGCCATCTTGTATATTAACAGACTATCAGAGTTCTTTTTTTAAGGTTTGGATTTTGTAGGATGCTTGCTTCCAAAATATGTCATAAACAGTACTTCAGTTATGCAGGTCAGTAGTGCAACTGAATTTAGTTCTCTTTGTTAGTAACATCTTTCATCTTTCAGTTCTGAGTGGACAGCATCACAACAAAGTTGTGTTAAAGTGTTAAATCCCAATTTTAAAGTACACATAGGGAAAATGTGCTACGGTGCCTTTGGTAACAGTACAAAGTGAAGTAACAAACGGCTCAGTATGCTTTACTGAAAATTATTTCAGTAAATAATGCCAGCCTCTACAGAAAGTGACCCAGTTCACCAGACTGGACTGTTAAAAGCAAGCTCCAGATTGCTTTAATGTAGCCCAGAGCAAGAAGTCCAAATCCACATGGGAAAAAGCAATAGTGAAAAGCAAGGACTGTCTTAGGAGTAAGAAGTATGTTTTATGAAAAGCTAACAAGTCTACTCAGTTGAGAATTTTGTATCAAAATCCTTTTGGCCACATGCAAAGCACAATTCTCTACCCTATCAATTTTAACTCACCATTACTACCTACAAAGTGTCTAAACACATTAATGGAAGCATCTCTATACAGAACCTACACAAAATTTGGCTTTATTTTCCATGATAAACAGATGAGCTTTTTATCTAATTGAAACAAATGTTTGCTATTCAGACAGGCAATAAAGGAAGAGGGGAAAGTGTGCAATAGTGAATGTTGCTATCTTAACACATAGGTTAAGATACATATGCAATTAAACCTCCATTCCTTGACATTCAGTAGATTACTTTCTCAACTTGCTGTCTGTCAGTTGTGTAACGTGTTTCTTTACTCACGCTTTGGTTAATCTGGAGGCTTCTGTTTTTTATCCAAGTCCTTATTTTTTATTTATTTATTTTTTACAAACATGCAACCAACTAGGTGATGATGATGGCAGAGAGTGAGAAGAGGTGAAGAACAGCTGGGCGCTGTCAGGAAATTCTGCATCCAAGCCAATAAAACCTCAGTTTTATGGTTTTGCACTGATAGTGATCAATGGCATCGAACAGGATTGTATCTAAGGTACAACTTTTTTTTCATAATATGTAGGATTTAAAAGTACTTTCACTATGAGAAGATCCTTCCCATCCCAGTCTTCTGACAGCTGTAATGAAAGCAAACAAGCCAATTTAAAGTGATTTGGGTAACTCTCACCATGTCATGGAGATTGCCTTGTATCCAGATTTTTTTGGGTTTTACACAAAGAAACCGAGGAATTTATTTAAATTCTGCGTTGATTATTGAAATATTGCAGTTACTGCAATTACCAAGACAAGCCTAGAACACTTTACTCAGATGATGCTATTATTTTCTCAGGAACTTTGCCCAACAAAGGAGAAGCAAAATCACAGTGTTATGGCTAGAGTTCAGTAATTTATATTTAAGCAGTTGTTAGGTTATTGCATCTTCTACAGTGTTCCACAGTATTTGAGGCATTAATGTCACCGAGATCATCCCTCATAATAATGGAGAACTCCCTATGTTGTTTGTTACTTTCCTTATTAAAACACATAATACAAGAGGACAAATGTCAAAAAAATCCCAAAGCAGATCAAACATGATCTATCTCAAGCAAACCTTGTATGTTTCCATCTTAGTGAAGATGAGTACAAATCAGTGGAATAAGTTGTCTGAATTTCAGTTATTGTAAAATTGGTTCTTCGTTTCATATGTAAATTCTACCTTTTTAAACCTTCCATACTCTGAAAATTCTGAATAATATTTCATCTGAAACATGAATTAAAGTAGAAAAGCAAGTTATAATAATAATAATAAAAATAAGTATTGATGTGATCTTATAGATTTATTTCCACAAAACAGCATGGTGCAAGAGATGATTCTTGATATGAGCTCTGCCTCTTACTTTTTCAGGAACAACCAAACACTGTTATAGAACATCTGTAATGGATGATAATATTTTTCATTTTTCTTTTCTGCTTTGTAAAAGAAACAGATAGCAGCAGGCCAATAGAATGAAAGGAAAAAAAAAAAAAAAAAGAAGAAGAAAAAAGAAAAATATACTCCTTTAATCCTTTCCTGATTGGCAGACTGGAATGTTCTAAATTATTTAACAAAAGACATAACTTCTAACAGCATAGAAGTGACACATAGTGAGGAAACCTTCAAACAGGTGAGAAAGCACACAATGAAAAGTGAAAACCACATTCAGCTGTATCCCCTTCGTCCCAAGCATCACTTCATTTCCTCACTATTGAGTTCCTTCTGTCACAAAGCTTCTGTACTTTGTGGCGGTGGTTGCAAATGATAAAGCATGTTTTTCACTTCCATAATTTTAAGTGTTAAGAGTGAAAATGTTTGAAGAAGGTTGACTAATAGCAAATGTGAAAGGAACTAATCCCAACCATTCTTTGACACTAAAATTCTGGTAACCAAATGCAACCGAGGCATGACAGGCAATACATTTCTAGCAAAAAACCACACATTTCTGTATAAGAAAGTAACAACAACAACAAAAAAAAATATTGCAGATCTCTGAAAAAAATTCTGTGACCCTTCTTTTCAATTGGTAATTGGATTTTTTTTTTTTTTACTGAACTACTCCTCCACGACCAAATAGGAAAACCTGCATTTTGTAATAGCTTTCATTTTTCAATTGAAGAATTCTTGAAAAATGAAACCTTTCCAGAAACATCTTTTCCAGGTTTGGATCATAAACCAAACTACAGTTTTCTAAGGAAAAAGTGCTGATTAAAATATCTTTCCTTGCCTCTAGTGCCAGGGGTATCCATCTGCAAAAACTAAGAACAGCCATAAAATTTTAGCAACTGCACCAGTAAAGCCAGTAATCACCTATTCCCCCTGCAGAACTGGAGGTCAGCAGGATGATTTGAGAAGTTCCATGATTGAGGGATTCAGAATCTTGGAACTACCTAGTCCTCAAAAGGCAGTCTTCTGTATTTTGTGTATCAATGCATCTGGTCAGCTATACTGTCAGAACATTTTTTTCAAGCAGACACCTCTGTTGAAATTTTCATTGTTCATGACAGTTTGCTTTAGTTTTTCCATAAGAAAGTTCTAAACAATAATCATAGAAGTTCCCAATTCATCTTTTTGGGAGGTTCATCTCAGTATAACACACACAGAGTTGCTTAGAAACCTGCAGGAAATTTAACTGCGTCTCTCTTAATGCCACATGTTCCACCATATAATCCTACTACATGCAGCACAATCAGAGTTGCCTCTGATACTATCTGAGATCTCAATCTTATACTACACGTATCATTAAAAACTGTATTTGTACCCTCAAGATGAATGGACAGTCAAGGAGAAGAAAGCATACATTGCAGAGCTGTAATACACTGTTCCCTGTCACAGAAGGTTAGAAGTAATTCTAATCTTTATATACCTGGGACACAAATTGGCTAGTTTGGCTAATAATCTGCAGTTATAGAAACCCATATGGAAAAGAGCCAGTGTTCTGTGTGGCTAAATGGCTGAATGACAGACAGAGAGCTCTGGAAGCCCAGGGGAATAAAAAGAAGTCTCAGTAGCAGACATTATGAGCAAATTTAAGCACGCAGTAATCCACAGGTTAACTCAATTTATTGTTGGATTTCAAGAAGCTATAATAAATTATTACCACAAAACTTGAAATCAAATTTGGACTGTTTTGCCTTTACAGCCTTGCCCAAGACCCATCTATTCCTTTTGTTGGGAATATACTTGAGATATGTGCAGCAATGATACATTTTTCCATACAAAGCTGAACCCTACTTTCTGCTTGAGTACATTCTCATATATAACTTTAACAACCACATGCATTGCTGAACTCAAAGATAATTTTGATCTGATGACCAACCAGCACTGTAGACTGTGTTGTGCTTGCTCCTAGATAGGTTGAAAGGGCTAGTCCACTCTTCTGAGATTATTCTATGAGCCATTTTGTATGAATGCAAACTGTGGGCTCTCATTAGAAGTAGCAACAGCAAAGTCTGAAAGAAACAACATACGCATAGCTGCCTATGAAGTAAAGGAAAGCCCTGATGAACTATGATGTGGATCAAATGAACATTTAGCTAAACTTTATAACCAGGATGTGTACAAGTTGTCTGAAATTCATACCACAAATTGTTTATCTTCATTTTTCCCTTTGTCAACTGTTAAAATGTAGGAATAGCTCATCCAAATTATATTTTTTATATAATTAATATCTTGAGTACAGTCTGGGAATATTGCTTGACTAATTCAAGTTAATTGGTGGCCCTGGTCATTACAGATATTTAATAAACATTAAGTACTGCCATTAACCTTAAGTTTGATAGTATATTTTATAAAAATACTTTAACCAATTATCTAAACATGTTAAAGTGGAGACACAGTTCTACTACACGTATACACTGGGAGATGATTATGTTTTTTAATTCAACAGTGTTTTTCCAAATGAATACAGAATCTCTTTTTCCAGTTTAGACTTAGCTAACAAGCACCACCAGCAGAGACAATGGTCAAAGAACTTTATGAATTTTCAGGAAGGGAAATATTTATGAAAACATACTGTATGGTTAATGATAGTATGCATGGATAAAGAATCCTGTAATATATAAAAACAATAAAGTTGGGTTAGTGTATCTAAGGTTGTTTGGACAAGATTCAGTTCCATTTTCAAAAGACTTCAATTTCCTTTCACATAAACACTGTGAAATACTTTATGTGACATGTTTATGACTGGCTGTTTTTATGAATGTTATAATTGCAGACTCTTATGAAGGCTGGGAACAGTGTTGCCCCTTCAACAAGCTAAAAAGCAAACAGACGAACAAGGCAATTATTAGTTATAGTAGAAGAGACAAAAAGCCCAGACCTCAATTACATTGCACAAGATCATATCATTATATAATATATCCTGTAAAACTTTAACTTTTTTGTACTTCCCAATAACTTAAACAAAAGGTATACTTAAGATCAAGTCATGGAAATAGGCATGAAATTTAGAATTTCTCTCTGATTCACTAGGTTTGTTTTACCAGCACATTCCACAGTAATACTTCAAAAACCAACTATCAGATTTACAGTTCATATGTTGTCAATTTCTGTTTAAATTTTTGCTTAGGAAGATCTCATAATATGTTTCAGAGAACTATTACTCTTCTTCCCCTGTGATGTGCCTGTTTGACTCTGACACTTAGACAACTCAGGTTACTTAAGCACTATAGGCTATAATCTCATCCTGGACATGTACTTTTATTGACTAGTTATTAACTACAGAAAAAAAGTCTAACACTACACAGACATTTTAAGGTAGAAGAAAAATCTACATCGTCAATACAAGCAATGCAAGAAACCTGGATCTTCTATTTTCATATCTTACATACAAGTAAGTAAGGTATCAGTAGAGACTGCTTGAAACCCATAAATTGAAGTAAACCATACTTACAACTTTAACAGACACATGACAGACAATGACTTAGACAACAAAGAAATATGATGAAATCAAACTGTAAGGCTCTTCAAGCTGTTATAGACTTCTACAGACCTATATCTATTGGGAATATCACAAGATATATGTTTGTTCCTTTCAGGCAAGTTTTCATTCACAGAACCAGAGAAAAAGTTGGTTTGGGAGTACTTGCAGAGGTCATCTAGCTCAATCTTCTGGATGAACTTGAAAATCAGGATGAACTTCAAAATTAAATCAGGCTGTTTGGAATCTTATTGCAACTTGTGACTGTTGCATCTTGGTGTTCTACTGTGCATGAGTGCAACCCAACTGAAAAACATCACTGACAATTCCTATCTGCTGCCTGTAAGTATTTCATGAGTGTTGTATGTACCACAGATGCATCAGCATAAATATTTTATGATTTTTTTCTCTTCTGGATTGTGACGGTTTGTGACCAATACTGTCTACATTGTGTTATAAATTTACTTAAAATAATACTTAAGTATGATCCTAAACAGTATTCATTTCTACCTTCACTTGAAATTATACAAAGTGCTTCCCTGACTCACTAAGACGTTTTTAACTCTAAGAGTTTTTAATGTCCTTCAGAAACCCATTTTAATGTCCAAAAACCCATTTTAAATATCCTGCACCTAGCCCTTCAATAACAAACAGTAAAATTAGTTTCTCCCTCCTTATAATAATTGCTTCTATAATCTAGCAACTTTAGAAAGAGAGCAGAAACAGATGAAAAAAAGTAAAATGTTGAAACAATATATAGAGAATTTCACTTGCATCACTGTTGCTAATTCACATTGCATGTAGCATAAATTCATGCAAGAAACATACCTTCCTATCACTTTTTATTTCTTTTAGTATTTGTAACTGATTAAAATAGCTGGAATTTACTTTCCAATTTATACCACACTCCTAGACCCAGAAAGAGAGATATCCCTTAACTAAGACATAAAGACATGTATATTTATAGTCCAAGTGTAATAACCGTATTTTTACACATATGCAATTTATATGGCCTCTACATCACACTGTCTAGAAAAACAAGTTAGCATAACATTAAGATTACACAGTCAACTGCTGAAGTTTTGAGATGTCAGTATCAAAGTTGCCAACAAAATTGTAATTCAGAGCTCTTATATGTGATATTTTGCAGACTTCTTTAGTTAAATGCATGCCACTCTCTGCAGAAGACCACCAATTCATTCAGCATGAAGAACGGTTGGCATTGTGCTCCTGAGGAAATGTTTAGTACTTTGTTTTCTTCAGTTTGTGCCTCTCGGCTTTTATTTTAGCTAAGTCTTCCAATCCCACTCAGACCAGTCTCTTTCATTTTTCTCCATGGGTGTTTTCCAGTGTCACCATAATATAAGAAACGGCTCTGTAAAGTAGACAGAGATGTCTGTGTTTACAATGTGGTGATGCACACTGACACTAAGGTCAAAAGTTTACATTCATTTGGGGTATCCAGCGTGAGATGCCTTACAGAAGTGGTTTTCAGAAATACGAAGCAGAGTTGCTTTCATTTAAGCTCAACATCCACTGGTTTCACCCTTCAGTGCAGCTGCTCACAGTGCCGTGCAATAAGGTCAAATCAGGCACATAGCAAATGAAACTCATACAATTAGCTATCCATTCTGAAAAGTTTGGCATGAGAAGCTTGCTAAATATCTTGACAGAAGGATTAAGAATTTGGTCCTCCAGAGTAGAGCAAAGCAATAGCAAAACTGTATCACCCCACTTTATTGGCTGTAATTATATGCTGCATTCACTAATACCTTCTCATTTTTGGATTTATACAAAGGTGAAGGAGACAGCAACTTTTTTAATGACAATGTTCATTAAACCCTGCTCTGTGTCACAAGTAAAGTTGTTCATTATAAAATATTATCAACAATCACATAGTGAAAGAATTAGCCTAAATCAGTCACAGTACTTCAGCACTCAGTTCAGAACTAGGAGTTTAGATTCCTGTCTCCAAAATTACAAAATCTGGGAAGACAACGTAAGCTGCCCACTAATTCTGGAGGTACTTAGGTTTTCAATATCACATTTCTTTTAATCATTTTTAACTTCAGAGCTCTAGAAGCATCTAAACCAAAACATGCCAAATCTTTACAGCCCAGGCAACCCAGCAGCCAGGCTGTGTGTTGAAGCTCTTGTCAGTACTTGGAAGAAAATCTTTTGTCTGCTAATGTTTCCAAGGCTATTCCCTCAGTCAGTGTTCTCAAAACACATTTAGTATGCTCCAGAATTATCGTCTTCAAGCAAAGTCATTCTCCAGTCAGATGGAGCGCCTTTCCCAGCTGATTTTAAAAAGCATTGACTACTCTTTTCTTTGTTAATAGCCTTTCTCCACAAGCAGGTTCTAAGTTGTGCATTCTAAATTTATAGAAATACATCATTTCCCTCCTAACAATGCAGATAAACTTCAGGAATTAAGATGCCCCTCTCTTCTGACCCATTTCTACTTCTTAGCTCCAAGCAACAATGAGCTAATTGGGCTGTTCAGCATGCAAATATTTTGAATCTCATTCTGAAGTACACTATGTTCTTACTGGCTGATTAATGACAGGTCACTGTCTCTGCTTCTGACATTAATTCTTTACGTACATTCTCACTACCAGTGTAACATTCTTTTAATTTCTGTAGCACTGCTTGATAATTGGCTTCCTCTTGATCATTTTAATGGAAAATTTTTCAGCAAATCTAATATCATGGACTTAATAATATTTCTTAAAAATCCAATATTCTCCACTTTTCTCTATAGCTCCATTTACTTTCATAAAAAGTTCAAATTCTTATTTTAATCTCTTTCAGATGAGTGTTGTGTGTCTGTAAAGTTCAATTTGCAATGGGATGTTCAGTTGTTTCTTCACCATTTTATCAACTTTGTGTCTGCAGTTCTCTTTCAAGAGTTTTCTTCACATCTTTTACTTATAGCATGAGGTTAAACTTTACATCTGGTGATGAATAATTGTTTCTCTGTCCTAACTGTTGCAAAATATGTAGAAAATCTTCAAAAGGAAGAGAAAAAGCTGTCTAGGAATAGATTCATAAATGCTGGAATATCTCCAAGAACAAGCAAAATCAGAGCCAGTACTATCATATAATGATACATACATACTCACAGATACATGCATATATTCAGCTTTCACTAAGCACTCAAAGGAGATTGATGCTAGATGACAAAGCAAAGATCAAATGCACCTAAATTTTTGTTGCCTAAGTGCTTTGCTAGTTCTGTGTCAAACTGCATGTAGATATGAGATAAATAGCTTAGGACAGGTGGCTGCAACAGCTCCAAGTGTGGCAGTTCCTAACTGTTCAGTGCTTGACTTCATGACATTAATGTTTTTCAGCATCATTTTAGACCAGTGTGGAAACAAGAGCTTTTGCCTCTAATTTTCTATTTTTTCAAAATGTGTAGTGACTCCCCCACCTCCGTTATCCTATGGCATTGTTTTGATGTTTTTGTTGTCCCTTTTGTGCTAGTAAACTGACCTACCCTATGCACAAGATTCTGCAAAGAGAGCTCACAGTCGTTTATGGAAACTTTTGTTTCTCCATCCATAAGTTAGAGTAGAATGTTTTGTCAGAAGATTTCATAGGCATTAGCCAGTAGCAAAAAACCAGATAATTTAAGTTTTTTAAAAAATGGCAAGACCAAATCTGAGCAAATTTTAATGGGGTTGGCAAAAGTACAAATCCAACATAGTTACCTTCTTTTGCCAAATTTTAAGTCTCTGCTCCAACAAAAGTGGGCTGCAGATGAAGAAATGATAACAGAAGGGAGCATCAAATTCATTTTTTAGCACATAAAAACAAAGGTGTTTTTTTTTTTTTTCTCCAAACGCAAGACAGCTTGGCTTTCAAGGGAGGCTGATTTCTCAGTTCTATACTCATTTTTTGCTTCATCTTCCTATGTCACCTTACTTTTGTCCAACTCCCTAACAATAACAAAACAAAACAAAACAAAACAAAACAAAAACAGGTAAATATGAAGTCTCAGAATGTAAAAATGCCATACCAGTGGTTAAATCTGTGAAGTAATTAACCAAAGTCTTGCAATGTCTTTCTTAAAGTTTCAAGCAACTTTAATATTGGTAAGAAAACCTGTTAAAGGACAGAAAGGTCTACTGTAATTTTAGTTCTGCTTTAAAAGAGCTAAAAATTTCCTTTTTTTATTTTTGCTATATTTCTACATCAGTCTGCAACAGTAACTGAAGCTCAGATAAGGTGGAACACCAATGGAGATTAAAACAAAAAGAAAAATATAGCTTTATTTCTATACAATGACACAAAGCTAAACATACAGAGACATGGTAAATTTCAGTTACCGTAGTTATTTCTGTTTCTATTTGAATGAATTTTTCCTAAGACAAATAATCACATGTAAATATTTAAATATATTTATATGCAAATTTATTTAAAAATCAGATTATTTAGTATCAGACTGTTAACACAGAGGGTTTATCAAACCTTTGAGCTCCTTTGCAGTTCAATACTTTTTATTATATTTTCCAAAGCTGAAATCACTTTCATAGTAGATCAACATATGCAGTTATGTGTGAACTTTCTTCAGAAAATATATTATTTGGAGGACTTGATATAACTGGTATCTAAACTACTACTTTTGCCTAAGATTTTCCTTTCTGCACCATGGAGAAGCACTGCACAGATGAGGTCAAACACTTTTTTGATTGCCCTTTCATCTTGACAGATGCAATGCAGAGGCACATAAGTGGCACCTACTGAGAACAGTAAGTGACTTATTTCCTGCATTTTAAGTCTTGACAGAGCATTTGGAATCTGGATTCAGATGAAGACCATGAAAAATGCGCGAATCCAGACATCTTACTCAGTAAGGTAATAATGATAAAGAAATCTCTTGCCAAGCATCTTTTAAATAGTTTACCTGCATTTCTTGCTTCAAAGAATTAAGCGCCTTATTTTAATAATTCTAAGTAAGTGACTGGGAAAAGGAGAGCTCCTTTTATTGCAGTCTATACTTGTTAGGCTAACATCTTGAAACTGTTTTTGGCCAGTGTGTAATCATTAAATACACTGAAATCGGTCAGTGTATAATTACAAAGTCAGTTACTTGAGGTTGTCCTCTTTTTGTACATCCATGGCATAAAACAGATGTATACAATTTTTCAGGGCTGATTTGTGCCTGTATAGATGGCTTTCATGGAAAACAAACAAACAACAACAAAAAAAAACATTCAAGTGATTGACTTGAACATTTCTGTGATTCTGTGATTTCATAGTGAACTTCCCCATGAAAAGCAGTTTACTCAGTTCTGGAAAAATCCTGCCTAGATGGGGTAGTATTTGATCAGCTAAATGTTGACAGGGTAAGGGAGCCTCTCACTCACAGCTGTTTCCTCCCTGGGAGCTCTCATATCCATACCAGGTCTGAGAGGCTTTGTTTTGGTACAAGATGGTAATCACTGTGCGAATGAGATTCACAGAAAGAGCTGGGTAGTAAGGGAGAAATAGTTGACATGAGAAGAGATATAGGAAGAATGACGTCTAACATCATACTTGGTGGGTAGTTTGTTTCAAGGTGGCACTGTAGACAATCTTGGAGGCCCTTGTACTGAATCTCTGATGTAATCCTGTGGTAACTGACTCAGAATGAGTGTAGAAATAAAAGAAGATGAGAGCAGGGGATGTTCTCATTCCTACAATAACCCTCCAGGGAACCTACAGCTGGTGCATGAGTCGAGGAATCAGAGAATCACTGTGGTACTGGGTTAAGAATACAGGTAGTGACAGTGTTAGGACAGGAGATCAAAGGAGATTGTTGAGGAAGCCAAAGCCCTGGAGATGTCACAGTAACCCTGTTCACGACCAAGACAGTGGAGTAGAATGATGTTCCTGCAATACACTGGATCCTGTCTTGCAAGTGTCATCTATACATCTCCTCAGTGCTCTGGTAGGAATCAAGTAGAAATAAAAAAAATCAGGATCATTTCATTATGTTATTATCAACTTTGATTATCTTTTAGCAAAGAAGGGAAATATCCCTCTCATTTACAAGAAAGGAGAGAGAATGAAGGAAGACCTGAGGAACTACAGGCCAGTGAGCCTCACCCCTTTGCCTCAAAAGATCATGGAACAGATCCTCCTGGAAGATATGTTATGAGACATGAGGGATGAGCAGGTGATCTGAGACATCCAGCATGGCTTCGCCAGGGGAAGGTCGTGCCTGATCGATCTGGTGGCCTTCTATGATGGAGTGACAGCATCAACAGACAAAGAGAAGGCAACTGATGTGATATACCTGGACTTCTGCAAGGCCTTTGACATAGTCCCAAACCACATCCTTATCTCTAAATTGGAGAGAGACGGATTTGAAGGGTGGACTATTCAGTGGATAATAAATTGGTTGGAAGGTCACAGCCAGAAGGTTGTGGTCAGTGGCTCTATGTTTAGGTGTAGGCCAATAACAACTGGTGTTCTCCAGTCTTCTGTCTTGGGACCAGTACTCTTTAACATCTTTATCAGTGAGATAGACTATGGGATCGAGTGCACCCTCAGCAAGTTTACTGGTGACAGCAGACTGAGTGGTGCAGTTGATACAACAGAAGCAAGAGATGCCATCCAGAGAGACTGTTATAAACTCAAAAGGTGGGCCCTCGTAAACCTAATTAGATTCAATAAAGCAAAGTACAAGGTTTAGCACTTGATTGGGATAATACCAGATATATATACAAAGTGGGAGAACAAATCGTTGAGAGTAGCCCTGCTACTCCAAGTCCAGGGCCCCCAACACAGGAAAGGTGGGAAGCTTTTGGAGAGGGTGCAGAGGAGGGCCATGAAGATGGTCCAATGGGTGAAACACCTCAGCCTGGAAGAGAGAAGGCTGTAGGGAGACCTCATTCGGCCTTCCAGTATTTAAAGAGAGTTTATAAACATGAGGAAAATCAACTTTTTACAAGAGTAGATGCTGATAGGGCAAGGGGGAATGGTTTTAAACTAAAGAAGGGGATATTTAGATTGGAAGTCGGGGAATTTTTTCACTCACTAAGAGTGTGATGAGGTTCTGGAACCAGTTGCCCAAAGAGGTTGTGGATGTTCTGTCCCTGAAGCTGTTTAAAGCCAGGTTTGATGGAGCCCTGGGCAACCTGATCTAGTACCTGATCTAGTGGCTTGCAACTCAGTCTGTGACAGAGGGGTTGGAACTTGGTGATCCTTGAGGACCCTTCAAATCCAAGACATTCTGTGATAATTCATGTTGTGATCTTTTTCGTACACTGTTTGGCCAAGGAAAATATTTTAAGTGTGTGTAGAGCCTGCTATTCATAACCTAATTTAGAATTTATACATAAGAATTATTGTATAAGAAAAGCCAGCGTAATGCAAAATTGTCTAATAACATTGTCTCTTGTGAGAAAGTGGTAGTACCTTGGCATGCTTAACATCTATGTAAATTACAGCTATCAATATTTTGTTTATAAATATTTCCTGTGTCATTCTGCCTCAACTAAAGTGAATAAAGAAGTCTTGCTTTGATGTGAGCAGAGACAAAAGGGAACAGGTAAAATTTAGCCAGTTGAACTTTCGAAAGATGACTGACACTGCTCAAAATTTCAGGTGATATATTTGAGAAACGTTATGTTCCTCAATTTGTAACTTTAATAATTTAATTTAAAAAAAAAAAAAAAAGTGGATGCTCAGAGCAATCACGATTCATGAGGAGCTGAGAGAACTATTCATAGTAAATAAACTATGACAAATTGTTCATTTTCTATAGTAAATTTTTGTGAACAGCCCATAATTTTCTCATATTTATTTTAAATCAATCAATTAACTATTCATGTTAGGCTTGTGATGGGCCTGGATTATATGCCCTACGAGGAGCAACTAAAGGAACTGGGGCTGTTTAGTCTGGGAAAAGGAGGCTGAGGGGAGATGTTATTGCTCTCTTCCAATACCTGAAAGGTGCTTACAGCGACAGCAGTGTTGATCTCTTCTCACTGGTGACAGGTGACAGGACAAGGGGAAATGGCCTCAAGTTGCACCAGGGTAAGTTTAGGCTGGATATCAGGAAAATCTTCTTTACAGAAAGGGTTGTTAAGCACTGAAATAGGCTCCCCTGGGAGGTGGTTGAGTCACCATCCCTGGATGTGTTTAAAAACCATTTGGATGTGGTGCTCAGGGACATGATTTAGCAGAGGGTTGTTAGAGTTAGGGTAGTATGGTTAGGTTGTGGTAGGACTCGATGATCTTTAAGGTCTTTTCCAACCTGAGCAATTCTGTGATTCTATGTGATTCATTCATAACTGTACTTTATTCTGAAAGAATAAAATTGGTAGTAATAGTGAACTATGGGCCAGTGACTGTTTGTATCTTTCACTGAGTTTATTTCTGTTCTGTGGTCAGATGAATAAAATTTCAGCTCCAGTTTCCAGATATTCATGTCAGTGAATTTCATATTTGGACGTACATTTAGTGTATCATTGAACACTCCCATTAGTAAATCTTTCTACAAAACTATTTGTAAAAATCAAATTCAACAAGTGAAATAAAAAGGCTGAGTAAGCATTTAAGGAATATTTTTGAAAATGTAGAAAATTATGCTAAAATGAACTTTTCGTGTGACAAAACAAATTGAATGAGCTTTGTTCATTTCTGATACTTGCACAAGAATGAACTACTAAATGGTATTAGCATTTGGTAAGGTAGCATGCATGTTTATTATACTGTGATTCCTGATAGAATGACAAGTATTTTGGAGCTAAGTCAAGAGAATGAAGCTCCACTGGTGATAATTTCAGCCTTGAGTACTGTAAGTCCCTGACTGATACTCAACAATCATTGAAAGATAAGTTAAAGTCAAGGAAAGATACAAGAAAGGGCAATTTTAATGGTTACAAGCATTAAGCCATTGCCTTGAAGGAAAAAAAGGATTAAAAAGCAACTTCATTTAGGAGATGAGAAGTTTGAAGGGAAATACAATTGAATTTTATCATTATGAAAACAGAGTAAGATCAGTGAGGTTTATCTAGTAAATTCCTAAAATCTAGAATTTCAGAGCTGTCACTGAACCTAGTGGGAGATAATCTAAAACAAATGGGAAAATATTTTTACTGAATAGGTAGTAAATCTTTGAAAATTGCTGTCATAGAAATTATGCAAATAGATAGTATCAGCTGTTTCAAAAGGACAATAACCCCATAAGCAGATATTAGAGATAATATGCAAAGATGTATTCTCAGTCCCATATCATTCACATACATCAGGTATGGAAGAAGGCAGGTGGACAAAATCACATATTCTAGCTAAATAACATTATTTAGAGCCACTGTTAGGGAAAAGTTATGGGGTAGGCCACTGGATGTGATAACATCCCTCAGTAAAATGTTTATCATGTTCTCGTTGTACAAGAATTTCCTAATATGCCTACTTCCAGTTTGTACACTTCTAGTTCCTTATTATCATCAATCAGTTTCTTGTGATCAGGTAGTGTGAGGCAGATATTACTAAAATTTTGAGATCGTGACAGAGTAAATTGTTATATCTGCATATCGCGTTACAGGTTTACTGGAACAAATTCATTTCGCAACTCCGTTCCTCATATGAGCTCTGCACAGTCTGTCAGTCTCGCAAGACTGGATCCCTTGCTGTTAAGCCTGCTGTTTGTGAAAGATCAAGTACAAATCCAGTATGAATTCTCTTTCTTGAGCAATGTCTCTCTTCAAGGATTGCCTCATTCTCAGCTTTCGTTGTTGGACTTTTGGAAATTGTAAATGAGCAATTCCTAAACAGAGTTATTGCAATGACGTAGCTCGTTTTGTAGTAGAAATGAGAACAGACCAGAGAAATTCTGAACAAAACATGTACAGAAATGCATGAAATTGTCATTATTGAAATGCATCTTAAAAACATAGTTAGGTCACCTGCAAGCTCCTTGCAAGAAAAGAAAGAAGATAAAAGAAAACGTAGAAATATTTTTTAAGAGCACAAGGATCAGATCAAGTTCAGTTATGTAAGCTCCTGTAAAACAAAAAGTATTTCCAGGCTCCAACGCTGATATTCTGTGATTCTGCCTCATAGCTGACAGAAAGAGAGAAGAGGTCTAAACTTCCTTTCATGACCTATAATTTCTTCCTCATGGCTTAATCAGGGAATGCCAGAAAATTTTCTGCAACCCATTTCCCTCATGGTAGCAGAGGGAAAATAAGAGTGACTCAAAGTCTCACTCTTCTACAGATTTATGATATAGAAATGAAAATCTCAAATATTTCTGAATAAAAAAAGTAAAAAAATTCTTTACCTAGCAGCGAGGAGCTGATTAAACCACACTGCTTTTGACCCATAAAAAGTATTAATGACATTGCTACTAAGGCTGCAAGAAAAACACTTTCTTTCCTTTCTCAGCCAGGTGTAATGTTATCATGTTTGTGGTGGTGAAGACCTGAATGCAAAACTCCAACAGTAAAACCTGATCCATCCAGTTACATAAATTTTCTTTCTTGTCACAGAGATGTTTTAAGTTTAAGGCATACATTTAGGCTATGTAGCAACAGAGATGATCTCTCTGTGTTTATATTTCTTCAGAGAGATATTATAACAAACTTTCAGTACAGAGGTCAAGCATCAAAGGCAGTTCCAGGTTGTTGGCATTCATTTGTCTTCTGGGTACAAAAGAGAGCTCTTACTCACTTTGAACATGGAAGAGCCGAAGCAGAGTTTAAATCAGCCTACGTTAGAGGTTAGTTCAAACAGCATGATAGAAATGATAGCACAATAAAACTGGTCTACAAATTGAGGGAACTACATAAAGGCAGCAAATAGCAATAGAGTGTCAGGGGAAATGCTTCCTCAAGTGAAAGAAAAATTCAAAACAATGAAAACTTTTGCTCAAAATGTAAATAAACATATGAAGCACAAATCAAATTTCTACTCCAAAAATATTAGCTGAATTAGCAGAAAGCCCTTCTACAATCATGCTAACATGAGAATTTAAAAAAAAATGGAGAGGGATATTTACTATTATTTACTATTAGTGTGTTAATCAGAAGTTGAAATACATAGGTCACTCTGCAAGTAATGTCTCCTATTTATTTGCATAGAAACTACAACAGGTATAAAGAGTATAATAGCACTACTTGATAGAGAAAACTCAGCTACAGAACAGCCTTTTTCAGCATAGTCACAACCAATAGCAATGCATTTTTACTAGCAATGAAAAAGAGCTACTGTTGCTGTCGCCACTGTGGAAATGCACTACGCACTGCCTCACTGTGCTCACAACCACTGTTTGGTTTCCACAAACATTCAGCAAGCAACAACAAATATCAATGGGTGCTATTTTTTCCACGTGGAAGAATTCAGTGACACGCCATTATTTCATGCACACTTCCATGTCAGATGCCATTTTGTGAGACTGCCCCTCTGCTGCTGTCTGTCACACAGCAACAAAATGTAATGGAGTATTGGTGGGAAGGTTCAACCTCTACTACCATGCCACCAACATCTACCTCTGACATTGTGGGCCAACAAAAATAGGAGGTATTACTTTTGGAGCAGTCCTCACATATGGAAAGATGCAGTGAAAGGAGATGTTAAAGAATTGATTAGTCTCTACCTACAGAAGAGAACACAAATCCCTGCACTGTCTCTGTTTCTCCCAGCAATTTCCTTACTTATCATTGTCAAGACAGCTCTGGGGCAGAGCAATAGAAACAGGAACATAGTTACCTTTCATTGAAAATAAGATAAATAACTTGTTCTGACCTTAAAGTCCAGGAATACCCGCGTATCTGTGGCTCTACAGTTGTGACTGTTCTGCTCACAAAGAAACAAAATTGCATCTGACAAGTTCTTGGCAATACCAGAGAAAGTGTTCACAGGTAGGCCAACAGTCATATACAAAAAGAAGAGCTGAACTCACCTAACTGGTGAAGGGTACATGACTGTTCCTGTATGAATAAGTTCCACCTTCACTTATCTCTCCCACAGCATAACACAAACAATGATTTATATGGGGAACACATTTTTGCTAGTACATTCTTGTTTGTATGTTTATTGTCAACACATACAATTTTTCTCTGTCCTCACATAGGATTTTCATGTAGCATCTTTTCAATATTTTTTGTTCAGAAAAAATACATTTTGTCCTCCTGTTGACTGTATGACAGTAGAGTTTTAATTTAACCAGCTCAGGTATCATGAATAAAGTGCTGGTGACATGAGATTGGCATTTTATGGAATAAATAACCTGTAAGTGCCCCTCTCCTCTGCTACACACTCATAGCCACTCGCTTCAGATCCGAAGTTCACTGCACCATTCTACCAGCCTATTTATCTCACTAACCTGACAGAAAAAAATATGTATGAGGAAAAACTAAACAGCTGGATAGCCATCTTCTACAGCTACAGAATGCAGCTCTCATAAGCCAAAAAATGCTGCAGCCAGTCTAATAAAGGAGGACTATGACCATACAGCTAGAATCAGGAGAGGTAGAAAGGAAGAGTGAAAAGGTGGAGAACAAGAAGCAGAAGAAAACAGAGCAATGTCACCCACATCTGTTAGCCTGAAGGGTCGGCTACTTGTAACACCACAGCTTGGGTACATGAACTGCCCAACACCATGATGAAGTCTGCTGCAGAGTTTTCACAGCTGTTAGTCAAGAAAAACAACTTGGGTTGCAGATACAGCTTCCGCATTTGGTGTAGGTACTGTCCAGGATGGAACCTATAAGGTCCATACTCAGTGAGTCAGCAGAGTGCCTTAAATCATTGTTCACCGTGATACTTCTGAGATTTCATGAGTAACAGTCAGATTTTTTTCTAGACATATAGTATTCCCATTTGTTGAGCTCAGAAACAGTTTATCTGATGAATTATCTAAAATTTGTGAATTTAGTAATGCTTGTTGTTGTTCTTGTTATTGTTGTTGCAATGTCTGCCACTAATATCACCGTCATGTGCCTGATAACTTCACCGAAAACCTGCAGGGAACAAGAAATCCCAGTTAGTAGAAAAATCTGAAAATATGGGATTTCACTCAAAATCAAGGACAGTCTTGCCTCCGTGATGGTAAGTAATATGATCACTGGTGTATTAAATGAACCTTAAAGTGATTATCAAAAAGCCAAAAGTTAACCTCCAGCCAAACTAATGTGTTTGTATTTGCTAAGTGAAGGAAATAATGATAACAGTGCTCTTAGGTTAGGTAATCACCCAAAATATCAAAAGGAAAGATACCTGAGCCAGAAAGTTATCAAGAGTTCAAAACTGAAGCTCTGAAATCATAAAACAACTTGCTTCTTCTTATTCAGCTCTGCAATACCTAGAGTTTGTCGTCCAGTTCCAGGATAGGAATTACAACATCATATAAATCATTTGAAGCTGATAAATACGTATATCAATTAGCCAAAGTAAGGTGAACGGACTGAGATTCACAGCAAACAGCATGCTGAGCACAAAGATATTTAAACTAGTTAAGAGGAAACAACAAAGAGAAAAATGTGTCTAAAAATGCCTCTTCTATGGAAGCCTGTATCACTGACTTGTAACCCTGCCAACTTTTGCACAGTAGCTTATTTGCTTGAGCCCTTGTCTATAAAATGGAAAACTTCCTCAGTCAGTGATAAATTTTTTACCCATTTATCTATTTTATGCATGAATAGAGGTATAACTTGGTAATGTGGTGTTTTGTGTAAAAATCTTTCCCTTGTTAGTGAGATACTTTGCGATTCTGAAATCAAAATTAATATAAGAAGAATTGGATGACAGGACAAGCACAACCTGACAAGGTAAGCAGGATATTTTGTTTGAAAAGTACAATTTTAAGTATTATGAAAAATATAACAAAATCAATTTTCTACATTTAGGAATGTTAAGCTCTGACATATGTTTGAAAATTGGCTCACTTGGTCCAATAGTCATATGAATAATAAGACAGTTCTTCACAAGAATATCATCTGCACTCAGCTTCAAACCAAATGGCATGCTTCTGTGTTAAAGAGGACAGTACAGCAGCCAACATAGTAGCAGAAACAATGACATCAACACTGAAATAAAAGATACAGCGAGATGTATAACTTTAAAATAAAGTGGCTATGGTTATTATTATCTACACAAATAGAACATATAAAGTGTTTGAGTGGACAGAAATGAGAAGGATTACAGTTTGAAAAAGTGTCAAAGAGAAGAATTTTAGTTTTTTTTTTTTTTATCCAGGGAACAACTGGCGTTTCAGTCTGACCTCAGTTTTGGGGAATGTGATGGAGCAGATCATACTGAGTGCAAACATGTAGGATATCCAGAGGATCAAGCCTAGTCATGCATGAAAGGCAGATTCCGCTTGACCAATGTCATTACCTTCTATTACAAGGTGACACACCTGGTGGATACTTCCAGGGAAAGGCTGTTGATGTCATCTACCTTGTCTTTAGAAAAGTCTTTGACACTGCCTCCCATAGCATTCTCCTGGAGAAGAAGGTTTGGACAAGTACTCTTTCTTTGATGGGTAAAGAACTGGCTGGAGGGCCATGCCTAGGAAGTGGTGGTGGAGTTAAAAGCAGCTGGCGACCAGCCACGAAGTCATGTTCCTCAGTGGTTGGTATTCAGGCCAGCCCTGTTTAATATCTTTATTGATGGTCTAGATGAGGGGAATGAGAGTGCCTCAGTAAGTCTGCAGATGACACTAAGCTGGGAGGAAGTGTTTATCTGCTTGAGTGTAGGAAGGCGCTTCAGAGGGATCTGGGTAAGCTGGACTGCTGGGCTGAGGTCAATTGTATGAGCTTCAACAAGATCAAGTGTTGGCTCCTGCATTTTGGTCACAACAACCCCAGGTAATGCTACAGGTTTGGGGCAGAGTGGCTGGAAATCTGCAGAAAAAATATCTGGTGGTGTTAGCTGGCTGAATATGAGCCAGCAGTGTGCTCAGGTGGCCAAGAAGGCCAGTAGCATCCTGGCTTGTATCAGCAATAGCGTAGACAGCAGGAGCAGAGAAGTGATCATCCTCTTTTATTTGGCACTGTTGAGGCTGCACCTTGAGTACTGTGCTCAGTTTTGGGCCTCTCACTACAAGAAAGATATTGAGATGCTGGAGCACAGGTCTTATGAGGAGCCACTGAGGGGAACTGGGATTACTCAGCCCAGAGAAGAGGAGGCTCAGGAGAAACATAATTACTCTCTACAGCTCCCTGAAAGGAGGTTGTAGCAAGTTGGGGGTTGGCCTACTCCCCCAGGTAACAGCAATAGGATGAGAGGTAATGGCCTTAAGTTACATCAGGAGAGGCCCAGGTTGGATATTAATATAAAATTATCCTCTGAAAGGATAAGGTCAAGGATTGGAACAGGCTACCCAGGGAAGTGGTGGAATCACTGTCCCTGGAGGTGTTCAAGAAATGTGGAGGTGCGGCACTCAGGGACATGATTTAGTGGGCATGGTGCTGATGGGTTGATGGTTGTACTAGGTGATCTTAGACATCTTTTCCAACCTTAATGATTCTATGATTTGTGAAACATCTCAAGTTCTGTAGGCATAGGATCATAACAACAGAAGGAGATTTTAATGTCACTTACCAGGGCATAAAGAAGTTGGCTCTATTACTCCGAAATGCATGTATCTCATGGGGAAAATTCTCCCATCCTACAACCGAGAATGGAAATCAATTTTTAAGGCTGACAGCTCTGGAAATTATAGCGCAAGCAGAGATACAAAGGGAATGAGTCTACAAGCTGGTCACCATTGGTGAAAAATAGAGATCTCACATTTATATACTGACTTGAATTAAAAAGAATAAATATCTGCCATCATACTATAGTAGGAAGGGGAGGGGAAAATGTGGGAGAAATGGTTGACATCACCTGTTTTTCTAAGTTTGATTAATCAGTTGTTTAAGTAGGGTGCTTAAAACAGGATATCTGTTCAACATGTCCATGAAAAAAATTGTTGATTGATTTATATACAACACCTGCTACAAATCATAAGAAAATATGGCAACTTTTTGCTGATCAAGGGATTATGTTACAATCTGAAGAAATGACATATTGGTTTGGAAAAAAAAATGGTAGAAGACTACAACTGATGGCTCAAGACAAATTTGAGAAGAGCAAGAGCAGTTGAGTCAAAAAATCTGAGTAACAGAATCACAGCTCACAGAATGGTTGAGGTTAGAAAGGGTATCTGGAGGTAATATCTGCTCATACTACCTTCTTCAAACAGTGATATGTTGAGGTGGGGTACTCAGGACCATGACCAGGAAGTTTCTGAAGATCTCCAACGAGACTCCACAGCCTCTCTGGGAAACCAGCTCCAGGGTTACATTATCTCACAGTACAGAAGTCCTTTTCGATGTTCACATGGAATATCTTGTGGTCCAATTTGTTTCAGTAACATTACAGGAAGATATGTGAAGAAAGTAAGTATTTCATAACATAGTTCGGGCCAACACTGAAATGTGTCCACCAGCAAATATGAAAGGGTCTTGCACATTCATTGGAATGATGAACTACATAGAAATGTCCAATCTCTTTGAACCAGTGGCCAGAAAATTACAGTGGGAAAATGATGCTGGTTAGAACACTTAATGATGTGTTAGATGAGCTAGAAAGACAACGAAATAGCCTAATGGAGTGGTTCTATGATAGTAAATGAGAATGAAATTATCCCATACGTAAGGAGAGTACAGACAAATAAAAAATAAATTTTCACTGTCTAACAGTAGTGTACTGGATCGAAAAAGGAAAGCCACAGGCCTCTGGATTAGCTCAGGACACCCATAATCATAATACTGAATTCCTTTTTTTAACAGTCTGGCTTTACATATTTGAAATATTCCAGAAACACAATATAACTTGCAAACAGTTATTATTTTTGCATTTGATTATTGAATAAAAGAGGTAAACGACTGGACCTTTAAGAGGTCTTAGCAAGAATTTGGAGTTGACTACCATGTCATGCTGAGGCTCCTGCTATATGACACTGATGGTTTAGGAAAGAAAGACCCCCATTAGCCTCCTCAGCTAAAAAAGATTTCAGAACAAACATAGGTTTCCCATATGGAATGATGGTTTAAAAATAGAAAGATGTATTTACTGCGTACAGTTTTCTATGAATTAAGTAGTGAAATAAAACACAGTAGCTGTTGGCTTATTTAAAACTAATTTCTTAACATAGACTCTCTACTCAGTGTGACAGAACACTGTTAACTGCTGAGCAGTAAAAATTTTTTTTTTAAATCCATGTATACAGAAAAAAAGGAAATTTGAACCATTCTGAAAATTAAACTCACAATCATTCCAAGCAAATGACTGCTTTTAACAATTACTTACTATATTTTATAGCACAATGTTAACCTAAGCTATAAAACATAATGACTTGGACTGCAAAAGTGGCAGCATGGTTTAATTTTCATTCCAAAAATACTAATACATACCGTGTTTAACTTTTTTTTTAGTGCTTTGCATTTAATGTCCAGGAATTTGTTATAAATTGCTATAAAAATTCAAATTAATTTCTAAAACAAAATAAAAACAAATTATTTCCTTCTGACCCCCTCAATCATCTCCTGAACTCATAAAAGTGTTTCTTTTATTAAAGTATTCATGAAAAAATATGTAGTCTTTTTCCAGATCAAAGTTCTCCATAGTGATGTGCCAAGTGATCTGATCATAATGAGAGAGCTGGGTAACCATGGAGTTTGTTTTCCATCTACTTTATAATTACATCACTTATAGTTCATGTTTTTAGCCTGCAGCTACCATGAAACCTTTTTCAAAGCATTTGACAGCCAAATCAGTTTTTCTATCCTTGGCCTCCACAGCAGCAGTGGTTGGTTGTAGCCTTTCTGATAGGTATCTAAGTGGTCTCAGGCACAACACCTTGTGCCTAATTGAAGCTAAAGTACTGTACAAGGTGAAAATCAATGTGTGGAGGGAAGAGAGAGCAGTAGAAGCTGTCAAATACCATTTCTGACAAGCACTTTGGGCACTAAAGGAAACACAGGCCTCTCACAAGATGGAAAGTTGTAGTCCCTAGTCTTTGTTTGTTAGATGGTCTCATTTTCAACCTTCAGGAAAATTAAGTAATTAAAGCTGTTCATTTATTTTTAACAACAAGCAGTGTCACCTAATGATTTGATAGAGATGGTGGCCTTTATTCAGACATCTGTTGAGAAAGGTATCAAGTAAAAACAGAACATCTCACAGCTTCTAGGAATGTGTTGACAACTTCTTTTTTTATGCGAACAGTAGAGAGAACAAAAGGCAGGGAGAGAGGACTTTCTAGATTATCTTCTAATCAACAGGGAAGAACTAGTCGAAAATCTGAAGATGAAAGGCAACTGTGATGAGACTGGCAACAACACAACAAAATTCATTATTGTTTAGGAAGAAAGGGAGAAGGAACAGAAAATTAAAGCAATAAGTGGTATGAAAGCAGATTGATCAACTCAAAGCTTTGTAAGCTTGCTTTTATGAAAAATAAATCCAACTGAGAAGAAACAGTGTTCTGGAAAGTTAGTCATTGCTTTAGAAATTATATCAAGGCACAAGTGTGAATTACACTGTGGCAGATGAAGAATGGAAAGTTAAATTTGTGATAATGTGCATTTCAACTACTTAAAACTTAAGAATGAATAATAGAGAAGTACAAGTTAGATAATTTGCAAATGATCACACAAAAATAGTTGCAGAGTGAGGAAAAAATAAAGAAGTCAATGGTCTTGCTGGCAAGAGACATGATAAGTAAGAGCACAAACAAAAGAGCCCAGTGGAGCAGAAAGATATCAACATATAATATCATGAAGCTGAAAGTAAATTTAATGTCTTTTTTTGCCCCAGCCTTTACTAAAAATCTGAACTTCAGTCAGCCAAGGCAATTCACGTTTATGACAGAGAAATGAAGAATCAGACCAAGGGTAATAACAAGTTTGAGACTGCTAAAATTATTTACATGATTTTAAGTCAGATGGACATATCCATTTCCACTCCAAGATACACAAATAAATCGTTTCACTACTGTCACAGGCATTAGATGGTTGTCTGGAAAACTTGTGACAGTCAGTGACATTCCAGGAGAGTAATATAGGACAAATACTGTCCATCTTTAGAAATACAGGTGAAACATAGGAATTACATCTAAGGAACTTAGCGTTATACAAATGAGTTTCAAAACATGTAGAAAGACAAAAATAACACAGTAACAAATGAAAGCCAAAATGATTGTCAAACTGGTCTAATTTTCTTCTAGAATAAGATGATAAACTTTTCTGTGTGGAGAAGATACAATGTCTTGATGTCTTGGTATGGTATATTGACAAATGAACCACACATGGTCATAATACAGAAAACCAGAGACTAGAATGTTCTGAAAGATTTTGGAAAACTGTATTTTCACTAGTACGCTAGAAGACAGATAATAAATTGTCAGTTTCCAAAAAGGTGAACAGCACACAAAGAGGTGTAAGTAGAAGTTTTTTTCCTAGAACATACAAAGTCTTAGCTGGAGCGGTCTTTTCTCTCATATGAGACACCGTTCAATCGAAGCTTATGCAGGAAATGAAGAAAATTAACAGATCTGAGAGACAGTTCTTGCAAAGAACATTTGTTGTTGGGGTTGTTTGATTTGGAGGAAATATAAGGAATAATAAGTAGGATGTACAAATTTGACCAAGGAGTAAGTTGCTTTCTTCAGTCAATATGGGTAGGGAAGAAGTAAAAGCTTTAAAACTGGTCTAGTAGAGCTCAACAGGGAATAAAACTTCCTGGTGGGAAGAAGACTTAAGAGCAGGAAGGGAATCCCCAGACAGACAGCTGAATTCTTAGTTTTCAAAACAAGATTGGGCAAACATTTTCCACACAATAACTTAATGTAACCCAACTTAAGATGAACTAAATGAGCTGGATAGCATCCTCAGTTTTCCTCTAAATCTATCTTTCTGACTTGAAAGGAATGCAGGAGGGGATGACAAAACCAGTTTAAGGTGGAAGATCTTACTGAATTACAAGATTGGGTAAAATTAATTGCTGTGCATGCTTCAGTGAGCAATCCAGAAAGTGAACTGTTTGAAAACCATTTTAAACAGTTAATTTTTGAATGCTTTGAGGTTTCGGGTATTATTTTAACTGTTCTCTCTACGTATGTGTTTGCTTTTGGGAAAATTCCTTCCAATTTGCAATCACTGCTATTTCAGAAGACAACTAAGTACAAAAGCTGTAACACAATAGAAATTGTTTCCTATCATTTTGTGAATTACATAACCTGTATCTTCTTTTTCCAATCTGAATTTGATTTTGAAAGCCAATATGGTTTTAATCTGATCCAAATGTCAGTCATGTCTATTGTCAAACTTTCCATATCTTTAATTTGAGCTAAAGAAAACAACTGATCACATAAAAAACATATTGCATGAAATAACTGTATGGGTTTTGACTCTCTCAAACTTAATTGTTTTATCTTGACATTTTTCAAAAATATCCTCATACTTTTAAATTACTGGATTGTTCTTGCTGAATTGTTAGCATTTTTAGTGTATTCTTTCAACATAGTTTTGCTGGAGCATGGAGAAAACGAGAGTAACATTGCAGCATTAGAGAAATGAAACACGATGGAATGCATCTGCAATGTGAATTAGACGTGTAAATGTTGTGTGTCCTCTACTTCTGAATCTATCCCATGACAATATGATGTACATGATTTTTGACTAATAATATATGAGAAAATATAACAAAGAAATTATCATTTTTGTTATACCACTGTATTAATTCCCAGTGGTTTATTCTCACTGTGTATATTGCCTGTTTTAGTAACTGTGATGTGATTTTTCATTTCCAATTTCTTCAAAAAAGTAATGATTTATGAGATCTTAAAAGTCACTGTTATCCAACCTCCAAATTGTATAGTTTGCTTTAAAATAATTCATAGTATTTTCCCATTACAGACAATGCATAGTTTAAGTTTATATTATTCAAAGATCATAGGTTTTCCTGTTTCACTGACAATTTACTCTTTCTACAGTGTATTGTAACTGTGTTTACGGTATTTACATGTGTCTCACATGTATGTTGTTTTTCTCTTATCCCTCTCTCCATTCCTTTTGGAACCAGCAGCCTGAGATTTTGCAGTGTTATAAATGACTACTTTCTGTTTGCCAAGTTTTGCTTCTGATACTTCTTTTCTCAGTCTTAATGTTTTCCCTGCTATCTTCTAATATTAGGGATTAGGTGATCATTATATTTATTCTGGGCCCAGTTATTTCTATTTGGATTTATGCCTACTCATATTCTCCTTAACTTCAGTGGCGATGTTGATGAACCTCTTTCTGCATCCTGCTTACATTAAGCTTGTTTTAACCTGCTTTGTTACACAGGGAGGCACTGATGTGATTCTGTGACTTCAGCTGTATCTCTTTGTATGATTCTGTATGCATTTGCATAAACCTGTGTGTCTTAATGATATATTGAAGCGGGATATGTGAACTAAGTTAACTGTAACTGTTTACAAATGTAAAAACTTTTTCACTTCTTTTTACCACTTTTCTACTGTATCTGTCTATGAAACAAAACCTACTGAAAACAATGAGAGATATGTGGATTCACAGAGATCTTGAATTAAACTCAGTAACAAGTCAGAAAATATGACCATTCTCCAGTGCTTCTCCTTGGCTTGCTTACTAGTAAAAGTATGTATGTACAAATATGAAATGTTACCAATCTTATGTAACTGATAAACATAGAAGGTGGCAAGGTAGTCACAAATATATATATATATATATATTCTGAAGTAAAAGTATTTTGGGAAAACAGAAAATATTTCAATTCTTGCCATTTCTGTTTAACACTGGGGAAATATATATATATATATATATATATTTCACATTGTTCCATTGAATTTGATTGAAAGCATAACTTTATGACGTACATTAATGGGTTGCCATTCAGTTACATACTTGAAAATTTGACCAAGTCTTGTTTTTATGACCTGTCTTATAAAATGAGTTTTCTTCATTTTATATAATAATTTATACACATGAATACATATGTATTATGTAATATAATTTTATAATATACAATAGTTTCAGATTTAAATGTGTATGTTATTAGTTTGCAAGATAGTTTACAAGAAACACTACTATTACAATTTACTTGGTTTAAGTATTAAAAGGTACTATCATGGAGTGACATGGCATAAAATTTGTCTGTACATTACAGCAATTAAAAAAGATACAATGTTGGTGCTTCCCTTATGCAGATGAGAATTGCAATTGCCTTGAGATGATTTAAATACACCCATAAATCAGACAAACTTAACAAAGTAAGCTTTGCTTTGCACAGATGTGACAGCCAGATGTGGCTCTGCTTTTTATTTCGTAGCTGTAATCTGTACTGGATTTAAGTTATTTCCTGAAAAACAAGTCATGCACTCAAAGCTGAAACATCACTAGTAGCTTCAGATCAGTGCTTGCTTTTAGCAGGGATCATTTCTCTGTTTGGACTCCTTTTCTCTGGGGAAGAAGAAGAATATAAATTGTTGTTTCAGGGCTTTTTCTTAAGAAATCTTAAGAGAGGCCAGTAGATATCAAGGCATTCAGATAGCAGGATCATTCTATTGATTTATGTTTGTTTAAAAGTTTCATTGGAATTATTAGATAGTTTTTGGCAAGGGTCATAAAATGTTTTCATTGTAGTGGGTTTGTTTCTATACCATGTTAATTTATTGTTCTTTTAAGGCATAATTGATATATATACTAGGGTGATTACGCTATATTGTAGAGAAAGTATACTATTAGTAGGGTCTTTTGATTAAACTGGAAGCTTTTATGGGTTTCAGTTTTCAATTTTTTCACTCTGTGTGATTGGTAATGACTTATTAAAATTAAGAGACCAAGCTTATCCTTGGTATGCATACTCTTCCAATTAAAGGTAATGGGTGAAATGTCATCCTCAGTTAAGTGAGCGTGATCTCTAACAACTTCCTAGTAATTTTTATACAAGCTATGAACACAAAATCTAAAATCACAGCTGAGATCACTGTGAAGTCCTTATTCCTGTTCCCTTGTAAATGAATGCTCTATATTCATGTAAGCCCTTGTTAATAGATGCTCAAAATCTACTAACTCTGAATGAGCCAAAAACACCAAGGTGTTTGACAGGGGGAAACCATAACACTGACTATCAGTCATGATAGTCGGTAAACACCTGCTACAAGCAGGTGTATGAGGCAGAAAGATGGTATTAACATAAACAATGCTTCATATTTCCCTAAGCTTTCATACTCATCTGCTTTATTTTGGGTTTTCTCTCTATCTAGGCACTACTTTTCCTGGATTGCATGGTAGCTACTAGCCAGATCACACTTCTGAACCTGCCTGTTCTGTCTTGCTGTAAAGTTATGTTCTGAGATTGCGAGTGACAGGTGTATTGAATTGGATTCTGCTCAGCAGGGGTTAGACACCCTAGAATACCTCTGCTGATAGCACACAAACAACTTTGTGGAGTCCATACAGTCCTTCTCATATCTGGTATGTTCAAAACAAATGCTTCGCTTAGTATTATGTTTTGAGATTATTACCTTATTTTCTATTAAAAGAGACGTAATTCACTTAGGCTGTCAGGAGGTTATTAAGAAAACATCTCTGGTGTGGGACTACGTTCAAGTGTAATGACTCAGTGTTAATTTAAAACTAGACTTAGATAGTGATTAGAGTAGATTGGCCTGAAAGCCTATACTGCTTTTGCTGTGCTCTTCCAAAAAGTGTCTCACTCCAGAACCTGGTAAAAAGGCAGTCTATGACTGTACTCTTACTAGGACAGTACCCTGATAAAGAAAGTCCATTAGTTTGTTATAATAAAGTCTACATGGCATTTTTAATTTGTTTATTAAATTTATAATCTTAGGCTCATTTTGATGTCTGTTTAGGTATCACATAAATTAGCAGCAAAACAACCGGAAACTTCTCTGTACTATTCCTCTACTTAGGGCTACTGGTTTTTGCTTCAGTCCATCACTCTTGCATTCATTAGATTATTCAGAGCAATCCTCTCCATCCAACATCTCATCATTCAAAACCTTGAATTTTTAAAGTATATTTCAACACCAGAATTTTTGTTTCTTTTTACAGATGACAATCCTGGATGCCAATGAATATTTTGATCTGGGTTTTATGCACAAAATGCAAAGTTTCAAAATATAGACTTCAGAGAAAGGATCTGACTGGCTAGAAAAAAAAAGGTGTGCTTTAAATACAGAACATGGTTGTTTTAAGTCGCAGTATTTTTGAGAAAGACTACATGAGCCCTCTGTAGATGTCTTTATAATGAGCTTCCACATTAATTTTAAGAAATCAGTATGATGTGCTGCTTGCAGATTATAATGTAATTCTGTAATACAAATTAGATCAGCTTTGAATGTCTTTGAAATGTAGTGTGTTAAAAATGGTATGTACAGGTTAAAAGATACAGATTCAGAACACCGGGATTTACATGAAATTATCACACATGCTTTGATAGAGTCCTAGACTGATTCAAAAGAGCAAGTTTCATATGAAGCTGTCTCATTTTCTTTGATAGCCACCTTGATCTTTATGCAGTCATCTATTAATTATATTACAGATAAGGTAAATAAAAGTGTTGAAATATTGAGATCACAGTCTCCTTTTTTCTTGTGAAGACTAAAGGTATGCTTCTATGAAGTCAGTGAGCAATGGGAGATGATAAAGGTATTCTTTAGCTGTCAGACAGTATTTATTTTGACACGTGACTGAAAGATCTAGAGTTCAATAGCTAAGAGCATAACTGAAAGGATAAAACTTATATGTGATCTAGACCAAAGGTACTATAAGACATAGTACAGATTTTCCTGGACCAATGCACTGGATAGCACTGTTAGGGTTCTCCTGGTAGAAGTATATTTCATTATGTTTATAAAAGGTTGTGCTCTGAACCCAGTCAGTCAATGTACTGATCACATCATACAATTGCCATTAACATTACTGCAAATTCAAGCCTTGTTTCCTCTTAGGATTGTCATCTCTGACTTTCTCACACAAGCACCTTGTAATTTTTAAACATGTTAGTTATAGAGGAGCCTATCATGGTTATTACAGACTAAACATATGAAATTTGCTTATTTTGTCAGCAATCAGGATTTAGCAGTGTATTTTCAATGAAGTAATTTTTTCAACAATTTTCTTAAAGCAGCAACATTTAGCTAATAAGCTACAGAATCACAGTTACACAGCTGAAGTTGCAGACTGGACTGTCTCAAGAAATTGGCTTGTCTGCTTATTATTTAATTCAGAACTTCCAAAAGCAAAATCTTTGCCTTCAGTAAGTCTAAACAGAAAGGTCTATAAAGCCTATTTATCTCTGTAGTGCTGGAATTTTCAGCTGAACTAAACGCATTTATTCACTTTAATATTTAATTTAAATGTTCTGCCCTCTGTAGAGACAGACAACAAAACCAGCCACCAAATATAAATAAATAAATAAATAAATAAATTCATGGGTATATCTGCTAGAACAATAGCACATACAAGTCCCTATGCAACAGCACATCACAGTGCAATAGTTTTAATTCATCACCTGTATCAGCAATAGTCCTGTGAAAAGATTCCAGATGCCCTTCCCTTCCCTTTCCTTCCCCTCCCCTTGCCCTTCCGCTCCCCTCCTTCCTCTTCCCCTCCCCCTCCCCATCCCCCCCTCCCCCTCCTCCCCTTCCCCTTCCCCTTCTCTTCCACCTGCTAACAACAGACTTTAGAGTCTAGAAACAGTGACCCCAACTATTTAATCAGCATTAGTTTTTAATACTTATGAGCATTTATTAACGCAATATTTCCCCTTTAAGGGATTCTTTTGCTTACTTTGTTTCAGTCACAGTCTTGAAAGGCTTTATTTTCCAAACATTTGTATCATTCCTACCACCATTGATGATATTTATGCTACAAATGTATGAAGAGGAAAAACAGTCCGTATGCTTTTAAAAATAGTTTATACAAATATTATAATAATAAAACTATTCAGAATCCTGTGCAGTATTTTTTTTGTACTAAAATTCTTTTGTAAACTTACTTTGTAGTCAAGATAGATGAGTTTTTTATAAGTTTATTTTTCTCAAACTAAGGAATGCAATTAGGTGACTTTTATCTAAATCTTAAATCTGCTGACCTGCTGTTAAAGTTTTGGAAAATGAGTAAGCAGGCAATGGTTGCAGCAACAGTCCCCTGCACTGAAATCATATAGGCAGTTATTCCTAATTTTGGCTCTTGCTAGACAGAGTCATCATATGGGAAAATTGCATAAAATGCACAGTGACTATATACAAGCTGAAGAGAACATAGAGAATGAGAGGGAAGACTGTTGTAACCCAGTTCCTTGCGGGAAAATATACGGAAATGTATATAAAAAAAAAAATGTTATGTGATGACCAGGATGAATAGTCTCCACTATATAGGTTCTCACTGGGGACAATGTGATGTTAACATTATTTTTGGTACCAAAAAAAAGGGTTGTAACATCTGTGCTAGGGGAAAAAAGAAAGTATTATAATGTAGCAATGTACAAATATAAGAAAAGGCCATTATTTGATAAGCATGCATTTTTTCTTTAAAATGAGACTGAAGGATTGCCAGCTTATGATAGGCTGACTGGCCTCTAAGAATGTAGCTTCAACAGGTTTCCTTTCCTAAGCTTACATAGCTGTAAAACACACCTTCTAGTGGTCACATATGTCCACTGATGTTTTGGATTTTGGGTGATTGGCTGATGCAGGCTCATAAAATATGTACATGATTGATATTTTTGAAAACTACACCCAAAACTACATATTAGACCGCACTATATATGCCTGTACGGACAAATTCACGAGGACTTTGCTATGCAGCTTTACCCCCTTAGATTTTTAGTTTTCTCTAAAAATAAAAGTCATAATCCATTTTCATGTTCAAACACTTAGATGTAGGAAAGTAACAAAATCTGTATTTTTATTAAGTCTATTGAATAAATTCATTTAAACATGAATATATCTTGCCTTTCTCCCTTGGATTAATCTACATATGCTGTATTTTCCAAAGGACTTCAAAGATCATCCAGCTCCAACCCCTTGCCATGGGCAGGATTGCCACCCACCAGATCAGACTGCCCAGGGCCCCATCCTGCCTGGCCTTGAACACTTTCAGGCATGAGACATTCACAACTTCTCTGGGCAGCCTGTGCCTCACCTCACGGTGAAAAATTTCCCCAGTGACATCTAATCTAAATCTCCCTTCTTTTAGTTTGAAAGCAATGCCCCTTATCCTATCACTATATACCTGTGTAAAAAGTTGATTTCTCTCCTGATTATACAAGCTAACTCTAATTATTGGAAGACCACAATGAGGTTTCCCCATTGTCCTCTCTTCTCCAGGCTGGACAAGCCCAGTTTCCTCAGCCTGTCTTCATAGGAGAGGTGCTTCAGTTCTCTGATTATCTTAGCAGCCTTCCACTGGACCCAAAACTGCTTAGCTATTAGGTTTCTGATTTTATTTATTTACTTATTTACTTAGGATGTATGGTTCACAAACTAAGTAAGGTCACCAGAGCTGTAGCCACAAATGTCTTCTGATGTTCTAAATTGATTCTTGCTCTCTCTGCAGCTGTGAAAGTGGCGCAGCATGCAACTTCTTGATGTGAACAGACACTAATCTTGTGATAACACTATGAGAATCAGGAGAGGGGGATGACATCAACTGACCACTTCTAGGTGGGGAAAAAAAAAAATCAAGTAGAACATGTGCCTTCAGGGACAAATAGCACATTTGCAAGAGCGGTATTTTTTTTTTCCCCCAGTTCATAGTTCTTATTTCAGAACTTCTTTCCATTCCAGTTCTTCCATCTCTTTCAGTCTATATAAAACGAAATAAACAAAATCCACTTTTTTTTTTTTTTTAATTGACTATGGCTGAGCCCTTAGAAGTAGAATGCTGTTGTATTTGTTAGCTTTAATATTGAGTATTTTCTCTACTATAGTTTTCACTCAATATGCCTCATTGTTTCGACGTTAAACGTATGTCTATCACACACAAATAATATATTACAGAACACAGTTTTAAAGATAAGCTAAGAATTACTTCTTTCCACTTGGTTAAAAAACTGTGTGCCTTTGTTTGAGAATGAAAATAAGTATTTTCTTGCTGGAAAAAGCTATATTCACAGGACAAAAAGACACAGAGAAATACAATATCTGAGATCAGCTGCGGAATTCAGAGACAATACTGTATTGACAGATTATTAGAAGACCTTGACTTATCATATTTTTTGAAAGGTCACTTCCTTACGACAACAAAGGCTGGAACTTCAGATGGCAGCCTCCTCTTCCAGCTACAAAGCATCTGACAAAACCCAGCAGTATAGAACACCAGAGGCTACTCAACAGATGACTGTAACTGGTGTCCTCAGATCAAACTTCATCTATTTTTGACATACCCTACTCCAAAGCACTTGTGTTTGTATTTACATATTGTGTGTTCAACAATAGCATTTCTGTACATGCTTTTCAGTACAAAAGGGAGCTTTGAAAGGAATCTAAATATGTCTCACAATGCATATATACCTGTAACATACAAATAAGGTGGGAAACTGCCCATCATTCTACTTTTCTGCCAAAATCTGCAGAATGCCAACTAATACAAAAAGAACTTTTCTGTGAGTTATAGATACATCTAGAAGGCAAAAATGATGTCCACAACCATCCATAACAATTAAGCCTTTTTTACTGTATTTCATCCTTGTCCTCATTTTCCTGCAAGCTAGTCATGGGATGCCTTTGCAACTCCCATTGATTCATTAACACAAGGCATTCTGACAGTGTCTTTCTCTAAAAATACACTTGAACTAGCTGAACTTCCCGATATACTTCTCTCCCCAAAATAAACAATGAGTAAGAACTGTTTATGTTTGAGAAGAAGCTGCTGTGAAAACCATTTAAGTGATTTTGTAGACACACATTTAACTGCATGTAATATTATAAGTTTTTTATTATACACTATTCCAAATGCAGAGGATTTAATTGAAACATAAAAAGAGCAATGTCCTTAATCTGATATGTTAAGATTTAGTAATTGTATTTAACATTTTAAAATGTATGAAAATCATGTATTGCAATAGATTATTTTGGAAAAGGTCCCATGTTATTTGTTCCCTAATAGCCCCAGAGACACTACATTTTTTTCCAAAAGAAATATAAATTTTATTTAAAAAGCTTGAGAAGGTTGGTGTATATATGTCTGGAGATAGGTTGCTTTCCTTTTCATCTTTTTTCTCATCCAAATTCTGATTTCTTTGCCTTTGTCAGTTTAAATTAGGCTTTTAGTGTTATTTTAACATTTTATATTTAATATGTACTGAAAAGGGTCTGGGCCTAATGTTAGCACAGCTGTGAAATTTGATTTTTATCCTCCTTTCTAAAAGACTTGCGGGAGTATAAAGATTTTTATAGTAGTGCTTCCTAAGGAGGCAAAAATAATCAGTATAATACAACTTTAAAAAAGTAGATAATTTGCACGGTACTCCTAACCATAGTAGTGATTAAATAAACACCAGGTAGGGTCACCTGCTGCTTGTAAGCTGGTAAGTATAACTTAAGCATTACCATCCACTCCTGCTTTTTACGTATCAAATTCTGGCACTGTGACAACTCTGCTAACGCATTTCACAGAGTCCTAAAATAACTTCGTGGATAGAGCCTCTGGAGGTGATCTAGTCCAACAAGGCCAACTAGAATCAGGTTGCTCAAGGATTTGCCCAGCTGAGTTTTGAGTATCTCCACAGACAGAGAATTCCAAAAATCCCTGTCATTTCCCATGTTTGAAAATACTTGTTAAAAAAAATAAAATTCTCACCACCTAACTTAACTGACTGGGAAAACCAAGTGGACACAGTCCTCCTCAGTGCTATGCAGAAGAGTACTAATGCTTCATTTCACCTGTAACTGCCCTAGTCAGCTTATCACTTCCCTTTGCCTAGAAATTCTCTTCAGTTTTCTTCAGAAGTGTTTTGGTTGCAGAATAATTGGCCATAGCTAGAAGTATGCTGCCTGCTCCAGCATGGGACAAAAATGACCATGTGAATGCATGCAGAGGTTGTGCTGATTTGTGATTAGGTTTATTTCTCCTCATCCTACATTCCTAGCTGGAATTAGGCTTTGTTTGTCTTTGCTAAAGCAGGCACTTGGAGCTATCAGTTTCTCCAGGATGGGAACTACCTTTTGTTATCTCCTTTCAGAAACAGAAGCCTTCAGCTGGAAGGAAGCCATAAGGCTTGAAATAGCAGGATAGAATTTGTGATCACAGGGAGACAATGCTCAGTTTGGCAAGCCTAGTGCCAGTGCTTCCTGCCTCCAAGGTACCTCTGTGTCCTCCATCCCAACTACCCACTTGCAGCTGTCTAAGCCACTTTGCACTGCTTCGAGGGATGAGGCCCCAGTAAAGTGAGACTGTGAGCTACAGGTGCTTCCAATGCCTGTAAGAGATGGGAAGTAATGAACTTTGCCCTTCAGCAATAAATTTTCTGCCTATTTCTCTAGATAAACTCAGCCAGGGTCATATACAAAGGCAGCAAATGCACCTCTTGGAGTCCCCTCAGTATCTCCTATAGTTGTATCATCCTCTCATACGTCTAGGCCCCAGTGGCCTGGTGCAGCAAAGCTGTTTCACCCCAAATGTTCTCCCCATGTTCTCTCCATATCCTTCCTCCTCCAGTCTTTTTCCTTTCCATGTATCCAGGCTTGATAGGCAGTTAGTTGAGTTGGATTCACTTTTCTGGGAAGTGTTAGAAGCCTACTGCTGCATCCCAGGGCCTTTCTCCCACTTCTGGTGCAATTGTTATGGACGCTAATTAAGCAGTTTTTGGAAAGACTTGATTAATGGGGTAGAAACCAGCCAATCTTTCCTGAGCTTGGCTGATCTCTGGGAAATTTTTCATTCTTCAAAAAGTTGATGCAAATTTCTTCACACTCCAATCTCACAACAGCTCCCTTTTCCCTCTCTTACAATTCTGCCTGCTCCAAGATCCCTCAATGATCACAGGGATGATGCACTCAGCAAGCTGAGGGGTGAGTCATGGATGCAGCTTTCCTTTAGAGGCTGTAGAATAATGGGTTACCCAGTGTGGGCTGTCGGGAGATTAGTGACAACAAGCGCAGAGATGGAGCATCTCTATTTCCTGCCTCAAGGTTTTGAGTTCTCTGTTGAAGACACTCACTGAATGGGTTTAGGGTCAAAAAACAGGACACTGAAGAAAAAGATATTTTACGATCATATTTTCAACAGTTCTGAGTTTAATTCGCATCACTTTATTTTATAACTTATTATTTATAACTATTTAGAAAGTTTTTTTTTCTCAGTGAGAAAATACTGATTGCTCATGATCAAGATTTCTATATTTTTATAGTTCATGTTGTACTGGTAATTTACAAATCCTCAACATAAGGCAGACCAAATTTATAAGTGGTTTTCATTTTTGTTTTTGCTTTTGTTTTTGTTTTTATATTACAGTGTACTTTATTTAACTCGCAATATTACTTAAATTTGTAATATCCAAAACATATCTGGCAGCTAGCATATTTCATATCAATGGCAGAAACTTCTTGAAAGTAATGCTAGATAGTAATAGTCTGTTTCATGTAATAATAAAAGCGTATCCTAATGAATTGCAATATATTATTTTCTAAATTAATATGCCACCCTGCTTGATTAACTGCATATGAAAAGTTATACAACAAGACCCCAACTTCTAAAATGATAACCTTACAGAACTGTGTTTTAAATAAGGTAGAGTAGTGGAATGATATAGTTTCTATCATTATTAAGAAGCAGAAGATAAAATGAAAATCAGTTTTATGCAAACATACAAATAAACATAGGTAATAAATTTGTTGTAATAACAATGGGAAAATATGCTTTAGTTATTATAACTGTACATTTACTTATTGCCATGGAGTTTAAAAGAAATGGATTTAAAAAGAATATAAATAAGAGGGCATTACTGCAACTTTTGGCAAATTAAACTCATGCTATTATTTGACGTTTTAGTTAGTGTAAGTAAGTAGACAGTTGTCAGTAGCGCTACAGATTGGTTTGTTTGGTTTTTTTATAGAATTAAGATACATTTTTACTAAAACCACCTTGGCTAAGCTTATATCAAGAACTAGTTCTTCCATGTTACTATAAAACCAACGTATTACCTGTCTGCATCAGTTAGTGATATGTCAGATATTTCACAAGCAACACTGTTTAATATTTTGCAACTAGCAACAGCAATTTGAATATGATTTCTGTATTAATTGGTCTTGATTTTAGAGAACAAAAAAAAGATGTCTGCTTATGTGTAAGCCATTCACTGGTACGTAAAGCAGATTTTGTATATTATGTATTTGCTGTAGTTGGAAAAAAAAAAAGATTGAAAAAAACATTCTAAAAATATTTTTGATCAATTATTTTTGAGAAGTTTTAGCTGAGGAACAAAAAATAGGTACTTCTGTGAGCTCATCTTCTGTGATCCATGGATTTTTATGACTTTCTATGTTGAAAATGAAGGGTTGAACAGAAAGAATTAGTTGCCTGAAAGAACGTGGTAGAAGAACTAATAAGAAGACCAAATTTAATTCAAGAGGCAGGAAGAACTCAATTGAAGTGTTACAGTGCATCTTGCACAATCAAAGAATTACCACAGCTCTTCACAATTATTCCTGCTGATATTACAGCAACTGTGAAAGTAAGCACGTCTAAGTATTAACAGTTAACTAAACTAAAATACACATAGCCTTTCTTCATTACAATCAGTTCACACTATAAGAACACGTGAACCAGTATGATAAAGTTCTTCTTCCTCTGATTTGACAAACCATAGAGAGCTCTTAGATTCTACCAAAGGAATCTCCTTATACAAGCATAAAAAAGATATATACTTAATATAACTGGAAGGGTTTCTAGAACAAATAAAGACACGCAGTATTGCCCATTATTCCACTTCATTTTCAGCACTGAGTTTCTTCAGCTTTGAAATGAGAATTTATTTTCCAGACTAAAGAGAAATTATATTGGAATGGAAATGAATACTCTTGACATACACCTTTGTTTCGTGTGCTCAGAAATTTCTGAATGGACTGCACTTTTAAAAACAGGGAACGATCTTCTTTCTTATTTAAGTAGTGATTATTAAGCCCCATTTCTTAGAATACAGCAGGGATTCTGTATGTAAAGGGATATTGAAATATGTCTGTAGAAATATGTTTTCCCCATTTAAACGTCTTGAAGGCAAGGAGGAGAGATCTGGAGTTTAGTCCCTCAACAAAAGCAAGCCATTTTTAACATCAGGGACATAGCTATTCATGACTACCAATTAACAAACATTTTTATGTGATCTTACCATCAGCATATACTTAGTCAGATATACTTAGTCAGATATATATTATCAAGTTAAATCTTCAGAAAAGGTAAAAAGTCTATTTCTCATAGACTTGTGAATCGATGTTTGAAACCCTCGAGCTTAAAAACATATGTAGTGTGAGTACACTACTCCACTTTTACACAGAATAAATTTCATTGATTTCTGGCATGAAAGGAAAGTTCTGTAACAGTAAATCAGATTTCTGCATTTCCTGCAGGTCTAACACATTGTTTTCTAAGGCAAATTTGGGAAACAAACAAACAAGCAGACAGAAGAACATGAAATCAAAAATGTTTCACAACGAAAAAAAATAAAAAGGATTTTATTCATATTCCATACCGATTTTAAAATGCATCTCTTGAACACATCATGAATGTGGAAAAGAAATAAAAGTTCTACTTATTTTGTAGTGACCTGAATTTAGCATCAGATGTTAAAATCAAGACATGAAATTTTGGTAGAGAGATAAAAGTCAGAACAGAGACCTGACCACATGCCGGATGATATTAGTGGCAGATGTGATCGTCAGAAGTGTGATGGCATTTCCTCTGAATAGGCGAATGTACTCTTCAAACTTTGATGTTAACATGATTAGCAATGAAAGTATGCTTTGTTCCTTTGCCTTCACATGGTCTCAATATTGGCAGTTATCGTTTACTTGTATTTTTAAATCAAATATTATCCTGCCCTGTATTCATGTGCAGATGCTTTGCACAATGCTGCTTTTTCTGTTGGACCTAAAAGAAAACTGTGAACCACCATACTGAACAGAGGCTAAATAGATATACAAACTGTTTTTCTTTTTTACTTGAACCAAGCATTTATATTTCATAGTTTTATTCTGGAAGACCCAGTACCACACTGTCCACTTTGCACCAATATCACTAAAATTTTGTCCATTGTCCCCCAGACAGCTGTTAACTGACTACAAGCATAACTTTACTGCAAAATTATTGCCACTTTATTAAGCAACAGGATTTGCAGGCAATAGTATGATCAATATAACGTTAATATATCACTTAATCAAGTAAGATTACAAGCACCGCCTGTGGCCTGAATATATACATCATTTTGTCCAGCAATAGCAGTTGCATAAAAAAGATACAGATCATAATTTCTGACAAGGGAATTTGCATATTTTCCCTGAAACATTGGTAAGATGTCCTGCTCATTCCACATGCATCACCTTCAGCCACCTAAAAATTCTCCTTTATCAGTCTTAAAATATAAGAGTTGTGGAAGAATGATCCTACACTGAAATTTAAAATAGCAAGATATGCTCTTGAGTGCATACTGGGATTGGCTCTTCTATTCAAACTTCTGTGAATGCTCCTGAAAGTCAATGACACTTGCTATATCTGACACGTTACTTGTATGAGTAAAGACGGCATGCCTTAACTCAGAGTGACTGTGAGTGACTAATAAGTGAAATATGAAAAAGAACGTCAAATGTTTCACTAGACTGCAAGAACAAAATAGATAAACTGCTGTTAAGTCTTGCACTTTAGAACACCACTGAATGTCTTTCAGCTGCAGCAATAAATCTGTGTGTACTTACCAAGTTCTGTGAACCTAAAATAGCATTTACTATTTCCATGAACTTTATCTGTACTTTAATGAATGACACTTGAGATGACAAAATCTATTCAAATAGTATGGATGTTGAAATGCCCTTGGATACTTAACTTCTCAAAAAACTTGCACAGATAGTCTCTGATATTCTTCTGTGGCTTCTTTTCTTGGAAAAATATTTATTATTCTTAACTGTAGTAGAGACTTGCCAACCTGGAAAGCTGTCTGCACTATCCTGTTGTAATTCGGTTCTCTAGGCAACCTTAAGGACAAATTCCCTGACCAAATTCCCTCAGTGCTTCTATCATGATGCATCCATCTTTTGGAATGCTCTCTGATGCACGATATATATGCTGTAGCTGGAAAAGAAAATGGCTGGGAGAAAACCATGAGAGTGTCCATTGCCTCTAGTACATTCCCCCATACATCTTCAATACCTGTGCTGACCTTCCTGAAAAGCCTACCTATACCTCTCTCAGAAGGCTTTGCAGCACAATATCATGAGACCTACATTCCATATCCATCCCATTTTTTCTTTCTCCACGCAATATATGTCTTCAAAAAGTCATGACATACATAGGCCTCTTATCTGTAGACATTGAGCACAAGGAAATGATGGTATACTACCTCTGGAAAATCAATAAATCAAAATAAAATCTGGAGAGATTTAGTTTAGGAGTATGGTCCAGAAAAGTCAATTGCAACAGCTGTAATTCTTCAGAGAGCATTGACAGTCTGGACCAAGACAACTTAATGTAAAGTGGAAAGTAGTAATGCAATAAAGAAGAAAAGTTGACAGAGGTCTAATACCAAAACAAAGGCTGTTTGGAAAGGAGCTACATATAAGGAGGTCCATCATTATAGACTACTGTGCAGATCTATTTTGGGGATGGAAGTGGTGAAATCTCCAAACTTGTAACACAAAACACGGAGGAGGAAAGTAGGGCAGAAGATGATATCTCCAAAAGAAGGATACTTCTAGATGCAAAGTAAGACACTATCATCTTGCATACAAGCCTATGAGTGACCTCTTGCCACGGCTTCCAACCAGTAGTTTCATAGCTACTTCCAGCCAAGCAAGGCACCTCTTACAGCAGTCACAAAGATACTCACTTGTCCAGCAACACTCTTCCACTGTGGCAACCTGTTCTCTCATGCTCGTATAAGATATCCTGCCTCCAATTTATCAGAGGGCACTATTCACAAGTTAGACATGAGTTATTCTCTGAGACCGTCCCACTGTCCCTACAATCATCTGAAAAACCCATACTGCAAACTTTCTCAACATCTCTAGGGAGGTAAGATGATCAAATCTTTAAGGAAGGGAATGGAGTCTTACTGTAGAAAATCACAAGATGATAGTGCCCATTATGCACAAAAGAAGGCAGAGGAAAGGATCAAGTTTACTTTCAGGCCAGACTTCACTCAATTTCCTCATCCTTCAGAGGTACTTTTGATGTACACATACCACACTTCCACAACTAGTCCTGTCCCTGCTGACTGAACATGAGGATGAACATGGATGTAAGCCCAGAATTTTCTCTGGCAAAGAACTGTGGATTATCAAACTCAATGAGAAATAACCAGATCAAGAGCTGTGTCCCAGGAGAATCGCACAACCTTATCCATTCTGGACACTTTCTTATGAATAACTGGGCAAACTGCCCAAAGCCTGATCTGGTTAGAATTGCACATCAGGTTTATGCATTTGACAACAATAAAATATTTTTGTGCTTTCCAGCATATGTTTGTTCTCTGGCCTTGAGGTCCTTTGGGACTACTCTTAACTCTGCTGCAGTTTTCCCTGTCTTCCCTGTGAGATCTGCATGCACATGCTATGATCGTAGTAGATGAGAACTTCCGCATGTTCAGGTTCATGAATGATCTCTCAGAGACAACCTGTAAGCCTCATGTCTAATTCCAAGGACAGTTTAGAAAGAGGTGGCAGTCAAATGCAACAGAAGTTCTCTCTGGGATCAGGGATATGAGAAGCTGTGCTTCCTTCAACTGGGAGGAGGAAAGACAGCATCTTTCTGCCAGACTCTGGAACTGGTGTAATGAGCCAATTTTGTCAGGCAAAGCAGCAGTATTCTTTTATTTTTCTGCAAGGATCAAGACTAGCAGCAAACTGGCCAAGTTGACAGGCTTGCAGTGATGGTTTGGGAGCAGCACCCTATTAGCTGTCCTCTTCCAAAAATTCCATCAAATGACATCCACATACCCTCAATAGTGAGTTAAAGAATAGATTTCCTGATGTAGAGGGATGATGGAGGCCAGCACTCAGTGGAGATTTTTTTTTTTCTTGTAGGTTCAAATAAAGTTTTAAAATGCTATTTGTTTCAAGAGAGGAAAGTAGACACTGTTTTTAGTTTGGAGCAGGGAAAGGAGAATAGGAGCACGCAGACACAAAGGCCTGGTGTAGAGGACAAAATGCTTTTCTTACAGTAACAATGGAAAACTTTCTATCATCTGCTGAAAGGATGCAAAGGAGGAGTATGTAGAAAATGAGAATATTATCTGAAAGGGAAGGTGAAGGAGGAGAAAACTGAGATGGAAGTCTTGAAGCTAGGAATAGTCCCCGAAGAAAGGTAGCGAAGTTGATCAATAAACACTTATACAAACAATCTTTAGCCACAGTTCTTCCATTTCAGGAGAGCTACTGAAGCAACATCCAAGGTCAGTGAATGTAAAAATATGAGTGTTTATTGCCAGGAGAAATCTAAGCAGATTGTAACTAACTTTGAAGGTAAGAGTCAATGCCAATGATACAAGTGAGAAACCTTGCATTTTATGTGGGTGACTGAACCCAAGACCCAAAAGACCTGCATTGCAGGCATGGACATTATATACTATCCAAGGGTTCTTTCTGCAGAGGTGTGACCAAACTTCATTGTTTTCTCAAAGCTTATAAGTTTATCAAACAAATGTAGATAGACTCAATACTATAAGCCAAAATATTAATTTAAAAAGAAAAAAAAAACTCAAAACCGACATCCAATGGTGAGGATGAGAATAAACACACACACCGCTTACAAGGTGAAAGCAATCAACAGAAACAGATTTGTTAGTAAGAACAGCATTTCTCTTACATTTCTCTGACCCCATATATAGCTCACAAAAATTAGTAAGGGGTGGGCCTAGGCAGACTGTAAGCCTTACTCTGCTTAAGAATGGCACATGTTTGAATATTCTGAGCTCACCAATCCTGCTTTCACACTGCTTCTAGGACAATCTTCATATCCAGATAGCAGCCACACAAAATGTAAGGCCTGAACAGGCTTTGTGAGCTTCCTGGTGGATTTACCACAGATTACCAGAAATATACAAATTTCCTGTGTTCACAGTAAATCATCTCCTCTTACCTCTTGTTCACATGTAATCACTTAGACTCACAGATAAGTTCTTCTGAGCAAGGCCTGAGGGAATAATTTTCCTCTCAAACATACACATATACACATACACAACAGTAGAAGACTACATAAATTAAAAAAAAAAAAAAAAAAAAAGTTGGTGTCATGGATCAGTTTTTGTTTCCTCTTCTGTTTACTGTTTTCATTTCTTGTAAGGTTGGTATACAGGGAAAATGGAACTTGAGAAGGAACGTATACGTGCCCTCCAGTTACTACTCTCCAAATAAGGATGCTGAATGAAAGCATCACTATGCCCTTCAGGTTCTAAGATGTAAGCCACAGAAGACACAGAGGTTTACATGTCCATAACTGATTCCTTTCAAAAGATGTTAATCTCTTCCCTTAGCATTCCACTATTTTAATTCTACCTTGAGGCATCTTCTCTGCAAATTTCCTCACTGGATCCCACTCTCGTTTTCAAAATGACACCCTGTTTTGTTCTCTTTTGTTCTTAAATTTTCTTTCTGACAAAAAAGAAAAGGGATGGGGGGTGGGGGAGGAGGGGAGTTGTGTTCTGTTAAATTTATCAGTATTATTTAATTAATTTTCTCAAGCAGGTTCCAAACTGCTGACAATCTGAGAAATAGTGATTTTTTTATATCCTCCTAAACCTCCCTCATCACACAACCTAAAACATGCCTGGCTCAGATGCAAAAAGTATTCATTTTCCCTTTTCCTCTGTATGTATAGGAATATCACGTGTGGACATAATTATCATAACCTCACTTGGAAATGGGATTTTTTAAATGGTTCAAAATCTAAAGCAAGCTTTTCATTTTCTAAAATGATCACATTTTACATATAGCTTTGCATGTGAAATAGCAAATTATTTATACTTTTATTCAAAAACTAGAAGGATTTGTTTGGCATTAGTAGAAAATTGTTCATTAAAAACCATATTCATATTTTTTAAAAAGCCCAACTGTATCATCTTTTAGATTTTAATTTCACTCAATATACAACACAATTTTCAATAATGAGACCAACTGTAGTTTTCTCGGTCCATCACTCAAATACATACAGTAATTCTAAAAACATTCTTGAAGGTCTAAAAATAATCCAAAAAGAGTAAACAACTTGATCATAATACCTAAGCCTAAAAGAAGCCCCCCACACTCATTTCAGTGACAATAAGTGTAATTAGTAAATATCAGATTGCTTTTGCTCACATCAGTTAAAATGTTTGAAGCTATGTTTTGGGAGCTGTTACACTGAGGTGAATATATTACAAGGCTGTGGGTTCAGTTTAAATGTAGTGGTTCCAGCTCCACCAGACAGCTTGCAGCCCCTGCAAATCCTTGAAACATCCCCTGAGTACCTGAGTCTCTTGTGGACTGAAAATCCTAATTCTCTGGCTCAGATCCTCATTTCTGCCATAAACAAATGGAGTAACTTGAGAAAACCACTTCTCTACCTCTGTGCCCCTGTCTTCTGCTAGTATCACAGAGGCAGTATTTCTTTGCTGCGCTTGTTCAGATCTCTTCTTACAGAATTTCTCCTCTTCTAGGACAGCAAATTTCTTCTATGTTATACATTGCCATTTTTAAGCAGATTCCAGGTACTGTTGTTGCAAGACACAGCAAAATACTAATCATTCCCCCCAGGATTGTGTGTCAGAGCTGTTTGGTCTTTGATAGCCTAAAAAAAAAAAAAAAAGTAGAATGTTTTTATTTGGGAAAAGTGCTACTATTATAGCAGAACCAAAAACTGATTGTTGAGAATGAAAAATAATGGGGGAAAGAAAAAAAAAAAAAAAAAAGAGAGAGAGAGAGACATAAGGGGAAAAAAAAAAAAAAAAAAAAAGGAAAAAAAAGGAAAAAAGAAAAAGAAGATCCTTAATTTAAAAATAAGACATTGTGGGGACAGTTTATGCGGTACATCTTGTCTTTTGTTCTGAAAGAGCTGGTAAAAGACCCTACGAAATGCAGTGTGGTAAAACTGATTCACAGTGTGCAATCATGCAACTTGCATATTCCCACTATTGCCTGCAGTTAACATATGGCTTTTCTTGAAATCATCCTTAATAAACATATTTTTAAGGCCTTCAGCTACTGTATTTCGATCAGACAATTATCTGAATTTGAATAGCAGAACTGCTTGTTATTTATTTTTTATCATTATTTTCATTTTACTTCAGAGCACCTAGAATTAATACATGCCAGAATCCCCTTTGCAGTCACAGACGATGAGTGCAAACAATTCTTTCTAGCCAAGTGCCACAGTTCCTACATTATATTATTCTAAATGGATGTTCACTCTTGCGACTGCTGTGAGGTGAATTGCTAATATTTGATTATCAATAGTGATGTCACTAGGCAAATGCAACTGTATCAGAGGGATCAGCCCAAAGTCAAAACTGAAGTTTACAAGGAATGAGATGAAAGAAATCGATCTGAATAAAGAGAGGGCAGTACTATAAGGCTCTGCTGTGGTGGACTCGCTAACCCTAAACCCTTCCACCTGAATTCTAACAAGTAAATCAAAGCACTTGTATCTGGATCAAGGCACTTTCCAGCTTTGCTTTAGTGACAGGGGAATGGGCATTACCCAGAAGCTGCAGGGTGATGTTCAGACGCGGCTAACAAACCACCAGCTCAGCTTTTCTTTTCCACAGGGCAAGCACTCTAAATGCTCCTCCTCCCCTTAACTTGCTGAAACTTGCAGCTGTGATTCACAACCTGACCAACAGTGATAGATAACAAACCACTGACCTTGAGGGCGGCTTTGTGTGTCAGCCTTCTTATTGCATTGAGTCACCGCACTCCTCGTGTGTGTTATTTTAAGTAGCACATTTATCAGCCAGTACCGAACGGAATACGTGGCCATGTGTATTTTATTAGTAGATTTTGAGTATTCATTGGGGGGGGGGAAGAACAGAAAAAAATCAATTTTTTTTCAAAAAAGGCTTGAAGGTTCTGACACACTTTAAAAATCTCCTTGTTTTCAGCTACAACATAAGGAATCTATATGGATGCTAATATGTTTGCATTTGTAGCTTTTCCAGACTTTTTTTTTTTTTTTTTTTTTTGCTCCCAACACACTGTAGTATAGCAATGTCAGAAATATACCGTTCCCCATAACAGGACACATCTGTGGTGAATCTGCACAGAAGCAATTAATTTCCTTGTGGTATTTTTACACTGGAGGCTTAATGCAAGTCCCCATTATACAAACAAAAAGCTCTAGACAGCTCCTGCTGCCTGATAAAAAAAAATAAAAAATAAAAAAAAAATCAGATTGAGAAGGGCTGTTTGGCCTAGGACTGCTACAGGCAATGACTTGTAATGAGGCATCCCAACACTAATTATGAAGCTTATTAAAGAGAATTGTCTAAGTTGTACTAAAGCATATGCTATAATCGCGTTAAGGAAGACATGCAGACCGAACTGGGGTCCTCCAGTTTCTTCACTTAGACAAGTGGACCCACTGCTTAATGAAGCCAGTTTGGGTCTCCGTTTATCACAGCAGCGTTATTGTGCTTGGCAGACTGGTCAAGATGAATTTGATGGAGAGGCAGGTGAGAATCCCAGCAGCTGGGTGATAATTCACACATCATAGCCTTCCCGACTAACTAACATCTGCGAGGGAGTGGGCCAAGGGACTGTCAAAAACAAATACTTCCAAACCAGGATTTTATCATTAAACTTCTCCCAAATCTTTATCTTCACTAAGGTTGAAAAAGCAATATTTCAGTGTACTGTTTCAGGAAAAAAAAAAAAAAGAAGAAGAAAAAAAAAAGATTAATAAAGATGTTAGGAGGCTGAACTGCTGTGAGATTTGTTTAATTATTCCCCACAGTACTGCCCCAGCAATCTGCTGACATTTAGCCCCGACCTTGCAAATCCTCAGTAAATATTAATATATCAACTCAAACAGGGACCGTTGTTTTATTGGTTCACGGAGCTCAGAGAGATTCGCCACAGCAGTGAAAAATAATGTGCAGAACTGAGGAAGAACGGCTCCTTTGATATCACCTTCTGCTGCACACATGTGCTGGGAGCATCAACAAAATGGAAATTCTGTTACTTTGCCACAGCTGTAGAGTGACACTTCAGATGCCTTTGCTTCCCTTTGTACAGCCTGCTGGAATAATCCCAAAACCACAGTGGCAAGAGATTAGAAAACACACACGCGCGCGCACACACACACATAGGAAGACAGGGAGAGAGGGAAGGAGAGAGAGAGAGAAAGATCACATTTTATTATCTGACACACTGGAAATTTTAATAATGGTAAGCTCCCATCTTAAAACCTAATAAGCTTTGCTCAGAACAATGAGTGCACTAATAAGAGCCAACGAGAGCTAGGCACAATCCACTGGCATCTGTTTACTATGGCAACTTTGCTATTTGCCTCCATGAGTGCCATGTAAACTTCTTTCTTCTCCAAACAGTTGCCCCCGTTGACTGCCTCCTAATGCATTTTACGTGCCTACCAGTCCTCACAAACCCTGACAAAATACTCCCAATTTATTTTCTCCCTTTTATTTGCTCGCCTCAAATGTAAATGCACGTTATTAAAGTATCTTCTCATAACAACACTGCCATTACCAATTGGCAAGTGTTTGATGTGGGTCAACACTGCATCCAGAATTCTTGGGTTTAGGGGAAAGGGCTGCTGTGCAACATTTGGCATTCAGATGTATTGAGCTGCAGAGTTAATGCGTGATTAATTTTATTCATAAAAATGTTAATCACTTCATTGTGAGATCTTTTTAACATTCTGCGCACCGAGCACCTTTTAACTTCTTTTTCACACAAGCCCACAAATGTATTTAATATTTTCAAACATTCTGTTATTACCAATAACACTGCTAATTAAACATACATTTAAAATGTAATAAAAAGCTGGCAAATAACGGCACAACACTAAACACAAATGGAGGCCCGCTGCCCACTGCCTCCCCTGTGCCCCCTCCCCTTTGGCAGCAACTGACCAGTTTCTTTAATGTGCACTTGTTTGCACAGTCCCCGAGGCATTTTTTTTTTTTTTCTTTCCACAAGCATGCTTCAGCCTCCACTGACACAGCCAAATATCATAAAAATAATTCAAGCCCATAGCATGCTATAGACAGCGCTAAAAATACCTCCGTTCTAAGGGAGGGTGGAACCATAGGGTTGGGTGCATTGCAGCAAGTTTGGCAGCTGTTTTGGGCAGAGATGGGTGTTTTTTGAGACAAGCTCTTGAGTCTCATCTGAGAGTGGTGTCAGGCATTGGTGGGTGTGCCGGCTGCGCTCACTGACTTCTTGTTTCCAGCTGGGCAAGGCTATTGTGAACGTATTCAGCCAATGCACTCATGAAACTGGATAAATGGATTAGTGGATCAGAGACACCATCGGCATCTTCAAAAGAAAAACAGCAGCCTGCAAAAAGACTGACATTTGTGCACTAGGGCAGAGGGTGTGTGAATGCTCTGCCTCTTCCAAAGGGACAAGACAGTGATAAACTTTCCACACTGACCACCTCACTTTGTGCTACAATTGACCAACAAAATAAATGGATTGCTTCATTGTTTTTGAACCGTAGGCAGCACAGGGAAAGCGCTACTTGCACAGCAACAAAGGACAATGTATTGTGTGGGGCCAACAGCTCAAAATAAAACCTTTAATTATCTACGGGTCAGCCATAAATCTGGAATAAAAATAAATGTTACTTTTTAAACTCGCCTTTAATTCTGCAAGGAGTTTACGCTGGCTCTTTCTCTTCTCTCTGGAGAGGCAAGACCAGTGTTCAGTGTGCGCCTGAGTGTGCATTTTTGCATTAGCTGGATTCCAAATTAACATGTTGGGAAACAAGTTCTGCTGTCAAACATGAAGGATGTCTGTAATGCTAGTTAAAGTAAGCAAAAACAGATAAAAGATGTGGTTCTCCCCCCCCCCCCCCTTTTTTTTTTAATAAACACTCATGCATGTATTCTCTTCATATACACAAAAGAGAAGCCAAAACTAATATTAATAATGGTGACGGGGCTCGAGTAAATTAATTCCTCACAGAAGTACATTGTTTAGTTTTAAGAGCTCATATTTTCTGAGTCTTAAATTTTGAATACCTATTTCTGTGGGGTTCTCAGTCTCCTGGTACTTCCAGCGATTCCTGCCCACATGGCCAGTTTTATGGGCAAGCTATGAACGAAACTGCATGGTGGCACCACACAATTGGGAACACCAACCTCGCCGGGAGTCATTTATGTTACTTTTCACTGGCAAACATGTCACGCAGGCCATGTTTATTACATGTTCCACTGTTTTACTTGATTTGTTAGTCCCAGGTAAAATTTACTGCTGAAACGTAAAACTTTGCAGCTCTAAACCTGGAATTGGGCCTCACATGCCTCCTCGCCAGGCCTCCATGGCCGCTCCTGGTGGAGACAGGGAGTATGGCCTGGTGTGCCCACATCCACCTGGCATTCCATGCAGGGACACCAGGATGTGCTCAGGCCATTCTGGGCCATGATGGCTTAATTCAGGGAGGACAGTAGGGTGGCACAGAATCATAGAATCATTAACGTTGGAAAATATCTCTAAGATCACTTGAACTAATTATCAGCCCATCCCCACCATGCCCACTAACCGTGTCCCTTAGTGCCACACCTACATGTCTTGAGCACCTCTGAGGGCAGTGACTCCACCTCCTCCCTGGGCAGCCCGTTCCAACACCAGTGCCTCACCACACTTTCAGAGAATAATTTTTTCCCAGGATCCAACTTGAATGGGCATGAATGGGCCTAGCAGCTCCCCTCTGATCTCAGTGTTGCAAGTGGGATGGTGGAAAGGCAGGAGGTTCAAACTGTGAGATTTGAGAGTGAAATCATAGGGTGGCTCAATCCCCAAAGTCTGGCCAGTGAAGAGGGGGACCGTGCAAGGCATTTGGAGGCTCATGTTCAGACAATCCCTTTTCAAAGCACTCGTTAGTTCTCTCCCCGTGATGTCTGAGTGCCTGCAGCCTTTCCAGCGTGCCTCTGCCAGCTCCTTTAACACCTCGCCTTTTAAGGACATTTGGGAATTAAAAAATAAAAATACCGATATATAAATATATAGAGAGAACAAGACTAGAACTACAGTCTCTCTTTAACGCCTTATCCCCAGAGCCGCAGCAGGCACCCTGCCTCCAGGTCCTGGCCCGGAGCACTTCGGGACAGCCCTGCCCCTTCCCCGGGCCTGTAGGAGCCCACCGGAGCCGGCCCGCCCTGTGCTCCGAGTACGAGAGGCTGTCTAACACCGGGCAACGGCACAGAGCCATTTTCTCCCCGCCACTGCCTCCCCGCCCCCTCGGCTTCGCACTCTTTGTAATAGTCTCATCCGCAAGGACGATTGAAACTTTATAGTGCATGATTCATAGAGAGGGTCTACGCTCGGAGCTGCGGTGCATATTACATTAATCAGTGTCAGGCCACTAAAACAGAGATATGAATATGAATTCTCCATATTGCAGGGGAGATAAATGTGCTTCTGAATAATTGATCGGCTCCCATGAAAAGGGGGGAAGGGGCGGGGGGGCAGGAAAACACAGTGAAAGTTATCGGGCGATCTAACGCGATGAGGGCTCGCCTCGGCCCGGCTTGGAGCGGCTCGGCATGGCGTGGGGCTCCGGCCGAGACCCCATGGGCCCGGGCAGCCGCACCACGGAGCGCCTCCACGGGAGCGCCTTGCGGTCGTCTGCAGCGGCTCCGCGTCCCCGGGGCTGCTCGAGTATCGGAGCGAGCACGTCAAAAACTCGACGAAAGCAACAAAAGGGATGACAGGAACCGTGAACGATAACGATCTGAGGGCTTAAGCACACGTACACTGCTAATTTTCTCCTTCCCTTTCGCCAGGTTGGTTGGTTGTTTTTTTTTTGTTTTGTTTTGTTTTTTTGGGGGGGGTTGTTTTTCTTTTTTTTTTTTTCCTAGTTAAAAATAGACTTCTTTTCAAAATAAAATCGAAAAAGAATAAGAAATGAGGCACGCATACCAACTATCACGTTCCCTAACTGTGTCTGTGTGACAAAGCTAAATCCCCGTAAAGCTTCCGTTTGCTTTCAGCGTGTTCTGGCAGCTGCTAATTGCAGTTTGCTGAACTCGGGATTCTATCAACTTTTCGGCGTTGTTTCCTCACAGATGTCTGTCGTTCTTCTGCTAAGGCGAAATGACGAATAACAGCAAGAAAACCGGCGCGTTTTCACTGGGGGACGATGGAGGATTGTGCAAACGTATGAGAAATGCCTTCTGCCGCCCGCTTAAATAGCGAGAAAATGCATCCTGGCGCTCGGTGCTTGTTCTAAAAGAAGTATTACCCATCCAATTCCTATTGACTTTGTGATCAGATTCGGTCCCGTCATGGCGGGGAAAGAAAGAAAGAAAAAAAAAAAAAAAAAAAAAAAAGTAGAACCGAGGACTTTCCAATTTACTCTTATCAGCTCGACGCATTCCCAATTAAGGCAAATCGTTTAGCTTAAGTTCTCCCTTTATTATTCTCCCAACCCTATGGTATTCGCTGGTGTGCTTCTGCCAGGGCGGATCTCGATGAAAGTGGAAAATATGACCGAAAAACTACAAATTATTTTCCTGCCAAGGTGACGTCAACGATCATTCCTCGCGTCGCTCACATGACGCGAGAAAGCCGGGAAACGCGGATCCCCCTCCCCCCCCAGATCCCCCTCCCGTTTCCAACCGGGCCGCAGGGCCGCCCGGGCGCACACCTGCGGAGGGGCAGAGCCGGGGGCTCCGCTGGGCCGGGGGCACCGCTGCCGCCCCGCGCCGGGCGAGGGGACACCGCCGCCCGCAGCCCACAGAGGGCGCTGCGAACCCGCCCAAAATCCGGAGCCCGGAGCTCGGCTCCGCGCGGTAACACCCGGCGTGCCCCCGCACCCCCTTGCTCTCCGCCAAGTCCCTTCTTACGTTAACGTGCCGCGAAGGAATCGCCTCTCCTCTCCCCTCAAGCCAATTTGGCACCGCCGTGTTTGCTCGGCCTCACAGAGAGCCACGGTGTGCTCTTTCGTTTCGCCCTCCGGACGGAAGGTGCCCGTCGAGGGCTCTAGAGGGGCCCGATCCCATCCGCGGCTGTGGGCCGGGGTTGGGGAAGGGCCCCAGGGAGGCGCGGGGCTGCTCTGCAAATAATAGGAAAGAGAGAGCGGTTCGGTCACGTTCACACCAGCACCGGTCCGACGCGCGGTTCGGAGTTACGGACGTAAAATCTGTTTTTCTTTTCTTTCTTTCTTTCTTTTTTTTTTTTTTAAAGAATATCTTCTCTCTTCCTTTTCCAGCTGTAAGCCTCGTTATTGCTGTTTGCTTAAAACTGCACTCTGTTCTTTTGTTGGCACCGTTACCACCGTAAAAGCTACCTGTGATTTAGGGAAAACAGGTCTCGTACAGAAAGCGAAGCGGCTGATGCTGGGCTATCAAACGGGACCTCCGCAGAACGACAGCGCTGAGCATCTCAGCCCTCTCCGTACAAATCCCTCTGCTCTATACCCCTATCCGTGTGGAAAACACGACAGCAGAAGTCCACCGCTTTGCCGATAGATCCCGCAGTGATAGCTCACCAACACCCGTCCGTACTTGCGAGGGCTGGGAAGCTAAATCGAGATCAATATTCAGATCTCCGAGACGAATTTTATTAATGCTTTATTCGACAATCTCATCTTGTTTCCGACAAGCCCTAGTTTGAGGTTGGTTCGGTTTGGTTAGGGCGTCACCACATTATTTCTTAATGACTTTCCCAGCTGCTTCTTTCCATTTTCCACCATCAACAACCATCTGGTATCTTATTAGCACCTCAATGCTCATTTAGTGTTCTCATTTAGGAGGAAAAAAAAAAAAAAAGAAGAAGAAGAAGGAAACACTCAAAATATTACACATTTTAACGGACCGGCCTTGGAAGATTAATGCCTTTATAAACAGATAGATTGTCTCAGCCTCTTTTTAACCGACAGATCGGAATCTGAGAACTTTCTTCTAGGAAGTGCCAGAGCTGCCACTTCTCTGTGCTACGATCGTGCTTCATCTCGCGGGGAAAGATCTTTCACCGTCACATTTCCTCTGTATTTATGTAATGAGTAAATCGTTACAAATTATGTCCTAATCTATTATTTTACGGCTTCGGTCAGGATGTGTGCTGCAGCACTAAAGCTCTTCATCCAGCACAGAAAAGTGTCTGGACAGCAAAGTTTTATGCGTAGGGTACTGTGAGAATCCTTCTCCCTTTCGTTTTCAAGAATGTATTTTACACCATAAGTGGAAGTAGGGTCCATTTATACCCCAAAAAATAGATAGTGTGGAACGGGCCTGATTCGTCATAATGGACAAAACAACTAAATTCACTACTCGGGGGCCAGCTTCGCTCTGCTTAGATTTACGTGCGTGAAAAGGGAACTCGCAGTTTGCTGTCGATAGGATAGCTGGGGGGCTACCAACAGATGGGATGTGGCATACTGAGTTTCAGCTACCCGAAGGCAAAATATCTCGAGTTCTAAGAAAGCAAGTTATAAATGACCAGATTTGTTATATATTTTTCAAGAATACATACCTGAAAGAGCTCATAATTTCATTTAGTTTATTAGACAAAAATATATGATTTAGACAAGTTTTGCTGACGCGCTATTTACAATCTGAAATCACTCTATATACAGAAAAAACACAAACACATGGGAAACATTTACCAAACAAATAATCCAAGAATGGTTAGAATAACACGATCTGAAATGGTACAATGAAGGAGGGGATCCATCTACAGAATTGTTTAATCGCCTTTATGGATTTGCACCACCTTATTGCAAAAAAGAGATGGATGAGAGTCGTTTATATCGTTTCCTTTTTTTTTTTTCTTTTTTTTTTTTTCCTTTTTGTTTTATTTTTCTGTCCTTAAGACCAGTCTCTGTAATATTTTGTTTTTCAGCAAGCCATTTAATCAAGCGGAAGGGAGAGCTGTTAAAATTCTCGGTGTTCCCTCTTGCTGAGGCAAAGAGCTGCGGGGGGGGAGGGGGGGGAAGGTGGGAAGGAGGGGAGGAAGGAAAAAAAAAAAAAAGACGTAATAATCTTTCAGTAAAAAAATAAATAAAAAATAATTTTAAAAAATCCTTTCCTATAACCACCTGTCTATTGCTATAGCATCCTTCTGTTAGTTAACTGCACAGAAATCTTTGTCGTTAGTGTCATTAACACAAGCTCTTTGAGGTCTGTTAAGTTCCAGAAAAGTTACAGGCTGGCTAATATACAATTGTAATTTAGCCTAACTTTGAAAAGACTACAGCAACTTCTCTGCTGCTCTTGTTCTCTGTATGTATTATTCTGGCGCTGATTAGGTGCTATAATTAGTCTTTATTATTCAAACGCTCTGTTTCGCATAAGTAACATTCCTGCAGTGAAAACAAACAAACAAACTCACTTGTCTCGGACAGGCTGGAAGGGCGATTTGAGTGGCTGAGGTGGGGAATCGGTTCTTGGGACATTTTCTGGAAGGAGAAAGAAAACAAAACACACACACACACACAAATGAAAATAGGAGAACCAGTTGAGCATCAGACTAATATGCATCAGCATAGTGTGCAGAAAATCAGTACAGTGTGCTGGGTGTGCCTCCCTCTGCCCCCCTTGTTCAGACGTGTGTAGCTGTGTGCATACAGCACAGGTACACAGGTGTGCACAATTAATTTCAATATTTAAGGAGCATGCAAGCTTTTTTTGCCACATTTTGGACTATCATTGATAAGTCATCGGCGTGACTTGGAGATGAGGGCCAGGAAAGACCCTCATCATGTGCACTGATGATCTGTAATGTCCCTTCCAACAGACGCCTTTCTGTGATTCTAAGATTCTGTAAGGAGGGAAGGAAAGCAAAGCTTAATGAATATGTTTGGCAGCACTGTTCTGGCATTCTTAAGTTGTCTGATGGGCATACAGGGCGAGAATGTAATAGCCCACATGAAATGGGCTTAATGCATACCATCTATGTGCTTGAGGAAAACTGAACTCTAGGCTAAACCCTCTGCAAGGCTGTTAAAGCAATCATTTACACCAGGGCTGCCTCTGCCTCTGTCCCTCAAGGAGAAGTTTGTGTGTGCGTGGTGGGGCAGAGGGGAGTTGGCTGCCAGGGGCATTACCTATGTGTTTGGGACTGGTCCTCTCTGAAGGCTTTTCACTGCTTAGGGCTCCCAGGGTGGCTGTTAAAACAGAAGGCTGCTGCTGGGCCTGGAGGTGGTGGTTGTGGTGAGTGGCATGGTGGTGATTTACTCCCAAAAACGACCTCACGTTTAGCAGGGAGCTCTGCGTGAGGAAAGCCCCATTTGTCCAGTTGTGAAACTTGCCAATCTGGCACGTGTAGAGTCCATGGCTGGGGAGAAAGGCGGGATGCTGGATCTGTGGTGAAGTGTGGGTGACCTGGGCAGGGGGAGGTGGCGGGGGGGAGGATTTCAGGGCACCATCGGGGCTGGTCGCTGTCTCTGCCAAAGACCAGATCTTGGGTTTGCTGTGAGATGGCATCTGTAAATTACTCTGTCCCCCGGGGCTGATGATTCGCGTGCTGTTGTCAGAGGCCTCCTTCACCATGGCCAGAGCATCTTTGGGTTTCAGCCCTTCAGATCCTGACAGTGCCAAATCCTTGTCTTTTTCCAAGTGTTCCTCTTCACTGCTTTGTCTCAGGAGCTCGGGCTTCTCCTCTTCTTCCTCATTGCTCTGTTCCCCATCGTTTTCATCAATTTTATCTATGTCTATGCTCTCCAGGTCTATCTCCTCATCATCTTCGGTCTTCTCAGGGTCCCCCTCGTTATCACTGCCAAAAAGGTTGGCATCTTCTTGATCCTTACTCCTAGAGCCCCAGGTCACCTTGTTCTCCTTCTTGAGGCGGCGACGGGCGTTGGCGAACCAGGTGGAGACCTGGGTGAGGGTCATCTTGGTGATGATGGCCAGCATGATCTTCTCGCCCTTGGTGGGGTAGGGGTTCTTGCGGTGTTCATTGAGCCAGGCCTTGAGGGTGCTCGTGCTCTCCCGGGTGGCATTTTTGGGTCTCCCAGGGTCCCCGTACTGGAACTGTCCGTAGGGATAATAGCCGGGGGCGGTGTGGGCTGCGAAGGTAGCAGGGTGGACACCCGGATTATCTTTCAGCTCGTACTGGGAGCCCTGCAACACAGTCAGGCAAGCGGAGAGGAAAAAGCACATCAATTATCTCGTTAGCGTCTCTCCCAGACCTGAATAGGCTGCTCCGGGAGCCGGAACGCGCTTTGGAGCGGGGCACGGGGGCTTCACACTCCAATACGGCCCTCCCTGCTCTGGGCTCCCCACGGTTGGAGCAGGCAGAATGGTTCCCGAGTGACCCCTGCTTCTTGCAGAGAAAGGAGAAGAGGGACCGAGCTGGGCTCTGTCAGGCAGAACGCGTATTTCCTCCGCAAACCAAAGCGAACCGAACGATGGGAAGGCGCTAAGTTCACATTCCACCACGACAATTTGCTGTGCGCTCCGAACGGCCTTAGGAAGGGAAAGCAGGTATCTCAGCACAGCTAACAACTGATGCCCGCGCTCAGCCTTGGGTTTATCCGCCAAATATCCGGGGGGATATCACGCACGCAGAGCACTCTCCTCTGGCCCCGGCTCTGCCTTTAAAGGGAGTTGGCGTGAGAGGCGGCCGGCGTGGCAATGCGCAACTTCAGCGCGGAGCCACTTCGGTGCGAGGGCTTTGCACACACAAACCTCCCCCCAGCACACCCCGGTGGTGCCCCGAGAATCTGGCATGAAATATTAACTCCCAAGTGCTGGGAGAGCCCTACCACCTCAATGAAAGGCGATCTTTGCCGTGCAGAAAAACGCATATACAGAGACTTTATCTTGTAAGTTTTACTTTGATGTGAGCAGGGCAAACACCAACTGTTTACAAGCGTTTAGAGACGGTGATTTATTTGCAATCAATATTCTTTTTATCATCGGTAGTAAAACACAGCAAGTAACATTATCCCATCAGGTGTTTTGGTAAATAACATTTTATCTTTCTAGCGAGCTCGTTAGGCCTCATTATGACCGCAAATTGCCCAGATATTAACTTCATATTTTAGCTCCGGATTTCCTAACGCTCTGTATTTTAGAATCGATTTCCAAATATCGCCACCACGGTGAATTACTGTAGTAAAACACCGGGATGCCTTTGCAAGTAGGAAAGGAAACTGTTGCTGAATATCTGACACTTACAGCCGTTTTTTCTCTCTCTCATTTTTGTTTTTGTTTCCACCACAATGTCGCTTTCTTCTGGTCCAGAAATACACTCTCAAGATGAATCTTGCGAAATGGTGTCAGCCTTAAAAATGACCCCTTCAACAATGGCCGCAGAGAAACTGAGCTAACTTTGTCAAACATTTATAAATGAACTTGCCTTTCAATTTCAGAGGCAAAGTGTACGCACGAAGCAAAGCCCGATGTAATTTTTATAATGTGTTACAGAGTGGGCTTTCTGCACTCCCTTTATCCCGTTGTCTTTTGTTATTGTTGCTGAAATGATATTTTTTTTTCCCCCGCAATCTCTGCTGGGAATTCTTTTGAAGGAGCCACTTGTAAATCACTCTCTGCCGCTGTGTCAACTTTTCGTGCATCTCCAAAATCAAGGTTAAAAATAAAAGAGGGGGACGCGTGCTGCTAGCGCTACCCTCTTAGGAAGTGTTTGCAGCACAAACTGATCTGTGTTCCGCCGCTGACCTCGTTCAACAGCGCATCTGACTGCCGACCTACACACGTTTATGCAGACACGTACTGGAGCCCCTCACCAACCGTGCCTTGCATGCACCTCCACTCTTCCTTTTCGGAAGAGATCATAGAGGGGCACTGAGAGATAAAGTGCAGCCTCTGCGCACTGCCGTTGAGCAATCCGCAGACACGGAGCAACGAAAACGCTTCAGCGACGCCGGAGAGGAATAGCTGTGAGTACAAAACGATTCACTTTTTTTTCCTCCTATCATATTCTAAAGGAGAAAAAGAAAAAAAGGAAAAAAAAAATCCGAGGGCTATCTAGAGTCATTTACTTTAGGGTTAATGCCAATATGCCTTTCCGCTCCGAGGCGGATAATGGGATGTGGATGCTCTCCTTCGCCGGATGCAAATTCGCCGTAGTCGGCGGATGAAAAGTTGAAGGAACTGAGCGGACCGGGTTTGAGGCTTCGAGAAAACGCCTTAAAATAAACGGTCACCGCGGCTCCCTACTGCGGCTTCCTAACGCACTTTGGCCTTTCGGGCGGAACCTGTTCACGGTTCCGCGGTCAGAGAACGAGCAGTGGGGAAGCGGGGCGAGCCGAGTCGCCAGCCCAAGCGCTATCCACCCCCTGTCCGCAGCCGAGAAGCCGAGTCGCTGGGCCGACAGCACGGGCGCTGCACGGGCAAACTCGGCGGAGTTCCGATCCCCCGTACCCCGCACGCACCCTTCGCTCCCAGCCCGCTCCCAGCCCGGGGCCCGGCCGAGCGCACTCACCATCTGCGAGAAGAGACCGAGGTCGGCGGTGTAGGGCAGGAAGGCGCTGTAGTTGGGGGCGCTGTAGGGCCCCGCGTACATGCCCAGCACCGAGGTGACAGCGGCCGAACCGCTGCCCAGTTCGGCGCCCGCGGGCCGGCCCGAGGCTGCGGCGGCGGCGGCGGCGGCTGCGGCGGCGGCGGCCAGCACCCCGGGCCGCTCGCTGCCGTACACCGCCTGGCTGGCGCTGAGGTACTGCGGATAGCCCAGCTGGGGGAAGGACATCTCCGGCGCGGCGGCACTGGCGGCACTGGCGTCGGCGGCAGGAGCGGCAGAAATATAGAAAAAAAAAAAAAAAAAAAAGGGGGGGGGGGGGGAAGGGAGGGAGGGGGGAGGAATTATACAAAAAAAAAAAAAAAAAAAAAAAGGCAAGAGAGAGAGAAGAAGGGGGAGGAGGGAGCCTGGAACAGCCGGGGAGGGGAGCGGAACAAACCCGGGCTCCTTTGGATCTCTTTCTTTCTCTGTCTCTCTCTCCCTTTTTTTTTTTTTTTTTTTCCTTCCCCCCCCCCCTCTCTCTTTAATGGAGTCGAGAGGACAGGAATCGAGCCGCTTATTTTCTTTTTTCGTTCTGATTTCTTTCTGTCAGAGAGATACTGCGCCCTAGGTGTGGAGGAGTGTAGCGGGATGCAGTGGGGTGTCTGTCCTCAAATCTCGGCTCTTCTGTGCTCCTAAATCCCTTAGATGTGATCTGATCAACAATTGAGCTCCAACTGATGTGTCTGCCCTTAGGTCCTAGGCTGATCTTTCAGATACAATTTGAAGTTGATGTTTTGATTGGCATCCACTTGAGCCGCAAGCACCGCCCCGCGCCCCCCCCGCGCCCCCCTCGGCGCAGCACGTGGTGCGCAGCTCAGCCCGGGCCACTTTCCTCCGTGTGTGAGTGCGTGTGTGTGTGTGTGTGTGTGTGTGCGTGCGTGTGTCCGCGCAGCTGCCGTGCCGTGTGTGTATTTAATGTTCAGCAATGGGCTCCTTTCAGAAAAGCCCCCACTGCTGTATGACAACCTGTCTACACGATTTTACAGCTGTCCAACATTGGGGTTTTGCTGTTTCGCAGCCTCAGTGTGTCCCCTTTTAACAAAAACAACTGTGTTTCTGTTTTCTTTCTTTCTTTCTTTCTTTTTTTTTTCTTCTTCTTCTTTTTTTTTTTTTTTTTTTTTTTTTTTTTTTTCCACCACCTTTAACATTGAGTCCCCCTTGTCGTCGTCGTCGGACTCGGGAACAAATGAGAGCGACCATGAGAGGAAAAGGGGCTTTGCAGACGGGCGGCTTGGAACAATTTACCACCAGAAAAGAAATTAAAGAAAAAAAAACCAAAAAACAAAGCAGATAAATAAATAGATAAAGGGTGTCTGCCTCTAGCAACCCATCAACACCGCACACGCTCCATAACTTTGCTGAAAGTCGAAAGGCTTCGAGCCGTACTTCACAGAAATCTTTAGTTATAAAGAAAAAAAAGGACCCGCAGAGATGCCCCTCTAACCCTAACCCCACCTCCCCCCCGCCGCTCCTCTCATGTTCCGCCGACCGACCCACACTTGGGGACAACTATCAGAGGCATTGCGACGGTCCCCGCTGTCTCGCTGAGAAATAAACCCGCAAACCAACGGCGGCGACGTGGGCGCGGAAGGCTCAGAGCACCCCCAGCCCTCACCCCCGGGCGGTGGGGGTCTGGAGGGCTCGGGGCTGTCCGAACTTCCAAAGCAAAGGAAGTGTTGGGCCGCGGGGGGAGGACCCTGCGGGCTGCTGCCTCCGTCGTCATTAGCGGCAGCGATCAGCGGCGGGGATGTGTTTTCCTTCTCTTCCCCCTATCCCCGCAGAGCCGGGTGGAAGGTGCAGCGGCAGACAAAGGACCCCTCGAGGAGGGACTGAGGGGCTCGGGCGCCCTGAAGGAAACGAGTTGTCATTGTGACTTGCCCCGTTGTTACTCCGGCTTCCTCGACGTGGCTGGGCTCGCCCCTACCGCTCCGGGGCCGGCGGCTCCGCCAATTTTTCAACCCTGAATGGGGAGCGCGGTCGCCCCGACCCTTTTAAGCCCTAGAGGCGCTGCCCGGGGGAAGCCCGGCGGAACAGAACGGAGGGGCGAGGGGCGGTTGTCCCCAGCCCGGGGGCTTAGCGCCTAGGGGGCCACACATCTCTTCCTCTGGGCACTGGGGAGTGAGGGGGGTGGGGAGGTAGCTGTAACACTGCCTGCAAGAATCCTTTCCATCTCTGAGAGTTAGCTCAACTTCTTTCCTTCCCGTCAGTTGGACGCAGCGAGCTTTCACCTCCGTATACCCAAGAAGGAGGGGGAACCCCCCCACACACTGCACTCCCCTGGCTCCAAAATCTCACCCTCAGAGCAGGAGAGCGACCCTCAGACAAAGCTGAATGGGGCTTGGGAACTGTAGCGAGGTTCGGCGGCTGGCAGAGTCGCGTTACAAGGACTGCAGGTAAAGGAAGGTGGGAGAATGCACTGCAGCTGCCGAAATCTTCTTAGCGCTTTAGATCTGGGTGGAATCCAGGAAAGGTTTCCACTCAGAGGCTTAAGAAATGAGTCATCCCCTCCCCCATCCGCCCCCATCCCACTCAAAAGAAAAGAAAAAAAAAAAAAGAAAAAAAAGGAAAAAAAAAAAAAGAAGAAAAAAAAAGTATCGCTTGCTTTTCTATCAGCCCACAATCTTTTGGGGCGAACTCTGCTATTCTTCACCTGGAAACAGAGCAAGTGAAGAAAGTGCGGGATTCCTTTAGCAGTGGTTTGGGAAAGATGGGAAAAAAAAGAAAAGAAAAAAGAAAAAAGAAAAAAAAAAGGACAAATAGGAAGGATAAAAGGATGAAATTAAGAAAGAAAAAGGAAAGGAACCCGCCGAGGAGGGGAAAAGCTGCAGGGCTGGGAGGAGACCTTTGTTTCTCATTTGCAAAGTTCCTGGCGTGGTAACGAGCGGGGTCCTGCGAGCACCATTCATTACGCTGTGCTCAGTAAAGGCGAATCCCTCAGATCGCAGCTCCCGCTCCTGTATTGGACAGTGCCCATTTTCCTGACGAGTTATTAAGTCACTTTATCAGAAAACCTTTCGAAGACTTTTTAGTTATTATTATTTTTTCCCCTTGTGCAAGTAAGCAGGGACTAGAGCAGCTACATTAAGCTACTTAGGTTGAAAATCAGTTTAGCGAAGATCCTGGGTTTACTCTCCCCCACCCACTCCCACCCCCCCACCCCCCATTTTCCCATACAGGACCAATAGCTGGATCTTAATCAGAAAAGTGAGCAAAGAACTAAACTGTACGGAAAACTGAAAACAACATCAGCTGCTGCCGGAAGCATGGGGAAAACCTTTCCCTAAAGCTAAACAGTCCAAAATTGAAATTTTCAAGAGATGGAATACTGGTTTCGAAACGGTGATTTTAAACATAATTCAGGTTATAGATACGTATGCAGTTTCTTCCTTCTAATTATTATTGTTATTATTATTTTTTTTTTCCCTGAGACCCGTGCTTTAGTTGCTCCGATGTCTCCTCAACTTTCGACAGATCCTAAGGAAAAGGAGCGCGGTGCGAACTCATTAGCGCCGAGGAGTCCCGTAGCGAAGGAGGAACTGGGATCAGAGTGGGACACTGTCACCTTTCCGCTGGGGAGCGGGCGCCCGTCTGAAAACAAGCGGGAGAGAAATAGATAGCGGCGCTGGCTGTAATGTGATTACACCTAAGGTAATCGCTTAAAATAAATTGTATACTGTTTAAAGTAAATCGACCTAAATGGCCACGCTCGTATAATTCAGAGATCATTGGGTAGATAAAGTTCTCTTTAAAGAGCCTTTCTCGAGAAGCGGTTTGCTAAGACAGTAGGCTCCTTCCAGTTTCTTAAGGCGATGCATCTGCTGCCAAGAGATTTTCTTTTTATTATGAACAAATCAGTTGAGATAGGGGTCCGATAAGAAATGCAAATCCAGACATAGGGGTCGCTGCTTGGCCGAATTTTAACCAAAGGCTGGTTCTGCAGGAACTGACTGAAGGCGATGTCTGCAAAGGGGCTGCGGAACTCGAACACTGACTCTACTAAAAAAATGAAGTCAGTGATTTTGATCTGCTCCAGATGTCCTAAGAGTGGATATTGCAGTGCTGGGAATCCGCACCAAATATCTCAGGGCACTGATGGTAATCAGCACAACACATCAGCCAGAGGGGACTGGCAATTGTGATAACCTGCTGCAAATGTGCAGGGCTGGAGATGGCAGTGATAAACCGCTGAAAATATCTTCAAATGGAGATGACAGAGACGTTGAAAGGAGACACCTAACTATGGGGAGGATAAGATACTGAGCAGAGCACAGTTTGAGAATGGAGCTCGGATATTTATTAGGCTGCGCTTCAGCCGTGTAATTTCCACGCATTTTGCGCTGTATCTGCATAAGGATACACGTGCGCGAGGAGCTGCGAGCAAAACGCGGCGCTCTTAATAATGATTCGACCCAAAAGAAAGAGACGCTTAAGCGCTACAGCGCCTGGTTTAGGGCTGGAGAAGAAAAGTTTTCCTTTAATTCTTCTTTGAAACATCCTGGCAACGAGTTCTCCTGCAAATCCTCTCTTGATTTTGAGCTCGCACCGGTAGCAGACGAAGAGATTTCAGATTACGACTTCAGTTATTGGACAGCTTCAATTTTCTTTCCCGTGGAAAGAAAGCGCAGGAGGGAATCTGCCAAAAAAAAAAAAAAAGAGAGAGATTATCCGTGCGATGCTCGTTTTCTCACTGTTCTTACCGCAGAGTTTCTCTGCCCTTTTCCTTGCTCTCTTTTTCATGTGTAAGTTTAAAGTACCATGTTAAGTATCAATCCTATTCATTTTAATGATACGCCTGTGCAGGAGTGAATCCATTAATTTAATATATCTCGCTTAGATTGTAATTACGCCCCGACTGTCGACTATTTGGATCACTTGACTGAATTTTCATTAAGAAGAGAGCTCTATCTGATCCAGCGCGGGGCCCGGCCGCATTTGTCGGCTTTTGGGGTGCGGGCAGAGCCGCTCCCCCCGCACCGCCCTCCGGGGCCGCCCGCCGCCAGGCCCCGCTCCTCCGAGCGGCCGTCCCGAGCGCGGCTCATCAGCGCTGATTTATGAGCCTTGTTAAACACTCATTATGACTTTGCACCTTTTTCCAGCAGGGTCTGGGAAACAACCCCACTTTGTGACAACAGGGCATGTGTCAAACAATTATAGGCGGAGAGGCTATGTGTCTCCGGAGCGCAGCGTTCCCCCTCCCTCCCCTTCACGCCCAATCCGAGGGACATTTCTGTGAAAAGGGGGGGGGGGAGGAGGGGGGGGGTAAGAAAAAGAAAGAAAGGAGAAAAAAATTCTCGCTCTCTTTTGGTACACTTAACTCACAGCAACAGCAGCCTCCAGCCCTCTGACCGTGCAAACGAATGGTTTGGTTTGTCCAGACAATCACAAAGTTGCATACCTGGTGGATTCCCTGAAAGCGAGCACGTAGGTATGGGTAGTGCAGGGAGGGATCGAAGTCCGAAACGCTTGACTGCACTCGGGGTAACAGCTGATAAAGCGTTTACAGAGACGGTGTTATTCAGACAAAGAGGGTATTACAAATATTACGGTCATTTCTCTCTCTACCTATATATTTTAGCTAACTAAGAAAAACTGTTTGTTTTTTTTTTTCCCCAGTATCCCGGCGGTGTGTTCTGATAAATCCTTTATCAGTTACAACTCGTATTTATTTCTGATAGCAAAGGGAACGCGGAGCTCTTCCTTACCGCTTTTGCATATGAATTGTTGGAGCTCTGCACACGGGCCTGTATAAACAAGCCGACAAACCTATAGGATGAATCATCCACCTCTCGATATCTGTCTGTCCGTCCGTCTGCCCACCTATCTATGAATATTTTACGGATCCGAACTTAATTAACAACACAATTTCCATTTTGTCTCCAAAATGATCAACTGCAATTACGGGAGATTTTTAAGGTTTGTAATTTGATGTCACCAGACTGTTGCTCGGGGGCAGAGGCACAATTGCCGTGCCAGCTGCAGTTGTATTTATTTGTTTTTTCTGTCTTGTTCCTGTAGGGCCGCATTATGCAGGTTTTAATTAGTTTGTGTTTGTATTTCGCCCGTCCCAAATCAATGCCATCCTGGAGCAATGCGATGTAAATTCCTGCGGTACAGGTGTAGCTGCTAGCTCTGGAACACTAGGAAACTCGTGTCTTACAAATGAAAGCGGTGAATGCCATTCAGCCAAACTGTCAGCTTTAAACAGCCAAGAGGAAGGAGATCAAAGCAGAGAGCAGGAACTTCTACTCTCCAGATTAGTCTTTATGGTCTGAACGCCTAATACTATTAAAGGGAACCAGGACATACAGCACATCGTTGGCTACAAAGTTACTTCTAATTTCGCTAAAGTCCTGCCTTCTTTTGGCCAGTGTAAGCCTTCAGAGCATTTCAAGATGCACTGTTTCCTTTGAGGCCTAGTAGCTACTCATCTGAAATTATGCAGAACTAATACCTTCAGAGACACATTTCTGTTTGTGCACATATTTATATAACTTATCGCCTTTTGAAAGATAATTTTGATTTCCTCCTAGGTTCCACAAAGTCTTTTAATAGAACTCGCAGCAATAAAACCTGAAATTCTAGTATCTCCAGACATGAAAAGTCCCTTTATGTTGTGTTTGGTGTCTCTTCTTTCTTGAAATGACCTCTGTATGGTGGTGTATAAATCTATTATTCCAGTCACTGGGGAATTCTTTTAAAGCTTTTTTTTTTTTTTTTTCTTTTCTTTTTTTTTTTTTTTTCCTCAGGAATAAGAGATCGTTCATCTTTAACTAGGCCACATAGAAATTATGATTCAACAGCAGTGTATATTTAATTAGAGTAATCTCACTTGAATTTAATTACCTAATGAATTATTTGTTTAAAAGGTAAAAAGCCTTGTTTGCCAAGTACAGTGCAACCCACTGATAAGAACTTCCGTTATAAGAACATTAATATTTAAAAAAAACATTTTGCTCTTTTATATTTTAACTCTTTGGTACAGCCAGCCGACGGTGAGCTGCAGCGGGCAGGGCTCCCAGCCTCTCCCTCAGCTCCCTGCAGTGGCCCCGCGCAACCAACGCGCACAGCCGCAAAGCGGCGAGAGGGGCCGGGCTGGGGAGCGGCGGTGCACGGGGGGCTGCGCCGGGTGAGATTCGGGGCGAAGCACCAGCGAGGCTCGGAAAGCGGATCCGGGGGTGCAGGAAGCTGCGGGAAGGTGCCAGAGAGCACCAGGCTGCAAACCAGCCACCCTTTTGCTTGCTTTATTATTATTTTTTTTTTTTCCTTTTCCTCTTTCTCGTGGACAGCACAGCCAATGACAACCATTTGAATATTTATAATTCTTCGACCAAGACAACAAAAAACTGACCAGCCTCTCCACCCTTGACCTTTCTCTTCGGTTCTCAAGTTTTCCAGCCACAGCACTGTTTGTTTCTAAGACACAACACGAGCAGAGGTGAGCTGCAGCACTTGTCAGGGTTGTCCGAAAGCACCCCGCCGCTCGGGGATTATAGAATCATAGAATCATTAAACCATTAAGTTTGGAAAAGACCACTAAGACCATCCAGTTCAACCATTATCTGTCCCAGCAAATAAATAAATAAATAGATAGATAAATAGATAAATAGATAGGCAGTAAAATGCATAAGTAAGTAAAGAAATAGAAAAATAATATTATTATTTTTTTAATTCAAGACAGAGAATCTCTCCTTAATGCATTCCACTGAATTTCTGCAGCAAAACTCGATCCCTAATAGTAGATATATTTCTTTTTCTCTCTCTCTTTTCCTCTTCCTTTCTTTCTTCCTTTCTTCCTTTCTTCCTTTCTTCCTTTCTTCCTTTCTTCCCCCCCCCCCCCCCCCCCTAATTAGTATTTGGCAGTGTGACCTGTCAAAGGGAGCTCTGTGAGGCTGTCCACCTGTTGCTCAGAACAGGCACTTTTGGTCCCTCCTCCCCTCAGCACCACTAGGCCCATGTTGGATGTCAGGAAGCATCAAGGGCTCAGACTCATCTCTCCCCACACCACAGTGATGCTCTGGCACTACACGTGTCACCTGATCACTTTCAGAATAGGGAATAGGCATTAAATAGTATCTCTGGAGGTAGCCAAGGGGGTATTTCTACCTCTTAGCTACCAAGTGTTTCTGTTTAGGAAACAGCAGCAATAGGGAAAGCACAGTGTTGGTACTTTTAAGCCACAGGAAAAGAGAGTGGAAGAAGAAGCAAGCTTAAAACCAAGCTTCAGTAGTGTGGAGGCACTAGTTTGAGCTAGGACACTCATAGTGTTTGGGGATCCCCAAGAGGTGTCACTGAAGCTCTTCTTGGGCCCAAGGGTGCATGTACCACCTGAGAAGAAGTGCACTCACAGGTGTGAGGCTGGGTATTCATCCACTGGAGACTGACCCGCACGCTGGGTAGAACAGCCTCCTTCCCAAGGGTCAGGAAGCAGCTGGATGCCAGAGCTCCGCTGCCTTCAACGGATGATGCAGGACTTGAGTACACCATCATGCAATGCCCTGCCCATGGTCTTCCACCAATTTCCACTCCATTGTTTTAAGAAAAGATGGGCCCACTGCCTCATCCACATCATTTGGCCAGCTCGTTGCAGACATGTCTGCTTAAGTCCTCTGTCCACTGCAGAGCAGCTTGTGCAGTGCTGAATTACAGTACTGTGCAGCTACACTCAATCTCAGCCAGGGCAGCAATGGGGCAGCCCTCAGAGGTACAGTTACAGATTGTGTAACAGATTTGGTGATTTGGGAGTGCACTGTATGTCAGGCAGGAACAGAGTGGGAGCTCCTGGCCTTCCCTATTCTCTATCTATCTTCTCCACTTCCAAGGGTGTCCTGATTTTTGAAGATCTATTGAAAAGAATAGGATACATGAACCAACAGCATCATGGCAGCAGTGAAGCTTACCTGCTCACCAGCATCTCAACTCAGATTTATTGGTGCCAGAAGTACTTGAGTCTAATCTTGATTTCATGTTTTCAAGTAGCTACGCCATGTCCTGAACCCAAGAGTTATCTCAGGTCTATTGCATGTGGCATATAGACCTCAGAAAACACCAGATCTCACTATTATAATAAAAACGTGTAAGGCATTCAAAGCTGAGACTGCAGTCATTTCCAAGTCTCGCAGCAAAACTATTAACATTTCTCACAGAGAAAATGCATGGGAACACATTGCTCTCCTCTACTGTGTGCTCTTTGCACACAGCATTGTTAGAATCAACTGGCAATTCCACCTGAATTTTTGTAATGACTCAAAGATGTTATGGGCATTATAGATCTGTAGGCCTGGCATTGTAATTCTTGAAGGCCTGTGCTTTCCTTAAAGTTATGAGTGCAGTAGTCACAGCACATCCACACAATATTGCTTACTCCGTTTATTTTGATAATCAAACACATATATTAACAGATCATATTTGGCTGTGTGTATTTATTCTTGCCCACTTTGGAAGGTGTGTGCATTTTCACTTTATTACTACTGATAAAATACAGCGCTACCATTTAAATCATGCAGTTACCGCAGGACAAACTATTAAATAAACCTCAAACTGGAATTTGTTGAATTAAAATTCTTCACACAAGCCCATTGGATTCTTTTTAATATTCTATAAACAACATAATTTACAGTGTCACTCCACTTCTTCTATAGCTTTCTTCTTACATTTCAGCATTAGTAGCAGTTGGTGTATTTTCTTTCTTTGCTTTGCTTTCTTTTTCCTTAGATGTATAGTCAGTCTTTTGACTAATATAATTGACTTATGCATCCATTGATGTATGCTGCATTTTAATGATGACTTTTTGTTTTATCCAATAATATTTTTTTAATAAGATTGCTTGGATTGTATTCTAAGTGCAGGTGTGAGCTGTTGCTTTGTTTCTTAATGATCAGTGTAGACCTGGGCAAGATTTTTTTTCCTCTGAAAGATCTACGCTCAGATCAAACTATGCATTTTTAGGTGTTAATACACTTGCATGCATTTCTTTGTATAGGCTTGCTGAACTGTAATTAGCTTTCCTATTCTGTTTCTCTCCTCTACATTAAAATGTTGAAGTCCATGAAACCCATACCTTTTGGATTTGTTTTTTCTAATAACACAAAAATATATTTGAATGCCAACACAGTTTAAGCCTGGCCTGCATGAAACAGCACTAGTCCATTAAAATCATTGCATCAGGATAACAGATCAGAAATAAAGGAGTTTAAAATATCAGTAATTTAGTGAAAATGCTTCTACTGAAATATAGCATTGTGAGAAAATTCTGACATATTTGGTGCTTAGAACAAATATTGACTGGTGGATTAAGAATACAGTTTTTCTTATCAAGAAAGTCCTTTGCTGAATGATTGGTTTAGCTGCTCCAAGAAACAGGAAGCCAGACAGTTCAATTTTCTTTCTTCCCCACCCCCCCCCCCCCCCCCTCCCCCCTATTTAGAGCAGGTTTTCCATGGTAGTGAAATCACTGTGGCAATGATTAGAACTTAATGTGCAGCCACAGTCTGCAGCATAGTACTCTACAAAGTAGCACTGAGTTTATTTTGTTGATTCATTGCATTTTTTTCTTTCCTGAAACTGCTGTTCCTCATCTCATATGTTACACTTTACTTAAGCATGGTACTACTCTACCAGAGATGGTATTTATTTATTTTTTTTAATTTTGCCTGGGGTTGAGAACACTCGAATAATAATGAGAGCATCACATCTCATGTTAATTTTTCATGCATAACTAGGCTGCTTCAATTTACAAGACAGTATGGATAGATATATAGTAGTTGTTATGATTATTTTTTTCCACATGCATTCTACTGTTTCCTCATATGTTTTGCATTGCTCCCAGACAGGATACATTTTCGAAGTCTAAGTCATGATGTTCAGAGACTTACAGACGTTATTAAGAACAGTCAGAAATTATGAGCGTTTATAAATACAACATGCCCAAATTAAGATCCTAAGTTTAGCAGCTGGAAGCTTTCTGAGGTTAATTACTACATGAAAAGAGAAAATATGTAAGGAACTATGTACTCAATGTATGCTGCACCCTCAAGTTAAAGAGGCTACCAGTGGAATAAAATATTGGTCAGTGTGAGTATAGACAGTAGCATCTGTGGACTAAAGTTTTTATTCATCTCTATGTTCATCTCTATCCTTAAGTTCAAACAATTAACACCTGGACTTTTTTGGAAGATCCTGAGATACTTGAATAAAGTCAGGTAAAAAAAAATCCTAAGCAGAGCGAATGTTTTGAAGGCAAGGAAAGTAACAGGCTATATCTTGTAGAACTGGGTTGATAACAGGTAGGAAAATATTTACTTTTGTTTCTCCTCTTATTTATTTCCTCAGCTTTTCCATGGGTATCACAGACAGCAATATGATCATTCGATTTTTCACAGGTGTGCTTTCTTTTCTCTCTCTCTCCTTGTCTAGATCAACAAGTGCAAGCATTTACAGTAGTTCATACTGCGCTGGCATCATTGCTGCAACTGCACTAACCTGGAACACCGTTACCATAAACATTTCTACAGTAACCTTAATAATTCCAGTACTTTATGGAAGCAGTTGCATTGATATAGTAGATACTGCCAGCATAATTCACAATAATCTCACAATTCTTACAAAGCCAGCTCTGTACAATTTCCTTCTTCACATTATTTACTTGTTCTGAACCACTTGTTGTTTCATATAGTGATGAATACCAGCTCATTTGGTTCAAATAAAATAATCTTTCCAGATATTGATTGGAGCTCTGACTAATCCCCCCTCCATAAATCTGTTTTAGGACCTGTTGGGAAGCTTCCCCATAATGCAGTGCCACTGAGTTTTGACGAACAAACTTCTGTGTTAATATAATATATAATTTCCATGTGCACAGAGGCTTGCTGAGACTTTCTCACACTGTTACAAGTTTATTCACTCTTTTAAACCACGATAAGCTCTGCGAATGTGAAAAAGACTTTTCTAGCAGAAACTGAACTATTCACTGGAAGAGTGTGGTCAAGATTCCTTGCCATCTCAATTTCACTCCTGTTTTGTTTTCTTGTATCCTTTAGTAATGAATTGTTATGAGTGAAGCCTTGAAGTCCTGGAAGCAGAACACCCAGATTATTTTCTTTCAATATGGCACAGAAGCAGAAGAATAGCCCTTTCTTGGGGAAAGGAACAGCACAGTATTGAGAACAATGTTGGGCTCCTTGTTTCTACTGACCAATAGAGCTGCTAATAATGTCACTTGCAGTGACAGATAAAACTTGAACATTACTAGTTAATTTCTTCTGGAATACAGCATTTTTCTCCTAATTGTACTTTATTTTTCATCATTCCTCTCCAGGCCTTCTCCTTTTCTAATTCTTTTCCAATGCATTGCCATTTTTTTCTTCTTTCTTTCCATCTTCTGTGTTTCCATTTATCCATCTCCTCCAGCTCATTTTTCTCAACCCCATATTTGATTCTACGTTAAGATCACTCGTGCTCTTTTGGTTGTTTTTACTGAAAGCAGCATTCCTATATTCTTCATGCTTTTATGTGGATAGAGAGCTGGAGGCACTGCAAAGACCACTCTCCAGCTCAGATCCTAAACCCAAGAAGGCTCAAGCTGAGCAGACCACTGGCTGGCATATGAAGTTCCAAGGGTTGTGACTGTGGAAGAAATTTCTTCTGGGGGAAAGTTACTAGTGGAGGCCCCCAGAAGTTCATGAGAGGAACCCATACTGTTTCTTCTCAACCTTGGATCTCAGTAAGAGTGCACCTCCAGCAAAGTTTGCAGATCACACCACCTTGGATGGGAGTGGCTCTTTCACCAGAGGACAGGTTGTTATTCAGGAGGACATCAGTAGGCTGCAGAAAGATAGCAGCAGCGAAATCAGGAGATTCAGTACAGGGGAATGCAAAGTCCTAGCCCTGGTCTAGGAAGACACCTTATCGCGATCAAGGCTTGGCATCAACTGTCTGAAATGAGCTGTGGACCTAAGTGGACAGCAGGAGGAACAGAGCCAGTAGTAAGCAACAGCTGTAGTGAAGAAGGTCAACTGTGAAATGAACAGTAACAGTGTGAGCGTAGCCAGCAGGTGGAAGGAAGTGGCTCTTCTCTATTTTACACTTGTGTGATCCCACACAAGGTTTGTTGTTGTTGTTGTTGTTTTTTCATTGTTTAGGTTTCCTAGTAAAAAACAGATGTTGGCATACTGCAGTCAGTGTAGTCGAGGGATTACCAAGACGATCAGAAGACTAGTGCACATGCAGTAGGGAGGTCGAGAAAATTGTGGGTGCTGTACCAAGAACAAGTTAATGAGAGATCTTATTGCTCTTCTTGGGTACTTCGTGGTAAGGTGTGAAAAAGATTGAAACAGACTCTTTTTAGAGGTGGCAGGATGAGGACGAGAAGACACAGATTGTTGTATGGGAAATTTTCATTAGATTTAAAAGAAAGTACCAACAAGGCTCAAAAGAATCCATACATGGTCTTACTTTGAAAGGAGGGTGCAAACAAACAAACTTAATACAAATTACTGCATGATTTTGTAGCAGATGAACTCATAGCACCAGAAGAGTGGAGTTAATATCCTTATTCACATTACAGTAAAGGATGTAGCAGTAATTCATCAATTGTATCGATTATTGATATATTTATTTCCTAATTTTGCAGTGTCATCAGAATACACTATGTAATAGCACTGTTACTTTTCTCTGTCATAGGTATACAGCCGAACTCATATATATAGGCATGAATGCTAAGAAAAAAATAATCAGATACAGTGAGATCTGTAGCAAGCTAGTGAGATCTGGCAAGCACCGTGCCATCTTTATCAGAAAGTCATTTCCATGTTCAAGAAAGAATGAAGAGAAGGGAGGAAAAAAGTGAGTAAGACCTGAGGTATTATCATCCCGTTGATTAACTGGATTTCCTACACAGCTGATGCTTTAATGGCCTACTTCAGAGGATATGGCAAGAAGCAAACTTGCTTGTAGATGTGCAGGAGAGCATTGAGAAAGTGAACCAGCTATTATCATATACTTCTTAGTGTATGTATTTTATTTTTTTTTTCCTGAGCACACAAGTAAGTAAGAGTAGGATATAAGAAAATAACTCTTTCTAGAAGAAGTGCTTTCGTCTATGTTAAGGCTAATACAATTTATCTCTCTTGGCTTTCAGTGTCCCAGGAAAGCCTCATGGCCCATTCCAAGATTAAGATCCTTTGTCATATGCTACAAAAAAACAAAGAGCAAAGTTAATGAATATCAAATGCATGAAGGGGCAGTGGGAGCAAGAATGGTTTAAAGGTTTTTGTAGTGTTGAAATGGGAGTGTTCTTTGACCTTTCTTAATCCTAATTATTGTTTATGAAAGAACAAATGCTGCTAAAAAAATACACACTTACTTGTGGAATTAACCATAATTACATGGCATTCTGAAATATTTCATAATTTTGTAATTGTTTAAAGAAATGGTGTTTAATGAATATAATTCACAGTAATTCCCTTATTCTTTCTTTGTCTAACTAATAATCATCTTTGTAATATGTAATAAAATCATGAACTAAACAAAACTGTACACGTAAGTGTTCAAAACATTTCCATTTGTCTTTTGTTTCAGTAGGAATCCAAAACAAAGTTAATCTGATCAACGGGGATCAATAGAAAAGTGAGTGAAGATTTTTATTTCTTTGAAGCCAGTGAAGGCAATGAAATAATCCTCCTAAACAATGAAAGCCTTTAATTCAGAGTCTTGAACACTGAAAGGCATTGTGAAGTGGGATTTGCAGTGTTTCTGGTTTTAATTTAAACTGTACAAGCAGGTGCAGTAATGGCAGGTGAACTGCTCTTATTACATTGTTGCAAAACTATAAGGCAAAAAACCACAGAAATGTCCCAGACCTGATTTAGTAAGGACTGGAATAGTAAACACCATCCGAAAAGAGCTTCTGAAAATACTTTTTTTTTTTTTTTTTTCCTGTCCTCTCTCCTCCCCTGCCCACTTCTTTCCAATTTCAACGTATCTGTGTCCTTCCTTTCTTTGTGATTTCCTCAGATTTACAAGCTGAGTGACAACTGCATTTTCGGGACTACTCATCTGTGTGCACTGGCCACCTGTGGGAACCAAGCCAGACAGTCCTTCAGCATTCTACAACAGGATGCCTTCATCTGAAACACTGATAGCAGACCAGACTGCTGAGGGTGGGTCTGTGAATTCTGCAGTCCGAAGAGTGCATTAGGCACTGTGAGATATGTCTGCTACCATGAGCCACAAGAAGTGCATCAGGTAAGGAATGGCCAAGCATGGGTGCAGAGCCAATGGGGTGAGGATATGCTTCCCAAGCAAAGAAAACTGGGCAGGACTGGACATGACAATGAGGATCAAAGGAGAGTCCAGATCATCATTCAGGCCTGAGGTGGGTCTCAAATTGAGACAGGAATGTAAGTTAGCAAAGTAGGATCAGGTCTGGCAGCAGTAACCAGGGCTGCAGTCAGCCTGGTGACCACTGGACAGGTCTAAAGCAATAAGACAACTCTGGAGTCAAGCTGTGAAGTCAATCCATTGGTCAGGGTCCGTATTAGCAGAGTGCATGGCCAGGCGTGACTGTGACAGAGCTGGAGATAGGCATTCTACAGCAGAGCTCAGGCAGGGACTGATGGCCCCATGCTGATCCCCTGGGGCAGGGGTGTGAAGGAGAGCTACTTGAGGACCAGGATATCAGTGCCCTCGGGGCCTTGGTAAGCATATGGGACAGTGGCTGATCAGTAACCTGAGAACAAGCGTAACTGGTGGATATTTTGCCAGAAGGTTCAGCACTTGACAGGTGACAAGACGCAAATTGGGGCCTTCAGGCTCCTGATTAGGTAGCAGATCAAGCTGGGCAAAGGAAAGCACAAAGGACTCTGATCACACTGAAGTTGATGGTTGTGCTTTTATGGACAGCAGGAGGATGATGATTTCACTTTCTACATTTCTATTTACTGCACAGGCCCATGAAAATGCAACACGTCTGGACCACCCTTAGCCGCTGTTAACTTGTTGGGAAGAAAGGGGTGATTTCTTTGTTATATTTTCCTGACTTTTTCTACCACTTCTCCTTATTCCATTACTTTGTACCCAGTCACTGAGCCTAGTCAGTAAAGAAAATATTTATACTAAATATTTATATTCAATATTATGGTTTCTGTATCACTTGCAGAAGGAATTGAAGGTTGAATGACTGCTCCCTGTGTCTTGGCCTTTCACTTTTTTTGTCTCTTTCCTTTTCTTGTAATGTGAGATGAAATTCAATTTTTGAAACTTGGGGTAAAATATTTATCTTCGCCATAGGTGAATTTGCCAGTCTAGACACTTTATGCATTTGTTTGAAGATTCTAGAAGATATAGTCAGGTAAAATATGGCTAACCATGGACTCACAACTTTAATAACGCTGGCTGCCATTATTGTGAATATCTTTTCCAATATATTTAGCTCATATGTTTTCTCCTGCAGAAAAACTTAGTGTTTTCCAACCTAGCTACCTCCAGCAACTCAGGGATCCACAACCATCAAAACTGCCACAGAAGATTGTTTTCATGGCTTCAGAGGAGAGGCATGATGTCACAGTCCTGTACATATCTTCAAATAGCATCTCCCCAGATAAGATCCTATTTGTTTCAGGAAACATAGGTGCATTTGATATGTACTACTCATTTACTTCTTCAATTGCACATTCAGAGATAACATGGGTTACAGTAATTGGCTAAAAAAGATTTGAAATTTAACAAATCCTAATGTTCAGAAACATCTTTTTCTTTAACAAAAACAACACAGGTAGTGCTTGCCTAGTCTGACATCACTGTGAACTGGAGTCAATTCAGAAGCGTAAGAATGAGATTCTAACAACGTAAGAAAATAAAACATGCTATTTATCATTGTTGTAGTGTCACCAACTTGTAATTTCTATTGTTCTTCAGAATAATGGGATTTATTAAAGCAGTTTATCCTCAAGTCACATGATAGATAATATGTGTAAAGAATGAAGAGGATTCTAAATAGCAAAATGGAAAAAAAAAAAAAAAAAGGAAAAGAGAAAAAACACCTTAAATTTAGTGGGAAAACACAGCAAAGAGATCTATACGTTAAAAATCTTATTTCTGGAACAAACAGAAATCAGGTACACATAGAAAAGAAAAAGATAAGTTATAAAACTCATGCAAATCCAAATATTTACATATTTACTGCCATGCTCAAAAGGAAATAAATATAATTGTGTAAGTGAAATGTTTTCAAAAGCTGTGCTTGGAATCAAAGGATTAGGTAAACATGCTGGCCACTATGTATCTGGCATATACACCAACACTCAATATTCACAAATCATTAAATGGCTGTTGGACACCTGAAATTCTATTGATTTCTAAAGCTCAATAACGTATGAAAGACACATTCAAAAGAGCAGGCAAGCAAACAAGCAATTACATAGTACCGAGTCTCTTAACATGCACAAAAATCACTACAATAGGAACAAATATTCTCAGCAGATAAAGAACCTTAGTTCATTATGGCAGCAGCCATAACAGGAAATCTTTCAAACGATGATTGTATAAAATTAAGGATGATATAATGAAAAGGAGCATTGTAAATCAAGTAAGTAGGGAATTTCAAGGATCACAAATCCTTCTCTGATATAAAATACAACAATAAATTCTACCATATATCATTTCTTTTATAATGATTGTTACCAAGAAAATATGAATTCTAAGATAAAATTTCAAAAAGTTTAAATCATAATAGTGACTAGAAGCTTAATTCTTATTTAGTTTCCAACTTATTGGAAAATGAACTTAAGCAATCAAGTAAAGCTATATGATTGCCTAAATAAATATCTGTTTGCTTAGATTCTATGTTAAGTCAGCCAATAACACTTTTAAAGTAATTATCATGGTAACTGGACATAAAGAATTTACCTTATTATTTGTCTCACAGATTTTTAGCATGACTTGAATGACATACATCCAATTCAACTGAAAACTAGAAAGATTCTAGTAAAAAACTGATGTATGAGTCTCAGCACTTGGCAGAGCTTATTGTTCTCTGGATCTTCTCATGATTACCAAGCGCTTCAAAAACAACTGCCTCAAATATGAGAAATGTAATTTTGAAAAAGTGTATCTTAAGGTTAACTCCAGGAATGCTGTGCCTTGTTTTTCATCTGACTGGAGTTATCAGTTATCTCTTGGATGGCTTAACAGGGATGGCCATTGTACTGTAATGCTGGGCTCCATTTGTGGCAATATCCATATGTCCTAATTAGAGAAAAGATATATGAGATAAAACTGTAATATAAATATGAACTGCTCTGCCTAGCATTAACCTGTTTTGATACAAAGTGGTCTGGCATCATGGGAAGCCAATGAAGATTTTCTTCTTGTGGTTTACAAACAAAAGACGAGCACTGCAAGACAGGAAAACACAAATTCAACAATGCTTATTATCTGGCTTAGGGTTGACTCTAGAGTACCTGCAGGCAATGTGCATTCCAGTTCCCTCTAGGAGGCAGCTTATAATGGATGTTGGCTAATAACTTTGTCTTATGACTTAGTCAGATGCCAAAGCAATGTTTTGCATAAATGAACCTAGGCTGCCATACATTTCTGCTGCCTAAAGAAAAATTCCCATGTTGCACACAGCTTGTTCCCCTCATTTGAGAAAAGTCAGAAAACGGCTAGATGAAAAGTACAAAAATGTTATCCCTGTTTCTGGGTTTAAAATTTTGCTGTCCTTAATATTTTCAGTGGGTTCTGTTCAAAATCAGAACTTCAACTTTGTATCTTCCTTTGTGAGATACTGAGTAGTAAACAGTTTTGGCAGTTGCTCCACGGAATGGTATTGGTGTGGGAACAGTCTGTAATTACCCAGTTCAAAGAGGAATTGGAATGTTGGTATGTAATCGGCAGTACCATCTGATGCCACTGACTGTGTGATAGTAGTGGTCACATATGAAGATAGATTATACTTAAATGATGATCTTAAGTTGTTTTGCAGTTCTTCAAGAGACTATAAGTGAAGTTTTGTGTCCATTCCTTATTAGTCTTGAATACTTCCACAGAATATTCGAAATTACATCCTATTCAACATACTTTGAGGTTTCAGCTAAAGCAGAGGCATTCTTGGAAAAAGCATTAATAGAAGCTCTGATGCCTTTACAGTAAGGTAAGAAGGAAGCATAATTTCTATGAATCATGTGATTGCTTGGTACAGTACTGGTTGTCTTCTGTGTGACAGATATGGCTTTCAATACGTCTTCTGTTTAGATGATAGCAACACTGTCTGATATTAAGGGCACATAACAATCTAATCTCTTGTCTTCCTTTTATATGACTGGAGCTAACAAAAGTGTTAAGAGGGGAGCAAATTTTTTTTGCAGAGTTTGTTGGTTATTTCCATTATAACAATAAAAAATTAGTTATTAAAATATATTAAGAGATAAATAAGTTATTTTTTTTTCCCTCTGCTTTTCCAGTGGGCCACATATTCACTGTGTCTGCTATTCAGGCAGCAAAGACTCCATCCATTATATTGAAAGTGTTCTTTTGAATTGTCACTCCTTAAGAAATAGTACAGTTTGAGCACAGAGATTAAATAAATATGAAAGTTTAAATATTGCATTTAGGATGGTAGAAATGTACCGCATGTTTTACAATGAATCAGTTATTAATCTTCCCTTAACCTGTTATGATTCCATGAATACGCTTTCACCAATTCTTGTATTTTTTCTAACACACACTTCAGGTCAGGGCCTTGACAGAAGAGAATTAAGGATTGGACTACTGGCTAGATTCTTCTTTTTAAAAATCAAGAGACTGTATTTTTAGACAATCCTCAAGTGAACTTGTGATGCTAGATTCTGCTGGTTATCCTCAATGCCTGTGTTTTTACCTTCAAACTGTGGTGAAACATGGAAGAATGTCCTCCTCAAATCCCGTCTCTGTGAGCCAACTGCCTAAAAACTAGCTATTTTTCCCAGTTCTCACTTGCAGAACCTGACGAAATACATTCTTTTTCCTGTGATTTTTTTTTGTTTATTTTTTTGGTGTGGGGAACAAAGTCAGTCTGCTCTCTACTATAAATAACTGCAAGTGGTAATAATAACACTGGTAAGCAGCCAGGTGTATACCAAACCTTCCTTCAAATGCCCCAGCCTTTACTGATGTGACGGTTTGCATACAGCACCATCTGTCAGAGGTGTTCATTTATCATTAACCAACTGGGGAGACAACATGAGCTCAAATGCCACAAGTGCAAAGACAGTATTTCTGATTTAAATGCTATACATATGTTTCAAAGAAAATTTGTAAGCAGAATGTAGGGCTAAATGTATTAAATAAGTAATTTACTCTGAGTCAGATTCTGCTATGTTTACTTACTAGGAGAAGTATTTTATTTAGCAACTGACCAAGCATTTCAAGTGGTGTGAAATATTACCTGAAACAAATTTAAGGATCAGAAATTTGCATAATTTTGTGGTAAATATCAGAAACTGTTTAAATGTGGCAGACAGTAGATAGAAAGACTCCCAATAACAGTGGAGAGGTCATTTCATTCTGGTTTAGTCGAGGTAGAAAGACTGTCTGGAGAGCTTACTATTCCATTTTTAAGAATCTTAGTTGCTGATATTCAGGAATGATTTTCAGAGCTTTAAATCTCAGCCAAACTTAAATTTATTTTTTAAGGGACAGCACTGTTTCCTACCTCAAAACATATTTAAGGATCCTGTAGGAGTTGGCACCAAGAACCAGTAAGAAGCAATGTGTAAAAATCACGCAGGTGAAGGATAATACAGGTTATAGGGGACCTCAAGAGATCCCTAGTTTTAACTTCCTGCTAAAAGAAGGATCAGTTGTGAGATCAATCAGGCTGTTTGTCCTGAAACCTCCCAAAGAGCCTCTCTGGGTGACCTATTCACAATCTTGACTGTATTCAAAGTGATAGTGTTTTCCTGATGTCAGGTCCAAATTGGCATATTTATTTATTTATTTATTTTTATTTTTGGCTCTTGTTCTCTCAAATGGTTGAACAATTTCAACTGAAACTATTCTTTCTGTAAAATAAGTATTAGTTCCCCTGGCTGTGTTTTGTTTAGAATTTGATTCAGAGGGCATTTTTCCAAAACTTTTTAATCTGGGCCTGCCAAATGAAGTATATGGATATATGTTTAGGCATATGGGACCTTTGGGTACATCTGTGTTAGAATGGGGGTAATAGAGGTTTTGAGGATCTTGATTCTGGAGGAAGTGCTCAAAAATCTGCAGTAGATATTCCAGGACTTTTGTACCATTATTTTCCTATTCTTAGGCAAGTAAGACTTATTCTCAGTAAGAATATTCACAAATTTTTTGGGACTGGCAGTCTTAAGAATATGTTTGTGATTTGAACAAAGAGAGATTTGTAAGTGTTGGTATCTTGTGTATATTCAGTTTTGTGATGGGAATCACATTAATGAGAACATTTGACTCAGAATGTTAATGCTTATTCTCTTATGAGATAAAACAAATAGATAAACTGACAACAGCATCATATTGTACAGCTGATCTTTTCTCTTTCACACAATGTACTATTTCCAGGGAAAACAGCAGCATCAACTGTAAAACTTCCTCTGGACAGTTAATTAACAAATCTATACCAATTAACTTTAAACCATTATTAAGTGCAAAAAACCCCAGAAGTTTAAATCAACCATGAATTCAATTGTATGTTTCATGCTAAGCATCTCCATCATGACAATCTGTTTCTAAGGATTGCTAATGACAGGTGATATAGAGGGTTAGAAAAGTTATGTAGCGCTTTAGCTCACTATTTCTTCTGAATGTGGCATGAAGAACTGAGTTTTTATAAAAACCTGAATAAAAACTTTTTAGATTCTAACATAGCAGCCACCATGTCTCCCTTTTTACTACTCTTCATCGTCTGTTCTCTTTGAAACCAGTTCTGAACATGCTCTTAAAGGAAAATTGCACTCAGACTTTTTTTTTTGCAGTTTAGAAATGTGGTATGCCAAGTCATCAGTCTGTTTAGTGACCACAAAAACATGACCTTCTGAAAGCCTTCTCTTGCACTGGATGCAGTTTTCCTTTCTATTTTCATGAGTTTGTCATTGTATCTGAATAATCTAACATCTGGTTTTGAACATATAAATATATTTAAATGTGAACACATTCATATATGAACTGTAAACGACCATGATACTTTGATTCATTTAGCTGCATTATGTCTGGTTTTGCTTAGAGTGATGGATGCCAAAAAGCAGGAATTCCTCAGCTTTTATTTACAGTTGCTCCTCAAATCTTCTCTAGCTATCATTTTTGCAACACATACATTTTTACTGCATGGCACTCCTTCAGAATTTCAGTGCAAGAAATTAAAAACATAGATGATCTATTAGATCAGACTTCAGTCTAAGCCTGGAAAATGTAGAATTTGGAAGATACATCAGGTCCAAATATTTAATCTGACCCAGTGGTTAAGAGGCAGCAACTACTTGCCTGTTCAATGCATAAATTGCTGCAAATTCATTTGGGTTAGCAGCGCAAGCAAAGGTAAGCACAGAGCAGTAGATGTGTTAGAATTATGGAACTGCCCAAGTTGAGAGGGACTCACAAGATTCGAGTCCAACGCCTGTACACAGGACAACCTGAAAATCAAGCCAAGCATGGAGAGAATTGTCCAAACACTTCCCAACTCCAGAAGCTTGGAGCTGTGACTACTGCCCTGGAGAAGCTGTTCCAGTGCCTGGAACTAGTGCAGACCCTGTCCCCAACCCCCAGCTGCCCCTCCCCTGACACAGCTCCATGCCGTTCCCTCGGGCCCTGTCGCTGTCACAGAGAGCAGAGCTCAGTGCTGCCCCTCTGCTCCCTGCGAGCAGCTGCAGCCGCCATGAGGCATCCCCTCAGCTCCTCTGCTCTGGGGCTGAGCCAACCCAGGGGCTTCAGCCACTCATCATATACCTTGCCCTCCAGACCATTTCCTGTCTTTGTTGCCCTCTTTTGGACGCTTATCGTCCTTCTTATATTGTGGTTCCCAGTGCTTCACACAATGCTTGAGGTGAGGTCACTCCAGTGCAGAGCAGAGTAGGGGAATCTTTTTCTAGACTGGCTGGCAGTGCTGGGCCTGATGCACCCCAGCCTGTGGTTGGTCCTTTTGGCTGCTAAGGCACACCAACGTTGAGGCCTCTCTACAGACACAGAGGGCACAGTTCCTCCTAATTTAGTATTATCTGCAAACTTTTATTATGCATTTGAGTCCTTCATGCAGATCATTTATAGAAACATTAATGAGAACTGGCCCTTACTGTCATATTTTGTAGCAGAGTTACTTGGAGAAGAAATAGGTTATACAAGGAGCTATTACTGTATGGAAGAATTATACTGGAAGTTAAATATATTATACTGGAAGCAACATGGGTGATATGAGGTGGTATGCTTATAAATGAGTGGGGACTGAAGCTGTGGAGAATAGTTGGGGATGGGTACTAGTGGATGAAAATACCTTTACTGACACAGCTGGCCTTTGTCGATAAATACTGTTTATATGCTCCAGCATAAAGATTGTTTTGAATGATATACTAACAAGAAATACTACCTTTGCTATACTTTAATGTTCAAACTGCATTTTTTAACTTTTCCACCAATTCACTTACCAGCAACATTTAGAAGTCCAGTAAAACAGTGTTCTGATTGAAGCGATAATGTTGACTCTGGTTCATGCTATTTCTTTATAAAGGTTCAGGCTTAGGAATATAAAAATATAGCTTTTTCCTTATTCAGTCAAGAAGCAGGTAGCTTTTAGATGCAGTCTAATTTAAGCCCAGTCCTGAATTCCCTTATGTTATGATCATGGAAGAATTGTAAATTTACCCTCTAAAAGTTTGGGGTGGCATCTTCTAAAATGTTTATTTGTGGTATAATTTTCACAAATAACTTCAAATTTTGATTATTTCTCCCTTACTGAATCTAATATATACACATTTTTCCTGTGGGAAAGAAAAAGCTGTCAGAAAATCATAGGAGATTAACATATTGTTAAAATTTCAGTTTTGAAAGTGGAAATAAACCATGAAAGCTCACCCCAGAGCATTAAACACACCTGTAAATACCCACACATTTCATTCTTGATACTTTTATTGGTTTTCGAATAGGAAGAATATCTCACTCACTCCAGTCATCATAAATTTTAAGACCTAGCTTCAGCCCTGCTCTTATGTACGTTCTCTCTCCAGTATTCTTTTCCTCTCACTTGCCCAAGCTAAAATGTGTTTTGAGACAGAAAGGCAGTAACAGACAACTGTCTTTCTGTAAAATATAGTGAGGTTATTCTGTACAAATGGAATGAACCTCATTTTTTCATTTCAGATCAAAGTAGAAATCTTTTGAAGTTTAGCTATTTGATAAAAAAAAGGGCTTTATAACAAGCAGATATAGAAGTTAATAGGACATAGAGATATTTTATTAAACTGCAAACCATTATTAATATTGCAGTTTTAACTTGAAAGAAATATGTGAAATGACACCGGAAATTAATTAGATTATTTCATCATTCTTTTACATTATAAACTTTGATACACTTGCATAGATATATAGGTACATTGATAAAAAGACACAAAGACAAACAGAATTTTAATGAGTGGGGAGCTTTTATCTACTATCACTTTGTGACTTAATTTTTTCTGTTTATACTGCCTATTGATTCCAGTTGAAACCTGCTGTTTTAATGTTGTTATTGATATTCTCTCTGGGTTTTCTTCTAATTCTGGCATTGATATTACCTTGATCGGATTTAGTTTATTTGAATTGCCTGTAGGTTTCAGTCTCCGGAGTTTTTCACTGCTTATAGACATGCAAAGATAAAACCTCTCTTTTTATCTAAAAATCCTTGAGAGACTCTGAAAGATACAGCCGTTTTCTGAGAACATTAAAAAGAAAGAGACAACAATCAAAAGGAATATACTTCTCACCCAGTCTATTCAAGACATCACTTCTATACACACTGCATATTCCCTGACATACACAGACTTCTAATCCAGTCAGTTCAATTTTGCATTTAGAAACGGTGTGTGGAGAAATAGTTTTGTCATAACGTCACAAGTGGCTCCAAGCTCCATGTCACAGGGTGCACCTCACTAGAAAGTCTCTGCTGCTGACTAATTTGGGAACTGGATCTGCTATATGTGGTGCTCCATGTTATTTATTTTTGCACCCTGGTGAAAAATCAGGCTTCAGTGCATTCATTGAGTGTAAAAACCACCCCCCTGCCACCACTCAATTCCTTTTCAATGAGAGAATTTAAAAGGAGACTAAAGGTAATTTCTGTAGATTATTACTATAAATTTCTACTTTTGCAGTTTCCCTAAGGGTCCTAGAAATAAATAAACTAATATTTCAATTGAAAATAAACCTGAAGATTCTTGTCTTTCAGTTAGAGACTTTCCAAGTGATCAGTTTCTTTCCTTGTAAAAGTCAAAAATCAAAGGAAAAAAAACCCTGTACCTCATCTTTCTGTCTTTATTTTTTAATATTTCTGTCTCTAATTTGTTTTATTTTCCTTTATTTTATTTTGGCTTGAGTTCAATCTTCATTCCTTTTCTGGTTTTGTTTTCTGCTTTCCTCTTCCTGTAGGCCTATAGTTTATTTTCTTCTCTTTGTTCTGACTCTTTTGTCATCTTACAGTATGCTTTTGAGGAAATAATTATTTTGTGGGAAATAATGAAGACTTTCAATTCTGTAATTAAAGTCAGGTAGAGACTATGAATATATATATATGTAAACATGTGTCTGTTTGCACATGATTTATTTCCTCTGTCCAACTGTGACAGAGCAGTTGTATTAAGAGTTTGACATCCTACAGAATTCTTTAAGATGTAGCAATCATATTGTGTAGTATAATGCATTGAACAGGAAGATGCTGAAACTCTTAGAGTTCAACACTGAATGACCTTGGTTTCATCATCAATTTAATTTTTAATTACGTCAACAGGGAATAGTAATAAAAAAGTGAATTGGAGTTTGTGGAAAAAAAATATTATTCCTTTAAGGGAGAGAACAATGGAGTATGATGGGTTATGGGAAAGCAGTGCAGAGGGAAGGGAAGCTGTATTTACCTTTTCATACAATCTTCCTCATTGCTCATCTGCACAAAATCATCAGAACCACTGTGTGAACCATGGAGTTATGGTGCTTTTGACAGCAGAAATGAAAATGGGTTGTGGGGGTACCTAACGCATCTGTGTGGAGAAATGATAGACAAGGAGAGAATTTTATCATTTCAGAAACCTCCCGACCTGCAGCCCCTCCAATCTTACAGCCCCCACACTTCCAGTTCATATCTCCATATCTTTTTCTTTAAAACCACACAGTGCCTTTCAGCCTAGTGTCCAGACTCCTCCATTGCATCTTTCCTTTCCATCCCCAAATCATTTTCCTGCTCTCACTTGTTCAGAATAATCCTGTTTTCATCCTGGGGCTCTGTTTCTTCTCTTAATTTTTTTAGTCTTCATCCTGCAAATCCTTTCCCAGTTCCTGCCTCAGTGAGCAGATTGTCCTGTCTCTTTTTACACTGGAGTTCCCCCACCCTTCAACCCAATAGTTTGATTCACAGATGAATCAAACATGTTCCTTCTCATATTCCTAGAGATATGGCTGAATTCACAAACTTATAAGATCATCCAGCACAGTAAACACCCTGGGAGCTTTTTACTCCTAGGGTCTTTACGCTAACTAACTGTTTCTGGGAACATGCAGTTTTGTGACCTGCCTGCATTTTTTTGCCAGTTTTCACTACTGCATTCTTACTGGCTACTGCAAATACTACTACCTTCTTGGTCTCTTTTTTTCCTCTGAAAAAAAACACACTACTGGCTCATGTTCTCATTAGAAGACAAGTGGCAAAGTAGAGCAAGTATCTCAGCTTCCCTAGGCATTAAAGAGCTATGTCTGGGACTACCAGAAATGTGGAGTGGCTCTTGGGATCTTTGTAGCTCTACTGTAGCTGCTTGCTCTTCATTCTGTGCCAGTTTCCTCTGTAGGAGTAGCCCCTTTCCAGCATATATTCAAGAAGGTTGCTATGTATCTTGGTATCCTAGAAACTAGGATTTTATGTGGTTATTTTTTGTTTGTTTGTAAGGCAGTGATGTTCCGGCAGCTCCAAGAAGGTAATACAAGCCATAGACAAGAATGACACAAGTCAGCAGAAGGGTTTTCCATGTATGCGTTTTGCAAGAAAATCACAGAAGGCTCACACATGTTTTCCAGAACTGCTGGAGTGACTTTGAGGTGGTTACAAAAAAAAAAAATAAAACATGTAAAAGAGTGCTGTGAGCCAAAAATAAAATAAAATAAAATAAAATAAAATAAAATAAAATAAAATAAAATAAAATAAAATAAATAGGGTAATGGTGAAACTGCTGTTGTTGTATTCTTGTGTTACAGGTTTGCTTTCCTTGAGGAGCATGGATAGTGAAAAACAAAATCAGGGAAAGACAAGTTTTAGCCTTGAAACCTTTGATGTACACAAAGCAGAAAACCATGTGGCTATTGAGAAAGAATACAGTATGAGGCAAGGAATGTGTACTTCAGGCAGAGAATCAAGAAGTAGTAAGAAAAGGCTGTTTTCTTCCTTAGAAGGTTTATCTTTATCATGAGGTGACATGGTAAGCACTTGGAACTGAAAGAATGTACTTTTCTGGAAATCATGGAATTGAAACGGGATAGTACCTTGTCTTGGAAGTGCCACATTGTGTGGAAGTGCCATACTATCTCACACATAAATGCTGGCAGCATCTTCTTGGTAAAGATTCTGACTTCATTTTGAGAAAATCCATACAGAGATCCTGTAAATAATGGGTAGAAGACACTAAGAGGTGATGCAGAAAGATACTGCAGAATAAGCTTCTAACTTAACCTACCAGCTTCTGGAAATTGGGCAGATATATTATACAAGCTACTGTTTCCAACAGCCCAGCATACAAACTTACATTATACTTTCTGAGTTTGTTTTCTTTGACTGACTGTGTAACTGTGGCATTGAGTTCTACAGCTGAATTGTGACTTTTTTAAAAGGCAGTTCTTCCTGCTACCTGACAGTTTCATTAAATACCCCGTGCTCTTCTGTAATGATAAATAGCAAATGATTATTTTGTTCCCCTTTTCCATTCTCTTTATGACGATGTAGACAAAGTCACTTTATATTTATTTATCTATTTATTTATCTATCTATCTATTTATTTATTTATTTACTCCCAAGCTGAAAATTGTGGTCTGTCATCTTTTCCATTTTGGAATAATCTTGTACCTCTGATCATCTCTGCTATTTTCCAGTTTTTCTGGTTTGCTCTTTTGAACACTGCACACAACATTTAACATGTTTTAGTATGAATTTACAAAGAATCATAATGGTATTTTCTATGTTATTTTCAGTTTCATTCTCCGGACTACTGATAGTCTCTGAGCACAGTGTGCATATAAATATGGACAGTAATTTCAGAATTTCTGTATAGACATCTTGGTTTTTGATGGCCTTAGTAATTACTTAAGAACTAATGTTAACTCCTTTTGTATGCAGAGATGTTTTTCTTACATGCATGGTTGTTTTTATCAAGATCTAATTTCATCTGACATTTTATAACCTAATTAATATCAAGAATTTTCCATTCCAGATATCACTATCCTATATTTCTGTCTTCAGTGAACTTGATTTTTCCTTCCCTCTTCCTTCTTGACCCTTTTCTCATTCACCTCACTGACTTTCAGGAGTTACTCATGTTTTCACAGAATCACATAGAATCACAGAATTGTAGGGGCTGGATTCTTTAGAAATCATCAAGTCCAACCCCTTGGCCAAAGCAGGCTTGCTAGACCAGGTTGCACAGGTAGGCTTTGCTGATTTGTCAACTTATGTCATGTGGAAACACTTGACTCTAAACATTCCCTCCATGTTTGAATTATTTACTTGCTCATCTCCATTTCATTGCCATTTCAAAAGTTAATTGCCAGCTTCCTAATAGATAAATGGTTAATTTCAGGTTGGCAGACATTGAATCTACTCATGTCAGACTCTACATCACTGAAGTAATTTGTTGCAGACTGGTTGGCACATTTGTTTGCTGACTGACATGTAAATATTTAATTGTCGAATTCACTAACAATTAACTGTATCAAATGAAAATATTGAATGGCTTTTAATTTTCATATCAGTTTGATTTTCACTTTTGACTGCATTCTGCTTCTTAGGAAGAGTTAGAAACCTCAGATATATAAAATCCAAGGTGATTATTGAATTCTGGGACCTTTTAAAAGAGTAAAAGTATGTAGTATGCAGATTATTTGAAAATACGTAAAATACCTTCTCTGGTTCCTTTCAAACTTTTGTGTGAAAAATATCCCAGTTTGAGATGATATTGTAGTATTTAAGTCAAAAGGCATCATGAATGGTGCCAGAAATTACAGTGATGTTGCCCGTCATTTCAGTTGCTTAGACCTTTGCTTAGCTTTCTTATTGGGAGGGATCACAGAATAACAGAGTGCTATAGGTTGGAAAGGACATCTCCTGATCTCTTGATCAAGCAGGGTCAAATAGAGCAGGTAGCTCAGGACTATGTCTAGGCAGATTTTGAATATCTTCATGGTTGGTTTGGCTGGGATTGCTTTTGCATTCAATTCTCCCTCTGCTGACTCTGAGGCAAGATGGAAGAATGAGAGTGCAAGGAGGAAGGACTATCTGTAATATAGGGTAGGGGGAGACAAGAGATAGGAAAGGAATGAGATCTTTGTATGTACAGAAGCGAAGTGTATAGCTGGGGATGTGGAAGAAGAAGGCAGAGGCATAATGCACAGGAAGAGCAGAGAGAGGATTCTAGACAAAAATAAACAGGAAAAGCTATTCAAGAATATTTCCTATCCAGGACTTGTCATTGAATCCAGAGGTGCTAACCCGAACACTTCATGTGGTCAGTGAACAGGCTTGAAATTTGCTAGTTAAAGCGTACATCTAATCAATATCTTCAATTGGCTGATCAATACATATGTACTATCTCCAGCACTTTTGCTGTTAGCTCAGTTGGAGAGGTATGTGCTGTGATACCAGGAGTCCAAATACTTACGTATTAATGCTAGCATTAAGTCCAAAGAGCAGAAGTTTAATTTTTAGAGTCCTTACAAATCTGTGGGAAGAGTATTAAGATTATTCAGTCAAAAATCCAGGTACTTGAAAATGCTGTCTCAATGTGTGCTCTTGTACCTACTTTTTTCCTTTTTTTTTTTTTTTTTTTTTTTTTCTGTAAGTATTTTCAGCAGCCTTTAATGGTAAGGTCAAACACAGGACTGGAAAGGGAGGACAGAACTTTGTGGCCCATATGTCAGTGACTGCCAAAGGTGTCTTCTCTGAGAAAGAATCAGCTTTGTGTACCAGTTTTTTGTAGTATCTATGCCTTGCATTGCAGTAAATAGGGCAGGAGAATATAGGAAAAATAAGCAGTCCAAGAGTGTGACTCTTTCTGCTCTTACTAGAAACATCTTGTGAGATATGACATGTAACATTCCAGTTGAACAAAAATCCTGGCTTTCTCACACTCTGTGGATACCTGGGCAAGTCTGAGGATTTGTGGAATAATAGAATTGTTAATTCTGGAAACTGAAGTAAATTTGACCAATCTAAACCTATTTAGTTTTGAACACTGAAACAACAACAACAACAAGAACAAGAACAACAAGACAGAGTCTAAATCTCTCAAGTGGGATAATTTCCACAATTTTGTCCTTAGATCTCTCACCCATAAAGGTTTTCTTCCTTTCATACATACTATGAAGAAGTGTAAATGCAGTTCATGAACATAGCTATAGACAAAGGAAAAGAGTTCTCTGTATATAGAACGTATGCAATTTCTTTTGATAATACAATGCATGGTGCTGAGTACTGAGAAAAGTCTTAATTCAATATAACTGTATCCAAATTTAGACAGTTCACCTAAGTTTGTGTCAACACAATGATCAGACAATTGATCCTGTTCCAAGATGACACTTAAAAGAAAACACTCTCTGTAGGTGCTGGATTGTCTGATGTTGATTATTGGGAGAGCAAAGACGACCAGTGCAGACCAGATATCTAAGTGTAGAAGTCTGTGGTGAGAGTGAAGATAAATAACTTCTGTGAACAAATATCCATGCTTTGAGAATTTGTCGAACCATTTTCAGATAAAATCTTTAAAATAATTTATGCTTGAGTTGTATGTAATTTGAAGGCCAGGTCTTGTACTGTGTTTGTTAATGTAACTGAAGAAATTGCTCTGTACTACAGTTACAGACTAATGAGCAAATAAAGGTGGAAATTAAAAAAATAATAATAATAGAATTTCAGTTATGTAGAACTGTAAGCAAGATCAAAATGTTTCAGCTTTTTGATTTTGATGATGTGATACCTATCTTAGGCCTACAGCCTACAGACACATTCTGTCGTATACTATATACCGTTCTAATGTGCAACATTAGAAATGATCAGTTTACTTGATGTTGAAACATAAAAAATCAGTATATTGACTACTGTGTATAGCACACAAAGAGTCTGTGACTAGCATAGCCTGTGACTAGCAGTGTATGTTGCATATGGGCTGAATATCATGTCTGATGATGGAGAAAGTCTGTTTGTGTCTAATACCATTCCCTAGAGAAATTGTTCAAGAGCTGTTCATCCTTGTGGAAAGATTACTCTGATATCAGCGAGACTTATCTGCTGTGTAAGTGCCAGTTGAGTTGTAAAGCTTCTCTAGGGCATTTTATCAGGTTTTCTTACTCAGCAACAGTGGTGTCTATGAGAAGAGAAAGAGCCAAGAAAAAAGGTTTGGTTCTTCCAATTAAATACATAAATTTGGTATTTTTGTTTACTCATTTTTAAAATATTTTTAGCGTGATGCTAAGTACAGCCAACTCTACCCTTCTTTGTTATCATATGGGTATGGAAACATATAATGTTTCCATTTTATTTAGTTTATCTAATTTGTTTTCTCCATGAATGCTGAATCTCACTTCAGAGGGGAAAAAAAAAAAGAAAAAAAAAAAAAAAAGAGATGTGCTAAAAAGGATCTCCATTTAAATAATTGGTTTTCTTGTGTTTATGCCAACAGTTTCTTCTTGGAAATTCTTCAAATTCTGTCATGAGACAGATTTATATGTGGGCTATTCACATATGTTTCAGCAAGAGTTTCACACTTTTATCTTACAAAAGAATTTGACCTCTAGGTTTTGTCTCTCTTAGGAATAGTTTAGGAATATTAGCTGCACTATGCCCAGAAAATATTTCATGCCCATTGCTGCCTGACTGGTAGTAATTCAGAAACCGCTTTGTAGGAGACTGAAAGTGGATTTTGTAATCCTTTTGAAATCTTTCCTTTTTTGATGTCTGTTTGCTAATCAAATTGAAAACAAAATGTAGAGAATGTCAAGACCGTTACAGTAAAACTTAGGGCTGTTAGCTAGTGGTTGAGAGTGGAAATGGGAATCAAAAGATAAAAGTTATGATCTAGCCAGATTTTGTCTATGGCTTGGCAAATATCCATTAGGACCCAAACTGTTCCTGCTGTTGTAATTGGAAGGGAGAAATACACATTTTTTTTACAGCTGTTTCTTCAACTACAAAATGAGGTGCTAATTTTCCCCATCTACTGGTTTGTGAGGGTTTTCAGATCTCTTTGATTTACTTTGAGAGTAGGTGGATTTCTGTTCCCCTTTGTATTACATTTTGTGTATTTTTGTACTTTTGTTCTATACGTAGTTTTATATGTGTAACTGGATTGTTTGTGAGTCTTTCACTGCCTGTGAAAGAAGGAATTATAATCAAGCTTTATGAAGGATTTATTATAGCAGCATTTTTTTTTGTCCCTTTTGCTCTTAAATGTCTAAGAATTTCTAGGGACAATGGAGAGAGTGATGTTTCTCTAAAACCTGAGGGAAGAAAGATGTGCTGTTGGAGTGATAATAAGGCTGAGGAAAGTTAAATCATTTGATTTTTTTTTCTTTTTCCCAGAATTGCACAGATTCTTTTCCAGCTACCAGAATAAACAATTAAAGGCATTTCTGTTTGATATATTATTCAAGTTAATGAGCAAAAAGCACGTTTGTTACTCTCACAGTGGAGCTGAGAGAAGAAAATCTGTTTCAAACTTGTCACTGTTTGATGCAAGACTTAGAATTAATATTCTTATTTCAGATCAAGAGTATCCCATTTCACTACAAGTTGCTATTTTGTGAACTTATGTTATGTAGAAATCTGAGTGCTCACAAACAGGATTACATAAAAATGGAAGGTACGAAAAAAAAGATGAGAAATTACTAAATCATCTAGCTTGTATATACTAAGAAAATTCCCACCCCAGAATGCCCTATAAAAATCTGGAGCAAGCTTAAATGAAACAAAGAAAATGTACTATAGACTTTACTATTTTTCAGACAAATTTGGTTATAAGAGCTACAGTTCCTACACTGAACTACTCTTTTTTTTTTTTTTTTTTGTATTAATTGAGATTTCAACTAGCTGTACTTTTCATGGACTTACATGCACCCTTATTATCAGCATCTGAACTCACACAAGCATAAGATGTACTCTTCAACGTGGTTATCTTACTAGTTAAAGAATACACAGCCATGGCTGCCTCAGCCAGCAGAGGTTTCCAGATTTTCCATTGGGAACAACCACTATAAAACACTTCATGTAATTTATGTGTAGAAAATGGGAAAAAAACCCCACCACACTTCTGTTCATCCAGCTAGTTACACAGATACTAGTTGAATATTCAAAGTTTAACTCAAATTTAGATAATCTTCTCCATTTTTTAATCCCATTAAGATGGGTGGAAATGAATAAAAACTATTCAGTGGCTAAAACTCAATATATATTGTGCTATTCAAATAACAATAGTATGAATTTTTAAATTATTTTTTAGTTTTAAGAAATGCTAGATTTCTGTCAATAACATCTGACTCGTAAGTCCTATCTCTGGAATCTCCTCCTGTTCGCAGACTGTTGATTTCTGGCTTGAGTGTAAAAGTCACCTTTAATTTTTTAATCTGCTCTTTATTAGAAAAAGTAATATATTTAAGAATGCATTTCTTCTCAGAAAATTTGTAGTATGCATCTGGTAAGGATGGAATTCGGTTTTTGAAACTCTTCTTTTCTCTGAGCTATCTTGCTTTCTAGTGCTCCTTTTGTCATCTTACTTCTCCCACTGGAAATCTTTCCATGTTATAGTCATATAGTCTCTTGGCAACAAGGTTTGGGATTGTATTGGTCAACAGAGTTGAAAAACAAGTAATATTAATAACCTTAATTACCATGCTTATAGGCTAAATGGAATGGAAAGATTACTAATTCTTCTTCAAAATTTATAATAATTTACCTGCCAGCTGACCTGAAGTATCTAGCCAGATCACTGTTATAAATGAGTGTCTGTTGCAAGTATTTGCTTTGTGTGGGATAGAGATATTATTTATCATTAGTGCTTATTGATAACGGTGATTAGGCTGCAAAGTCCTACTTCTGTGAAGAAGCTTACAGGCAGACATTTTGCAGTAACTGCACCTGCGAGCTCCAGAAGATATGTAAGAGCACCTGAAATGTACCTGTCCTGTGATGTGGCTCATTGGAACTGTCCTTGTTCCAGCTTCTCTCCAGCTTGGAGAAGCACACAGTCTGGATGGGAACTTCTCAGAATCCTGGAATTGTAGGGTTTCGATGGGACCTCTGGAGATCACCTAGTCCAACCCTTTGCCGGTTCCCTAGAGCAGGTCACACAGGAAAGTGTCTGGGTGGATTTTGGATATCTCCAGAGAGGGAGACTCCATGATCTCTCTGGGCAGCCTGTTTGAATGCTCCATCACTCTCAATTTTTTGTTCTCATGATGTTCGTTTGGAATTTCCTATGTTCCGGTTTGTGCACATTGTCCTTTGTCATGTTGCTGGGCACTGATGAAAAGAGCCTGGCCCCATCTGCTTGACTCTCACTGATTAGATATTTATACATATTGCTAAGATCCCTGCTCAGACTTCTCCAAGCTGAACAGCCCCAGGTCTCTCAGCCTTTCTTTGTATAGAAGATGCCCCAGGCCCCTCATCATCTTTGTGGCCCTCCACTGGACTCTCTCTGGGAGATCCCTGCCTTTGTTGAACTGGGAAGCGCAGAGCTGCACACCATATTTTAGATGTGCCCTCACCAGGGCAGAGTAGAGGAGGAAGATAGCCTCCCTCAGTCTGCTGATCATTCTCTTTTTAATGCAGCTCAGGAGAACTTGGTGAATCATAGGCTGATAAAACTGTGGAAATCATCAACCGTGCCTAACAGGCTTTGCATTGTTTCCCCTCTTATTTTCTTAATATGTAGTAAAATACCATGTAAATAAAATTTGTATTTAATATGTCTTTGCCTGAGTGGCTTTTTTTGTTGTTGTTGCTTTGTAAGAGGTACCTAAGGTTTACTGTATGGAGTAACCGAAATATATTTGCACTGTCTGCAACCCCCTAACTTTTATGCAAGTTTAACAGCAAAGTGTTGGTCTCATTGATTCCTTAATTAGGTGTAACTGTTAAATGTTACTGAGAGTGGGGAACTATCAAGCAAAACACTCTTTGTTATAATCCCAGAAACCTGTACTTGTGTGCAAGGTAAAAGGGTATAAACCAAAAGGTGTAACAGCATTTCAACATAAGAAGCCCAGGGAAAGTAATCACTGTCATATAAAAGCAGAGCTGGGCATAATCTACAGTACTAATGCTTTTTATATGTAGGTTACTGTATGTGAAATGCTACAGTAATTGCCTCCTTAAAGTATTATCTTGATTTTTCATGTAAAAACCAAGCTGTACACAGTAGAATGAATAGACTCACATGGTCTTTTTTTTTCTATTTTTTTTTTCCCCCAGCATGTCTGTAGAAATCATGCCAATTATCTTTTGCTCTTAAGCTGAATTTAGTTGTTATTCAGCATGTTTCTATAGCATGTCTGGTGGTGTCACAGAGGATTTCCATGCAGAGACAGTGTGCTTCTTTTTCTAGGGCTTATGTCAAAACTTAAGTTATTGAGAGAGAATCCTTCCACTGCATGGTACTAGAGAATTCCTACTCTATTTCATTAACAGCCAGGTAAGCTTCTGAGGATTTACTGAGGAATTGCAATGGTCTGCTTGCTTTGCAGTGCTGCATCACTTGCATCTAATGTCACCTGCAGATGGACAGCCATGGAGTGCAGGTTGGAGAAACAACTCTCACATGCAAGAAAGAGACTGTTAATCAGCAGTGTAAACGAGAATTAAGAAAACACATTTCAAGGGAGCTTACTTACTTCTAATAAGCAACACAGATTACAGTGTCCTCAGTAGGGATTTCCCTCTCTTGAGGGTTAATATCCCACTGCAAATATCCAAGCCTGTGAGAGTGCTTGTGTTCATAAATCCGAGTAGGAGCCCAGGGATTCAGATCATGAGGTACTTACACTTGCAGATGAAACTAACATGTGACAGATAGTAAGAATTAAGGGCTACCAAAATTTACTTCACCTGATGCTTTTCTCAAATTAAAGGGATGTGTTCTGAATGGGACTTGGCATTTGAAAAAGAAAAGGTGGCCTGGCAGTCATTCCCTTCTTCCTTCAGTTTTAGTTATCATACTGACTAGAAGCACTGTTAGGGTTAAAATTAGAAATATTGCTTTTTAAAGTGATTCCATCATCTCAATTATCTTAGGACTTAGGGTCTACCTTCCATTCATTTGTTCATTCTCAAAGTTCAAATGCAGCAGCCAAATGATAATTCAGCAGATTCTGTAAGTCTCTTCATCCCATGTCTGAGACCAAGCATGGGAAAGTCTAGTTGGGCATGCATTCCAGCAGACTGTGTTTGTATGAACAGAGCACAGCTGGAACAGTGAGGCTTGTGCAGCAAATGTCTCACATGCAGCTGCCCAAGGGCAGGCAGAGATCATCTTCACAGCCTCTCCACAGCTGCCATGATTTCAGCCACTGTATCTGTGTCATCCTGTGTCTAATTATTGCACCAGAGGGCTGCAACATTCCCTGTGCAAGGAATCTTTGAGTCCTAACCCTGCAACTCATGAGGGAATTGCTTCCCACAGCTTGTCTCTGCCTTGGAGGACTAGTATTCTCTGAAGAGATCAATCTATTTTTTTTAAGATTAGAAAAACTTTTTTTTTTTTTTTTTAAATACAATAACATTTCAGAAATTAAATAAGGATAATATTAACAAAATAGTTATAAGTTTCACTTCCTGCCATCCTGTTTAGCTAGGAAAGAAAAGTATTCAGCTTGCTCTACTAATTGCTCTGGAGGGGCAAATAATTTATATATGAAGGACTGTTTAAAATGAAAGGGGCATTCTCCGTCTTACTGTTTTCTATCTAGGCTCTAGATCACAGCTGTGATTGCTTTCCCTAGGGAAGCACCAAGCATGCCTTTAAACTGTAATGGATTTTAATTAAAAATAGCTAAATATGTACAACTTGAAGAATTATTGTTTCTAAATGAGAAAAGATAATTGTTCTTCTCTCTGCTGCCTCTTGATGAGATATATGGTTGTGAATTTGATGTAATTGTTGCCTACTGGCAGGTGACGACTTGGAAGATAGCCTGTGATACTCCATAAGTGTGTACTGAATGCATCCAGGCAGGATCCTGGCCCATGTTTTCCTGATGTCGGTTGGAAGTTCTGCTGTTGACTCCAAAGTCACAAAACTCTTCCCAGGAGAAACAAAATGCTAATAAAACCTCCTACTCTTCTAGTCAGTGTGATAGTTTTAGAATAGATAATATTATGGACAAACTAAGAAATGTAATGCATAATTTTTATCCCTGACATGTAACATACACATTAAACTCTTTATTTTCCGTTTTTCCTTAGTAATTCAATATGTAATACAATCTGCATTTAAAAGGCCCATAAATACTCATATTCAGTCTCTTCTAAATTTTAAAGTATTCTACTGCTCAAGGTGGCACAGAACTCCCACTGCATCAGCACTCTCCAGGAGACACAGACAAGTTCAGGGAATACAGAATTATATATTCTTATCACTCCACCTGAGGTCATATCTGTTAGTGGTAGAGGTTGTTAGGCCATTATCAGCCACTGATTCTTCTCCAGCTGTGAGAATAATTTGGATTCAGGGAGGAAACATAAACTGATCTCCTTTCACTCATCCACCAAGTTTAATAGGATTTGTCTTCTCTGTACCATGGTCTGGTCCACTGATACACCAGTGTTACTGTAACAAGTGTATTATTTTTAAATTTCCTTTTCTGTTAACTTATCAACCCTGTTGTGACTTACAGTTGTGATTTTAAGCTGATTTAAGACAGCTGGGAAACCCACATTGACTTCTTTGGCTTTCAGTTAGACTTCTAGGCACAGACTCACATCATTTAAAGGCTGACACTGCTATAGCAGACTCCAAGAAGGGTTTCCTTTCGTAAGCAAGATGCTTCCTAAGCCTTCAGAATAAAAACCGTATCAGTTGCTTTTAAAACACATATCGTATACATTTATTTCTAAACAGTTACATTTTGCTGGCTGTGAGCATATGCTCTGTTACTTCTCTCAAATTTTATATTTTTTATACATTTTTTTGCACATAATATTTTTGGTTCATGCTCTATTGTAGTTAGTGCGTTGTGCACATTGTTATTGTCGCTGTTGCTTATATATGAGATAATACAAATGAGACCACTACTAAAAATCTTGAGAAACACCCTCAGAGAAATACATATAAGCAATCAAGCAGGGCAAATAGAGATGCTTCCCCAAACATTTCTGAAAAGTTTCCATAGAATTCCTCTTTTCTCATGTTCCAATTTCTACACGCTGCTATTTAATGAAAATTCATGCAAGTTAAATTTTATTCTTTGTAGAGTTCATGGAAAGTGAATTTCAGGCTCACAGCCAAAATACATTTAATCATGAAACAAAATTAGTTTAATCTTGGAACTAAATTTGTTTGGGGAAGAATTAGAATTATGCAACTTAATGTAATCAGGGAGCAAAAAAAATAGTCTGCTCTAGGTGGCCTCAGATAATGGCATATCATATGTATTGCTATAGGCACAGTAGGCAACTTCTGAAATTGAACAAGCAGATTCCACAGTTGTACAGTTCCAAACATTTTGGAACTCTTGCAGGTACTCTGTCTTTCCACAAACTTGGAGGCAAGAGATACTGTACTGGGGAACTTGTATATTTATTTCTAATAATCTTTGATCTTGCCGCAATTTTGCGTTGTCTTGATCAAAACTTTGATTATTTGTAGGTTATGTCATAATTACAGGACATTTCAGGTAAGTTTGTGAGGGTTTGTTCTTTGCAAGAGTATAGCTCTTACAGCGTTGACAGTATTCACACACTGTTTGAGACATGTATGTCTGGCTGCATTTTCAAACTCAGGACAAGTCAAACTGAGTAAGCCTTCCTAGAAACATGTTCTAAGGGAATGCTTAGCATATTTAAAATCCAGAACTGATTTCTACTCTCACCTAATAAGAGCTGTTCTTACTATTTCTCAGTTATTTAGTTTCATTAGTAATGGTTAATAATTCCAAAATGAAGACCAGAAATGCTAAGGTGGAGAAATATGTAAGAGTAAAATTTTTGTAATATAATTAAATATATTTCTTATTATAGTCCTTTCTGAATGTAGGTATTATTGACAAGAAAAGTACAACTTCTGTACTTTTGGTACAGAAATGGTGAAAAGTTTTTTACAATAGGAACAAAACATTTTTTGCTACTTCCAGTACTTTACTTTTTTTAATTGACGTTTCTCAAGAAATCAATATTGTATATGGACCAGATATTGCAAATTCTAATCCTTAAAATGAAAAACAAACCAAAACAAAATCAACACACATAGTAAAAAGTAGACAGAAATGTAGGGTGATGGTATAAAATGAAACTTGTTTCTGTTTTAATCTGTCATAATACAAGTAATGTATCTATCCTTACAACAGCAAAGATGAAATAGCACTCAAATGACTATGATGAGCCAAGATTGGCAGGCATCAATTGAGATATTCTTCTGACTGGAGCTGGAAGCTGGATAAAAAGTCGCAAGAATAAAGGACTTTGTAGAAGAGAGAAAGTACGGAAGGGTCATGTTCGTCAGGTTTATTAAGCTTCAGGACTACAAAATTAGATTTAAAACTAGTTTTAAAAGAGGATATGGAAAGAATTTAATAACCTGTCTGCCTCCTATTTTTTACCTAAGCCAGAAGGTTATGCAGGAGAAAACCTAAAAGTGATTAAAGAAGAGGCTGACTGGTCCATGCAGGCTTCAGTTGCTGGCAGAGTAAAATCAGAAGCCAACTTTATAAATTGAAAAAATAGGGAGGATAGAACTAGTTTTGGTAAACTTTAAACTCGTGTAAAGCTTCATATGTTAAGAGGGTGAAGAATCTGAGGAGAAACTAAAGAAGTGACATTTATGTAGTTAATGAACAAAAATTCTGAACAGCAGCATACTGAATATATTAGAGTTGGAGAACGTTTGCAGTCATAAGTATCAGAAAAGAGAACGGAAAAAGGCAAGATGTGAAATGGTGAATGATTTCCCTGTGAACAGTAGGATAAAGATCAACAGTTTAAAGCTGTTCAGGAGGTAAAATTTGGATCCAGTTTGAATATGCTGCTGTAAAGAAAACATTGAATAAAAAGTGATTCCCAGGGTAATGACTTATCTGACCTTGGGCAATGAACCAATTCTTTCTGTTGGAGAGGATATTCATAAAAATGAGAGGAAAAAAGACTTAAAAAAAAAAATAAAAAAAAGAATAAACAAGGTGAGGAAATAAATGGTTTGTATTTAGTGGATAGACAATCAAGTAAATCAAGAAAAGTGATGGTGGTATACAAAGACAAAATGACTAATGTTGGTACAGTGAGTTGTGGCTAGCATGGAGGACAGCAGATGGGAAACTTTCTTTGCAGACAGTCCCTGGATGAAGAGCTCTAAGCTATATTTCTGAATTGCTTTCGTTTTCTTCCTCCCTTAACTTTTTAAAGTGCACGTACAGGACAAACAGGAAAATCTGATCTAATGAGAGATTTTTAGCCATCACAGTGCTTCAGCTGCAGCATTTTGCACAAATTGATGGCTGATTTTAGGTGGGATGGCACAAGATTTCTTTGTGGAGGTCAAGAAGCTAAAATTTTGACAGGAACGGTGATGAAATAATTTAGCGCCTCAGCTGTGTGGGTGCAGATGGTCATCCACATGGGGGATATTTTTCCAGCAGGTTATTGAGACAGTGAAGCTGGCTGCCTGCAGTTTGGCAGTTGTCCATTAATATGTAAAACAAAATTTTGGACTGTGCAAAATTGGGTGTTGAAGTCCATTTCATGTTTTGCCAGGTTTGCTTCAGTACCTTGTGGTCTTGGATGATAGAAGGATTAAGAAAAGGAATTATAGCATTGGCACAATAGTTGATAATCTATTAGCAATTACATTTTTGGGGAGACTTCGTTGTTCCCTCTTACATGGGATGGGATTTTTTTTGTTTGTTTATTTCTACGGAAAGCATGCAAAAATGAATTGAGAGCGACTTGCATAATTACTCCCAGTGTTTTTTGTTTTTTGCTAGTAGGCCCCATGTAGAAATCTGTGGAATTGCAGTTAATTCTATTTGTGTTCCTGAGCTGTGGTTTTGCGCACTGTACTCACATTTTTAAAAAGTAATAGCACAAAAGACCCTCCACTTCTGATATGATCAGTTCAGTCAGTTTCTGGTGCTAACGTAGCAGGGAAGCAGTAGGAAGTGCTATCCAAACAATAAAAAAGAAAGTTGTTGAGGTAAGAAAGTTGAGTTTAGTGGCTGAACAGAGAAATGCATCTGCCTAGCTAATGGGGGAATTTACATCAGGCCAAACCATATGCAGTCAGAGTCATGCTGACTTAAAAACAATTCTGTGAGAAAGAAAGCCTCCTTAGTGATTGCCTTTCTCTGGGTGATCATGTACCCCAAGCTGCTACCATACAGGAGTTCACATACATAACACAGAATTAATGTGGGGGATAGAAATGTGTCATCACTCCATATTCTATCTAGTAGGTTAGTCATCTCCTGTCTTGTGCTCCCCAACCAGATCTAGAAGTCTCTTCCATTATGCATTCTTCTCCACAAAAGCTAACTCTTTTCCCTCACCTCAGTCTACTCTCCTTTCCTTTACCCCATTTTTCACAGAGAAGACAAGCATTGAGTTCTGGTTTTCTGATTGCCACACAGAGAGCTGCAGACCTCAAAGCTGCACCCATATTATATGTCTGCAATTCTTCCATTGAATACATCTCTTTGGTAGCTGACCTCAAAGATGAAACTTCTTTCTTCCTTGTGGCAAGAATCAAGAAAGATTAAAATGTGATCAACAGAGGATCCACCCAGGAAAGTCGAATAACTGGCAGCTATGAAGAACTCCAGGGTTTGGAAGAAAAGAGAAAAGAATTAGTGGTAGAAAGGAGAAGAAGCATAGCAAAGAGAATGTATTCCTCTACAGTACATATGAACAGATTCTGGCCTAAATTAGTTGAGTTTTACATTTTGGACTATTCATTCAATTTTGGTGCTAAAAATTTCCTCGGATGGTTAGAATCCAGCTAAATTTATCTGATGATTCATCAGGAAATATCTTTTATCCCTTTCACACATTAAAAATTGTTGAGCATAGATACAACTCAAAAACACTGAATCTTGAATCAACTAAAATGAGCAGTGCTTCCAAGTTTTCTGAGCTCAGCATCTGAAGAAAGAGTAACTGGAAGAACAAGCACCTGGAAAAGATTAAAGTGATCTTGACTGGAATAGAAAGTGTCCTGATAAAATCTCCTTCAATGAGAAAATTATATACAGAACTTCCATATTTCTCTTTGAGTTGACAAGACATAGGGGAAAAAAAAATGAAATGAGAAGTGGGAATTAAATAGTATCAAGAAGGAAGGGATGAGGGGAAAAAAAAATAGTAAAAATGAATCTATAAAACTAATCCAACAATCAGAGAACTGGATAGAATGAGGGGGGTTGGGAAGGTACCCTATGAAAGAACTGTGAATATGTTGTGAGGGAAAGATGACCTGATGCGCCATACTTTTTTTAGTATGTGCTACTCTGGTGAAGACCAAAAAGCAGCAACTCCACAAAGTCCTGGAAAGTCATTAATAAGTTTTTGCAGTAAATTTGGGACCTGAATATTCTAGTCAAGGCAAAGAAAAATCCCAGTGTCTTATTTGCAGCACATTAATAACAGAGATTTAATTTAAGATAAAGTTCTCAATCTATTTATGCTGTTGTATTGCCAGTGCTTGCATTGAGACAGTAACTAGAGATTGATTTTAAAATTTTGTGATGGTGTTTCTACCTCTTAAACAGAAACATTGCTGTGCAAACTACTTGTAGTCTGTCTGATTTTTGCACTCTTTGGAACTGTATGAGTCTGGCTAAATGAAAAAGAAGACAATAAAGCACAAAAGAGCATGTAAATGTAGCATTATTATGGTGCTTATAGCTCCTTAGTTTCGTACCCCATTGTGCACCCAAGCCTTTTATTTCCTATTCTGGAGCTTGGAATTCTGTATTTATTAGAAATTGTTTCCACCCCCCCAACCCCTGCCTAACCCTTTCTCACTGTCCATAGCCTCCAATACTTTACTATCTTAAGGTCATTGTACTGCTTACTTAAAGAACTCCCATTTCTGTGTCACTGGTAAATTTGATCACACTTGAAAGTATAGCAAAGAAACACCTGACAAAAGAAGAAACTCATTAACAGTCTTCATTTCCTATGCAGCTACCCAAGCAAGCACACACAGACATGAGAGTTCTGGCAGGAATACAAAAGGACTGTGCTTGAAGACTGACAATTAAAACTTTCTTAGAAAGCAGGATTTCCTCCTTGTTTCAGCTGTGCACTGGGAGAGTGAAAACAATTCCCTGGACCACCTGCAGTTACTCCACACAGATAGTCTGGGGAGCACGGTATGAAAACACCTGCCAAGCATCAGTCTCTGAGTAGGAGTCTCATATACTTGGCAGGCTTCTTCCTCATTGCAGCATTCAGCATCCAGCTGAACTTTACTGAAATTGTTTACCATGGCCCTTTGGAATGTATGTAAGGCAGGGACAGAAGATGAAGATGCTGCTTTGCTATAAGGTGGCATTGGTACATCAGGCCTAGCACTGAGGGCCCACAGAATTTCCATCTTTTTGTCAGATTACACAAATAAGTTTTTAATCTTGCTATCATGGAAGAGAGAAACAATTGAGTTTCCCTGATCCAAATGGTAGATCTATACTTTTGGATGGCCAGCTGTCTTCAGAACAGTGGTTCTGCTGTTGCTAGCTAGTAGCTGTCCCCAGCTGGTATGATGTGATGCTTCTGCCTGTGCAGACGATAGGACAGGTGGGAGGTATGTTTTCTTAAGGCTAGTTCAGCAGAGGTATCTACGACTACAGCCAACAGGTTAGTCCAATTCCAGGTCAGCAACACATTCCTTATCCACACCCATCACGAGCTGGTCCGTTGTCTTCATGGTACACTGTACTTCCAAGATAGAAGGATTTGTTCACAGAGAGAAGATTTAAAGAGAAATTTTAGCTCTTTTCTCTCCTTTCCTTTTACCTTCCAGAAATCCAGATGCTCTCCTGCCACAGTGCTGGCATCATGTGTATTCCTAATTCATTACTGGAACTTTTGCAAAGAGAAGGAGAGCCCCTGGTGCAGTGTCAAAACTGTGGCAAGAAAAGAAATAAAACATTAGAGTGATGCCTGGTGGCTTTGGAGATTCAGGGTTAACATTGCTAATGCTGGTCCATGAAAAGGATTATTACAGATGCGCAAAGAAATTGTGACTGATTGTTCCTTCCACTGAGGTTTGTTTTACTGCTGTTTTTTTTTTTTTTTTTTTTTCCTTTTATATTTTTTCCTTAGTGTGATAACTGTCAAATTCTCCAAAGCTAGAAAATCTGCTGTTATGGTTATCTAATGTTAATCTCCTGGGTAGATGTATTATGATATTGTCAAGTAATCATCTACTTTTACTTATATAAATAAATATATATATATGTATATATATTGCTTCTTTCACTGCACAACATGGATGATGAGTTCCAAGTGAATCAGAATTATGCAGTGAATAAGGTTGCTTGGAGTATTTACACTTTATTTCTCTTAGAAGCTACAAAGAGAGTGTAGAACCAATGTGGGGCTGACAGGAGAAGGACAGATGAATGTCAGACTCCAGAGCTCAGCTCTACTATTCCCCATTCTACTGTTTGTTTGAGCTCTTTCATGTGATGTTGGGCAATAACTTAGTCTGATCATCTTAGAAGTTGGCTGCTGTTGTGTGTTTCTTACAATCAATTTACAGTCAGACTGGGAGGAGATGAAAGCGCCACTAACACTTTTAGGAGAGAGATTTCAAGCTGATACAGTGAAATCTAGGTGATGATTCAAAAAAAAAGGAAAAAAAAGGAAGACTCAGGAAGATTTTAAGATTAAGAAATACTTTAAAAAATATATTTTTTCCCTTCTCTCTTATCTTGTGTCTGTAGGTTGTTGCTTAAAGCATGCATTATTATTACTGATAACTGACTAACTCTTTGGGCTCTTTTTAAAGAGAAAACACCAAAAAAAAAAAAAAAAAAAAAAAGCCCGTGTGGGAATCCTCGTTTTAATTAAAGACTATTTATGTTAAAAATTTCTCTTATATTAATATTTATTGATATTTTCTCTGTGTACTTAGTCGATGAGTAGATAAATGTGATTAAGGAATAGTGTTAGCTGTACAACTTCCATAAAGAAAATGATTATCTGTAGAAGTATTTACAAATAAATATGCATTATCTGTTGAGTCCTTGGGACCAGACTAAAGCTAAG